>VZTA01024144.1:0-17409 GCA_013398855.1 Mohoua ochrocephala | reverse complement strand
CCCGCCCCGGGGCCGCTCACCCCGCAGACGGGCTCCCATCGCGGCCTCGGCCTCGCGGCCCTCCATGCGCCTCCCGGTCCCGCAGCCCCGCGGCTCAGCAGATCTGCCCGCTCTGCCTCCGGGAATCGTTCTCTGAAGTGCCGGGAGAGACCCGCGCGCGGCGCTGGGAGGCGGCTGCCATGGCGTGAGGGTTTAACAGGAGTTTTTCCTCAGATGAAGTTATCCGCAAGAGGCTGCTTATCGATGGCGATGGAGCTGGTGACGACAGGCGGATCAATTTGTTGGTGAAGAGTTTCATTAAGTGGTGTAATTCCGGATCTCAGGAGGAAGGGTATCTGCTGTTTTGTTTTGATTTTTTCAAGTCTTGAAACTTAATAGCTTGCGTTTCAGTGGAAAACAGGGCTCGATCCATTTGGAAGAGATCCGTGTTAAAATGTGCACAGCTGCTTTTCTTTGGCTCTGGGGTGTTCCCAGGACAAACGCCGAGACTGTGCTGGGAGAGGAGGGCTACAGACTGGTCAGAAATCACTGAAGGCTGCGGGCTGTATCGTGAAATCTGCCAGCACCGCTAGAATGCCCTCAGGATTGCTGTGCCTGCTGCGTGATCCAGCCCTGAGTCCCGCTATTATAACAGGATCATGACTCGAATATTTTAGTTGGCAGTTCTGCGTTTGTTCTGTTAGGGAAGGGAAATACTGCTGGTGTTTCTGCTGCTGTCGTTCTCTTTTTTTTTTAAAGGCTGAAGTGGTAAGGCATGAGGGACAGCCTTCTGTGGGGGTCTCTGTTAGTAAATGGATATAAATTCCCAGAGGACACAATATTACGAGTGTGTATACAGAGAAGCACTGCAGTATTAAAATACTATTTCGGCGGTCGCAGAGCCAACTCTAGCTGGAAAATTTATAAGCCCTGTGTCAAACTGCTCGCTGCTTTAATACCCACTTTATACCGATAAGGACGTGATGGTGGAATTGATGTGTACAGTGCAGTTTCTAACTGCACTTCCAAAAAATTATACATTGAATCTTTGAAGTGTTTTCTTTATTGAATAATTGTTATTTAGCTGTCCCTTATGCTACATGAAGTTTTGTTTTCTTGCTCTGTAAAGTTAGGAACTATTTTTACACTGCTTGGGATTAAATGTCTTGTCTGTTTTCAGATACAGCCAGTACCAGCGAATGCTGAGTACTTTATCACAGTGTGAATTTTCAATGGGAAAAACTCTTCTGGTGTATGACATGAACTTGAGAGAGATGGAAAATTATGAAAAAATCTATAAGGATATAGGTAAATACGAGAAAATATTATGGTTTCTGTTTGACAGTTTCTCTTATGAACAAGCTCAAGCCAGTTCTCATGAACATTATATATATATATATATCTGATGAGCAGTTTGGAGGGGTTTTGGGTTTGTTTTTTTTCCTACTAGATAGCATTCATATATGTGCTATAAGCATCTTGTAACTATATAGAATATATGCAAACAAGAGCTTTTTTAACCTATTGAAGTGTATGTAGCTTTTGAGCTGATGGAGCTAACAAGCCACCATGTCACAAACAGCTCTTTCTCCTCTATAATTTAGCAGAATGGCTTATTTACATGTATTGTTTGAGTTCAATATAACTCTGTATCTTTCTTCTTTTTTTTTTTTTTAAGAAAATAGTATAGCTGCAGCTCATGAGAAGATCTCTGAATGCAAAAAACAAATCCTGCAAGCAAAAAGGATTCGAAAAAATCGCCAGGGTAAGGCGCAATATCTGTATTTACAGTGGTGGGCTTCATTATTTTGTTACATTGTATTGGAAAATAGATTCTAAATTTTTGAAAGTACAAGGCATCACGATTACTATATACAACCTGGTGGGTTCCACACTCACTACTGAAAGTTTTGGGTGGATGACACAGGCAAGATTGAACCAGGAGATGTCAATGACATGCAGCATCACGAAAACCTAAAACAGCATCCTTTCTGAACACCTGTTTTAAGAGGTGTATTTTTTCCCTACTTTTAAAAGTATATGGTCCTAATTCATGAAAACTTAAAACATTCTAAAAGATGAGCAGTTGAGAAGAAGCAAAAATTTGTTTTTCCATGATAAATGAAATGCCAGAAAAAAAAAATTTAGTAATATAACATGAAAGGTTTTAAATACAACTGTTTGATCAATGCTATGGATAATTTTGAACTCAACTGGAAATCAAAATCACCTTAACCAGTAGGAACGTAGAGTTCTTATATCTTTACAAACATAGGTCTGAAGTGTTTGCTTTTTGATATGTTCTGTCCAGTCTGCAGCACAGATTTTTCCATGTCAGTGAGGTAGTTGGCAAATGTACAGTCTTACTATCAGGAAATGGCTGTGTTAGTTGCTCGTATAACCCTAATATTGTTCTTAAAGAGTATTAGTTTTTTAAGAGATCCTAAAAATTAAAAAAAATCCATGCATAATTTTATATTTTGTTCTAAAAGTCTTAAATGTTCGTGTGTAACATCAGCACCGTTTTCTGCACATATACATTTTATTGTCTCTAAACCCAATGTTTATGAATCAGACACAGAAGATTAAGTGTGTAGCAATGCAGAGCTATCTGAAGGTGTTTTGAAAAACGTTAAAACAGTTTTTCAAGAAGGAAAAAGAATCTGCCGTTTTGTGGTACCTGAGTTTTGGTTCTTGAATCGGTATTTTCAGAAGTATTTAGATTACCTGTTTAAATGTCTTTCAGAATATGACGCATTGGCCAAAGTCATACAGCATCACCCAGACAGACATGAAACACTGAAGTAAGTACAAAACTACATTAAATTGTAATAGGGCAGTCACCAGACTTGACATTTCCTTGGTTTCAGTTTGACTTTTCCTCACTTTTATATAATTTTTTTGACACAATAAAAACTTGTTTTTCTGTGTCCTTATGAGCTTTCTCTAATCTCCATCTCTATGGGACAGAAGCATTGCTAATTGTTCCATAGTTGAAATTTTTCCACTGTTAAGGTGAATAAGTGAACTGAGATGTAAATGCACATCTGATGTCAGTTTACCTATGAGTTGCTCAGAAAAGGGAAATGATGGAAAGTCCTTTAACTTGCACCAGCCAGAGATTCAGTAGTCACTGGAAATGCAACACACAAGCAAGTAAGGTGGAATGAGAGAAAGTAGGAGAAAGCTCTTAGGGTTCTTTTCTAAGGAAAGCCTTCTGGTAGCTGTTCCTGCATGCCTGGTTATAAACGGCTGTGTTGTGCACCACACGTAACCTGCCCTGGCACGCAGGTCAGACCTACCTGTTGTCCAACTTGTCTTGCGTGTAACTCACAGTGCTGCTTGTCACATTCTGGGTTTGCATCACTATTTGTGCTTTTGGGGCAGTTGTGGAGAGATTAACTGTATCTAGCCGTAGAAACATTCCAGGACCTATTGCATCTGTGAGTTTGTTCTTCTTAAACTGATTAAAGATGCAATGTGGGGTTACTGTTCCCATTTAAGTGCAGCTATGCACTTATCCTGTTGCCCACTTTCAGTGAAATTGCCAAGGGAGGCTGTCTTTTCATATTCCATAGCCTTTCATAGCAAATGGAAGTGTTTCGGTTATACTATTACCCTAATAATAGCATTTTTATAGCTATAAGCCACTGGCAATATTTCACACATTTCTTTCTTGTTTATTGTTTTTCTGTGCCTCAATTTCATTACCACAACTTTGATTATTACAGGCAATTCTCATGAGGCTTGTCTACTTCTTCATTAGTCAGCATGTGATATTTATCAAGTGAGGCTTTAATAAAGAACTACCAAAAATGGAGTTTTTCAGATAAGTCAATTAAGAATAGAAACAACTAAGTGATAGAAGCTGTGACTGCCCCACCCCTGGAAGTGTTCAAGGCCAGTTTGGATGGGGTTCTGAGCAATCTGGTTTAGTGAAAAGTGTCCCTCCCCATGGCAGGGTGTTGGAACTAGATGATCTTTATGGTCCCTTCCAACCCAAACTATTCTATAATTCTGTGATAAATGATACTTTTTTTATCTTAGAGGATGCCAGGTTGTTTAGGTTTGGAGGGATTATTCTAATTTTGCTTAACACATCCAAGCATAAGTTTCTTAAGCAAAGCTAGAAAGAGTGGTAAGTTACAGCTGGTAAGAATGCAGTCTATAGGAAAGTATGCAGAAAATGATCCAATGAACCAAAGGCCACCCTTAATTCAGAACAGAGGAAGCCTCACTAACAATGTCACACTTTTCATGGAACTCTTAATCACGAAAAAGACTTTAAAAAACTTCTTGTGAGAAGAAACGTAAGGGTTTATTGCAAAAATTACATTTATAGCTTTTGCAGGTTATGTGGCACGATAGAACAAAGTTCAGAAAAATACTTTCTTTATGCTTTTAAGAGTCCGTTTCTTGGAACAAGATGTTGTACAGCATAAAAGAAGCTGTTAGCAGCTTAATCACAAGTAGTGCACAGGAGCCAATTCAGGAAGTGATAGGAGCTGAACTACTAAACAACAGTGCCCACAGTGTAATTAGATGCAGTATCAAAAGAGCTGTTCAGGGGACCAAGAAATGACACTGAGTCTTAGAAAAGGAGATATGACAGTAAGAAGGCTAAGCAAAGATTCTGTGGAATGTAAAGTACAAGGAGTAAAATTCCAGATGTGGCTTTGATGTTACTCCAAAAAAACGTCTGTCCTCTCAAAGTCTGCTTGCACCTGACAGCACAGTGTAAACAGCAAGATTTGGCCAAATGGAGGGTCTTCAGAAACTAGAAACCAAATGCTTCCAGAATCAGTGTATGAGCCTATAAGCTGTTAGCCTGTTTTCCATCAAAGGAAGGGATAATGTCACACCCAGCTCTCTCAGGCATTCCTGTTGAGGTACCAAGCATGCTGGCTCAAAAAAAGACAACACCCTCAGGTAGCACTAAAATAGACCTTTTCCCATCCACAGTGAGGTACTTAGGACTGGAGGGCTTTTTGTGCCCGTAGTACCCAGACTAGTTGCAGCAGCTATCAATGGCTTTAGGAAAAAAAGGTTGATTTCCTTACTGACCCCTCTATGACTCTGCCTGCTAATTAATCAGGGATGATCAGCCTCAATCCACTTCACCTTTAAATGAACAGTTTGTTCTCATTGCATGGTGCGTAAATTATGATAGGCATTAGAAGCAGAAGGGCCAAACTGGAGGTTTGCCTGTAAGAGTTGGTGGTCCATCCTCATTTGAAAGGTATATTATGGTACCTGCTATTCTTTGCCTCAAAAGGGATTGTGGTGGTCCGTGGTGAGTTCAAGTGAGAGCAGAAAGTTCTTCCCCCAGAGGATGGTTGGGCACTGAACAGACTCCCCAGGGAAGTGGTCATAGCACCAATCCTGACAGAGTTCAAGGAGCGTTTGGACAATGCTCTCGGGCACAGGGCATGACTCTTGGGGTGTCCTGTGCAGGGCCAGGAATTGGAGCTGATGATCCTTGTGGGTCTGTTCTGGCTCAGGATATTCTATGATTCTATGAATCTGCTTCTTTAACTTTCATTATATTGTCAAGTAAATAACATGTTGTGTCAGGACTGAATTGTTACAAATGCCCAGTAACAATGGGCACAACTGTATCCCAGCTTTTTGTAAAAGTCCTGAAATTACAAGTCTAGAACATAATAGTTTAACAATTACATGAAGTGACCTTACCTCTAAATTGTTTCACTTGTTTTGTTTATGTAAGCTGTTTATTTTATAGTTCTTTCTCCTCTACTTAGAGCAAATCTGTTTTGCAAGAATTTTACAGAATTTTTTAAGAATACTCTGACAATTTCTTTTCAGGCAGCTAGAAGCTTTGGGAAAAGAACTGCAAAATCTTTCTCACATTAAAGAAAATGTTGAAGATAAGGTAGGTTTTTCATAGAGATGGTTATATAATAATTTATTAGAAATACAATTAATGTAGAATCTGCTATGGGTTGTTTGGCTGTATGTGCTTTCTGTTTCCTACAACATGTATTGTATCATTCCAGTTGGAGCTGAGAAGAAAGCAGTTCCACGTTCTCCTGAGCACCATCCATGAACTTCAGCAAACCCTGGAGAGTAAGTGCTGTTCTTTGGTAATAGGTATAACTGGGTTAGGTTTCAGCGGATCAAAAGGAATCACAACTTCTGGCAGTGGGATAGCAATTGAGGTTAGTAACCTCTTGCATTGGCAGAATTTTTTCCCCAGTAGTAGTCCAGAGCCTGAGACGGCTATGAATTTTTTTTCTTCTACAAGCTACCCACTGTGCCATTTCTTGAGTAGCTTCAGGTTACTTTGTTGGCAGCAGAATTCTTTAAAATGTGAGGATGGGGAATAGCAATTTGAGGTTTGTTGTTTGTTTTTTTTTTTAACAGAAGGTATTTCTGACAGAAAATTATTCTTGTGCTTATTTCCAAATATAATTTTATAATTACTATTCCCATAGTTTTGAACATGTCACTGCTATCATGGTTTCATTTGAGGCTTTACTAAAAAAAAAAATTGAAATACAAGGAAGGTAAATGATGACCTACTCACACTGTGAATCTGTGATAGAGCAGGGACTAAAACTGTTGGACACAAGAGCTAAATTCGGGAATTAGTTGTACTCACTTTTTGTCATACGAATACTTAATATTTTCAAATCAGCACTAACTTTTCATGCTCTAATATGGATAATATTGTTTTAAATATTATTTGCTGTATATTTGCTATGTCTTTCAAAGACAGAACAATTGACACAGCCTCTGAGCATGACCTGTTTAAATGCAGAGATGGCTGTAAGAGCAGACTTTCATTCTCTAAGGCTGTCTAGATCTTCTTGAGCAGAATGAACTGTTTATCCTAGGTGCACTTTAGCAGAAGGTTATTGTTATTATGTGTTACTAACATTTGCTTAAGTATTAGTCTTGAAAAATGTATTTTCATGTGAATATATAGATTACCTTTCAACTTTCAGGATTTTGTGAAGGAAGTAGCAGTTTAGTGCAAAGCAGAGCTTCAGTATGAAGTAAATAAACCATTAGTAGGCAAAGAGAAGGAAGGAGTTAGAAGCAATCTGGTACTGTTTGCTTCAATTGATACTGTAGAATTTACCCCATATTTCCAGTAACAGCTTTTAGAGATAACGTCCTTAAAAACTTTGAAAGATGGTTTTGTTTGTTTGAACATAACATTTTATAGAATGAGACACTCGACTACACATTTAAGGCGATCAAAATAAAATATATTTAAGTGGGACAAAGTTCTGCAATATAGTCTGTATATATGACCAAGCATGTTTGACTAATAGTAATATTGAATTTTAGATGATGAAAAACTTTCAGAAGCTGAGGAATCCCAAGAAACTCAGATGGAAGCAGAGGCCAAGCAGTAGATGTAATATGAAGACTGGCAATACTACTTAAGAAAGTCCAAGTATCTTCACTTTGTGTTGAAATCAAACAGTAAGAGAGATGGAGCTGAAAATAAGTTTTCTACTGCTTCTGTGAGTTTTTATACAAAAATACGTGTTTTGCATATGCTTCAGGGGAAAACAGTTGCACATGTTTGCAGGCGGGCACTCGGTGTTAATCCACAAACTTTGTAATTTGTGACAAATATACTTTGTTTCAGAAAGGATGAAGCTTCTACACAGTACTTGTGAACTAAAGTGTTTGCAAAACTTTGCCAATAAAAGGTGTTTTCACAGGTTTTCCTTTTTTTAGTAGGGATGGAGCCTTATTATAAGGGCTCCTTTTCTTACTTGACGTCAGACTGAGGGCAGTGCATCTTTTCAACCCAGCTTCTATGCCCTGTTCTAGATGGGACCTAAATCTGAACTAAGCAGGGTCTTAGTTTCTCAAAGTAGCTGCCATTTTAGAACTTACTGTGACTAGACTAGAATTTGATGGTTTCATATAAAACAAATTACTTCTATAGAAGTAATGCTTGTTAAGGGTTATAAAAAACCAAAACGGATACTGTACTAGCTTTAATTTTTTCCTCAGAGTGATGCAAAGAACTGCAGTGATCCAAGCCTTGCTCTGCTGTGTTTGTTGTACCACATCAAAAGTCACATTTTGAAATGACACATTTAAAACTTCAGTTTAAAAGCTTTGTTCTTGATGAACCAGGAATCTAATCCTGATACCATTTATGACCTGCTTCTGGATTTTATCCGTCAATTGACTATTATCAAAATACATAATAATTTCTGAAACAGATGGTGGAACCCTTCTTCTCTCATGATGAAAAACTGAAACAGTAGAGCAATAATCATGATGTTAAAGAATCAGAGATACTTTTTTTATTTATAGGGAAAGTGAAATCTATCCACCTGGATAATCCTGATATCTGAGCAGTCTGTTGGGAAGTAGGAAATACAAGTTTCAACCTTCCCCAAAAGAGAAGAGAATGGAATATGCTCTATGCTTTTGTAAGGCAGGGAGGAAGGAACAAGGGGCAGTGAGGGGTAGGTCATGTTCTAAAAACACCCACTAAATGGAGCCTTCCAGTGGTTTGGGTAAAGGAAAACATTTTGGATCACTTGGACTGTGCCATAAGCATCCATGGTTCAAGTGAAATAACGATGTTACACGGAATAGAGCTGCTGCCTCACTTAGGTGACAGCTGAGGGGGATTTCCATGATCGAGACTTCGGACGGTTATAATCTAAATGCCCTATAATTCCCACTCTCAGTGGCTGTGGATCTGGGTGGATTGGGCTGAACAGACATATCTGAGCTTGTCTTGCTCACATTCCAAGTTCGCTAAAGGCAAGCCAGCTGAACAAGAAGTCACACAACTTCAGTAGTGCAGTGCAGCCCTGAACTAATAAGCTGTCAAAAAGTCTTCTAGTTCACAGCTGGTCAGCTCAGAACACAGGGGAAGCTCAGGTTTGCCTGATGGAGCCTGTGCAGACATGCAGTGCTTCTCATGCACTATGAATTTGGCAGGTTGGGGGGTGGCTAAGCAAACAACAGGCATTTAACAGGAGAAGTACACCATCAAAAGGTATTAAGTGTATGGGGTTTTTCACCTCCTAACAACAGGGAATGGTAAAATATTTTGTAAAGCAGCAACACTAAATTATTGCCAAATCAGGGAGGAGTCATTGTCATGAATGTTTGAATTATGGAGATCATAAGTGAGAAGGACTCAAGGACATATAATTAAAGCATATAATTTTTTTTTTTTGTGATCGAAAAGCCCTCCATGAGTTATCTGGACTGTCTTTTGGTGCAGGGGAGGATGACATTCACCAGTTAAAAACAGTCTCTGTAACACTGAAAATCTCAAATTTTTCCATTCATTGTTTTACACAATTCTTTGGCAATTACTTGGATCTGTCAAGCATCTTATTTCAGAACTTGCACTGCTCCATGTAGAACCTGACCAGAAACATGCCAACACCTAAGTCTGTCCCTCTGGTAAGGAATATTTACAGAGAAATAAGAGTTGTACACAAGAGAAGCAATACAAATGCATGGCAAAGCCTAGAATATATTCTAGTTTAAATTACAGTGATGCAATCTTGAAAAGAAATTACTGCTCTAGAAAATCAGGTTGCCCTAGTGCAATGTGGCAGCAAGAAGGTGATGTCACTAGGCCAATCAAAGAAAAAAGCAACATCAGTGCATTGCAAACACAGCCTCAGTGGGACACCCAAAATATTTGCTCCTATTTTTTTCAGTATTTATACCTCTAACCTCTTGAACACTAGATTTGTACCAAAAAAGAAGCAAAACCAAATGGAATTCATATACCAGCCAGTATTTAACCTGCTTTGTTACCAAGTCTCAGGTTCCAGCTATGAATCCACCCTGCATATGCTGGAAATGTATATCTGCATCTCCTTTAATCTTCTGTTCCAGAAATTTTCTGTGTCATGTTTCCAAGGCACGCATGATGATCACTGTTACATCCCTGCCTAGAAAGCTGTCCTCTGTCATGCTGCTTACCTGCATTGACTCAAAATATGCATGTATAAAAATCTAGGTACATAAATTCAGAATCTCAACAACGACACTGTTTAAAAAGATGTTTCCTGGATTTATGATTTGCCTTGACCCTATCTAAGCTGAAAGACTATGATATGCCTAAATGTTCCATCTCCGTGCCCTTGTCATGTGGATGCAAAAATACAGGCAGAAAGACAGTTGCTGAAGTGATAAACTGACATTTTCAATGCCAGGACTTGTTTTTCTGTCCTGTCCAAATGAGAGCAGCAAGAGGGAGAGTGGAACATTGGACAGAATTGGTAACTTGGGCAGGATTTGTTAAGACAGATTTAGCTTCACGAAGGGATGGAAGAAGGAGGAGAAAGAATGTCACTGTGACACACTGGCAAGTGATGGGATATCTCTGATACCATGTTAATTTGAAGAAAGCTGCTGCCAGCAAAGAAAATTGCAAAAAATATATATCCCAAAGATTTATGAGCTAGAAATTATGAGTTATTTGAGATACTTGTAAGTTTTTCAGCTGTCACAGCTGGCTTGTACCATGCTTTCCCTCCTTTACGCGAGGCTCAGGTGGGTCTCCTTTTCATGTGAGTTTAAAAAACTAAGAAAAAAAATTCAGAAATGCAGACAAATACTGTTAGTTCTGCTCTGGGAACCTGTGGTTTTTTCTTTCTAGACTAGCTGCATTAGGGACGCATTATACCAGTGTATGAACCACTGTATAGACCTACATGCAACAGACCCTGGGGAAAGCAAGTTGGCAAGAGAGAAGTGCTCCACCTTTTGTGCTTCACCCCAGCTGTCAAACGTGTTCTTGGGTTACCTCAGCCTTTATTTCCCAAGTCTTATTTTAATAAAGGTTGTTAGCACTGTTGCAGAATTCCTTCCACTCATAGCCCAGGGCTACACAGCCCAGGGCTGTGTGTTGCTGGGCACTGTGTAAAGGCAGAACAGAAAGGCTGTTCCTCTGTGCTGGGCAGTGCCACAACAGCCAGGAGGCAAAGCCAGGTTTGGCTTTGGTTTGTGTCGACCCTGACCTCATGTGTTTCACCTGCCTGCTGGCAGTAGGAAAGTATCCAGCAGGAGCTGGCATGGCATGTGTGAGGGCTGTTCAGTGATGTGCCGAAGGCACTTGGGGAATGGGACACCAGGACATCCCAGCCAAGGAAACTCAGCATCCTTGTACCAAGGAGCTTCCCAGGTATTCAAGAGTAATCCTAAAGCCAGAGATGCAGTATGCTGTGGACTTTGCCTGGGCTAGCAGAGTCCTGAAGGGAAGGATGAGCGGCCTTACACCTCTGTGCCAGGTGGAGGCCTTGTTTCATGGAAAGAGGACCTCTGGACCTGTCCTGGCCAGAGGCAGAGCACCGGTTGTGTTGGGCAGCTGTTGGTGGCTGAGTGGCAGGAGCTGGTCTTAATCGAGGAAGCCACGAGGAAGGAACTTGTGAACGGACTCATTTTTCTACACTTGTTACATTTATGTCTGTGTAGCTTTTGTGAGGGGCCCCACCTTCGGAGGACACAAACCACGGCAGCTCGGGGGAGCCGCTGCAGCGATCCCGTGGGACCGTGCCCGGCCCCCCGCGCTCGGGTCCCGCTCCCGAAGGAGGAGCCGCGGGGCGGGGCCGGCAGGGGGCAGCAGAGGCCGGGCTGGGCGGGTGCGCTGCCTTCCCGGCGCTTCCCGGGATCCGTGCATCCCACCGGCCCCGTTCCCGGCGCTTCCCGGGATCCGTGCATCCCACCGGCCCCGTTCCCGGCGCTTCCCGGGATCCGTGCATCCCACCGGCCCCGTTCCCGGCGCTTCCCGGGATCCGTGCATCCCACCGGCCCCGTTCCCGGCGCTTCCCGGGATCCATGCATCCCACTGCCCCGTTCTCAGTGCTTTCCGGTCTTGCGAACCCTTTTCAGACCTTTTCTTTTTCGTTTCACTACTGTTTCCCATGCACAGCCAGTCCTAACCTGGTCTGAAGGGGTTAAAACCCTAGAGAATCATAGAATATCCTGAGTTGGAGGGATCCACAATGTTCATGGAGCCCAGGTCCTGGGCCTGCACAGCACAGCCCCAGGAGGGTTTTCCCTGCTCACCCCCACACTTCATTTTCATTGTCTTGCCCGAACTACCCTGATTCTCAAAGCCTCTCTCTAAACTGCCCCAAAACACATAAAACACTGCCAAGGAGCAGAAGGTGCAATCCCAAAGCCTCCGCTCTTTGGGATACCCCATGATGTGACCCAAGTGTATCCAATACTTCATTTTCCTACTGATGATGACGGATCCCAGACCCTCTATGCTGCCTCTCCCATGCAAGGGCTGGAAGAGCAGAGTCTGACAGTATTTGCAGCAGGAACCAAGCACCCTCTGGCACGCAAGACTCTGCTGCCTCCAAGGCATCCAGCCCCATCATCCTGAAACCAAGGCGAGAGTTGTTTCAGGATCATTCCATACTGGGTTGCTCTGAATTTGCTTCATCACAGTGAGAACTTGTCAGAAGTTTGCTAAAAGTGTTATAATGCACGAGAATTCCTAAAATATTTAACAACAAATACATGTGTTTTTAAATTGCTCTCACGATAAAGGGAAAATAAAAAGCAAACTACCTAAACAACCTTTTTTTATGCTTTGCCAGTTTGCTCTCAATGAAAAAGTCACCATCAAGAGAATTTAAAATGATGGTTTATCTCCAAGAGGAAAGGATTTGGCTCTTCTCAACACAAAAGTTTCATCAGAAGTGAATGCTGGAGATAAGTGTGTGCTGCATGTAACAAAGAGGCCTCACTAGGAGCCCATTTGGAATAAAAACAAAATATATAATTTATGATCTGGCAGGGCAAGCTGACTTCAGCCACCTTCCCAAAGACTTACATAAAATATTACTACACTTAAATCTTATATTAACCTAAATGAAATTCACATTTACGTTTGCTACACCAAAATCCTGTGCATGAGCTCCTATTCCAAACTATGTATCTTCCCAAAAGTACTGTATTGTTGCTAAAAAACTCCCAAACACCACTAAGTTTCAAAGCTGAAAACAGAAGCCTCTGGTTGATTACCAAGCATAAGACACAAATTTAGACACAACACATGGAAACAACCACCACTGCCCAGTGCAGCTTCTCCCAGTTATATTAAGGAAACTTTTACAACCTAGTGGAAATTCAGAGGTGAAGATGTTTTAACTTATATGAGAGAAAACATGGGGAAAAAAGTCTTGGTTTTTTCCTTAGTGCCTATTAATGTCAGTATCTTCTGACTCACTCTGCATGAATTCAGAGAGCTTTCAGATCAATTCTCTTTTGCTCTGTTTTTGTGGCTGCTAGAGATGGGAAGGGTCATGGAGCACTGGGGCCACCACGCCATGTTATTAGTTGTCCCAGTGCCCAGCAAGGTGCAAAACTACAGTGGGAACACCTCCTGCAATGGGAGCATCCACCACCTGCCTACACACCCACGAATGCCCTGGTGAGAGAAGACTAGTTATGCTGGAACTTTTCCCTTGGTGGCTGACATATGCTGGTTATTTTTCAAAGCTTGTACATCTGTGTGAGATTTCTGCCCTTCTGACATACCAGCGTGTCATGTTACTGAGGTGATTGAAGGAGTGATTGAAGGCAAACTGGTGGTCTTGATGACAGAAACCTTCCTTGGGAGACCTGTGCCTTGGTCAAATAAAATGTGAGTAGTGAAACTATTTGCTGGTATGTAACAGCAGCAGGATTCATTAAAGGAATGAGAGAACTTTTGCACCTCAGGACTCAGCTTGTCAGGGGCACACATTCATTCAGTTTCTTATATAGAAAAACAGGTTCTTCCCAGCACTTCTTGGCATGTTGATGAAGAGAAAAAAAATCCTCAGAACCAACCTTTCCCAGTCCACAACACTCAGCAAAGTGAAGGAAAGCTTTCTTCCTGATGTGGGCTCTGACAATGCCTGTGGGTGCTTTTGCTTGTGTACATGGGGCACAGGGTGGCAGTGAGAGGGGACAGGAACTGTGCTGGCCAGATAGGCATTGCTCTCCAATACCTGCCTGGACAGAAAAGCAGTGCTGAAGAGCGGGGGGAGCAGAGAGGCATATTTGGGGTGTGTTTGGGTTTGACTTGCCAGTACTACACATTCAGGAGAATGGCGTAAGAGTCAGCAAATCCCTCTTTGAATAGATAGATTATATTTGTATTTAGCTTGTGATGGTTTCTCTCCTTTTCTCTTCTTTACTGCCTAACCCACCAAACCTGCCAGCTGCTGCACTAAGCACACCAAGCAATGGCAAAGGATCTCAAGGCACATGGGGAAAAAACCCTTGTGTAATCTTGTTCCAATACTGTAAATACCCAGCATATTTACCGAATGTAGAGAGGTAAAAAGGGGATTTGTGACCCATCATCTCTCAAAATGCAGGTAGAGACATTCCCTAAGCTTGAAAGGACTAAACCCAGACCCCAATTCTACAAGAACATCAACTAACACTGTGCCATCCTACACCAAATCAATGAAAGAAAGCTGTTCACCTCTATTTTAGGCCTCTCGCATGACGCTAATTTGCTAGATATCATATAAGGGCTGCAGCCAGCACCCAACAAGTGAGTTTTAGGAAGGAAATCACACAGCTCCTGCAATCTGGGTAAAGGGCTGTGCAGAAAATGATGCAGGGAGGTTGCAAAACCATTTGGATTAAAAAAAAAAAAAAANAAAAAAAAAAAAGTGAGAAAGAACTAAAACATCATGGCATGGTTAGAGACCAAAACCCTGAGAGAAGCAGCAGGGTTGTTTGGCAGCACAGAATTTCCCCACGGTTTGGGCTGCAGGAGGAGCAGCAAGGCTGCACTGTGCAAGCCCAGCCTTGGTGACACAGCCAGGACTGCAGGCTCTGCCCAGGGCTGCCTGCTCCCTGCTCCTACAGGCCTGGGCCTTGCCAGTGTTTACTTGGCCTGTGGATTGTTTTTAATCTGATGTCATGGGCTTTTCAAGTGTGCCAGTTGCTGCTGTAGCCTGCTGCCAGCGGATAGATGGTTTATGCCACTAACAGTGCTTGAGGAGGAGAATTGCTAAAAAGCAGTGGTAATATTTACTTTCTCCTGCTAATGCAAGTAGCAAGCAGAGAATTTCAAAACGGTTGTAACCTGCATGTAGTCAGCTGCAGACCAAGCCTGGCTGGGGGCAAACAGAAACCATGGGACGCAGCACCATAGGGACAAACAGCTAGAACACAACAAATACTCAGGGCAGAGTGCTCAAAGACAGGCTGCCGCATCAAGCCACTGTGCTGCCTGCAGGGAGTGACCATGGAAGGGATGCGAGCCAGCAGGCTTACTGTCTTGGAAGAGCAGAAAAGAAGCAAAAAGAAAGGAAAAGCAAAGCCAATTAACTGTGAGCTGACTGTCCATTCCTCATTCCCATTCTCCAGGATAAGACCTGTAGCCTCTCTATGTGCATATATGCAGGCATATGTGCACATTTGCAAACACGCACACACCCCCTGCAACTGGAAACCTTGCAGATTGCTGGGTACACTGTACAAAGCATATCTGAATGCTTAAACTGATTAAATCAACACACATCTCAATGACTCCCATTGTCTCTGACTCTAGCTCACAGCCTCGCACCCATCGCTACTACAGCTTCTCAACTGAGCCAGCCCAGAGCCCCCTCCGCTGCCTCCACTCCCACGCTCCCGCCAACAATAGAAACACAGAGCCACTGTGGACGAGTAAATACTTGTTATTATTTGTCTTGACACTTGGAGAAGCACTGGAAAGTTCGGCTACCTTGCTATTTTGCATTGTCCTGTTACCATCCATTGTCAAACTTCTTCCTGTTTGCCTCACAATTGCTCATCCCTTGGGGGAGCAGTGGCGAAGGAGACTGGGCACGTGGAGCAGAGACTTGCAATTTCACTGACAAATAATAGTAACCGGCCAAAATGTACTGATTACATGGATGCATCAGTGCAAGTGAGACAAGAAAGATTCCCAGTTGTGTTATCTCCAAATTGCTCCCTGCCAGTCTCTGTGCCTGTGATTAACCACATCAGACTAAGCAGGCCAGGTTCAGCACCCTGTCCTTCATTAATTTCAGCAGCCATTCCCAGGGCGTGAAATGGCAAGTTGTGTTTGTTTGCTAAAGTGCTGTAAAGCTCCGTGGATGGTGTGCTCAAGCCAGAAAGACACTGAGTCACGCTGAGCTGTCTGTTCCTGGGGTTCCACAGCAGCTCCTGGTGTGCTCATCAGGTCCCACACACGCTGTGTGGATGCTGCACGTCCCCCCATCCCCTCCTGCACCTGCTCCTCTTTGCCTTTTCTTAATTCACATGTAAAAGTAAGGTACCTAAACTGGCCATATAGGATCATTCAATTATTTCAGCTGAAAAGACTCTTTGGAGGTCTCTAGTCCCACCTCCTGCTCAGAGTAGAGCTAGCTTCATATTTAGGCGAGGTTGTTTTAAGCCTGAACCTGGGTATTTGAGTGTCACCAGGGATGAAGGTCCCACTACCTCTATGGGTCCCAGTTCCAATGTTTGACCTTGGGAAATTTTTTTAACCCTAAAGTTAAGAGTATAAGTCTGCTACTGCTCATTTAGACAAAGCATTGAACAGGTTAAAAAAACCTCCTCTATTGATTGTGCTCTGGTTTTCCTTGAGGTAAAATAGGAGATGAAGAGTTAGAGCTGCATATAAGACACGAACTGAGTTCTCACGCAGTGTTATTACCTCCCTACCATCAGTGCAGCCACCCCAGCTTTTCAGTAGCCAAGGGGAGAGACCAATCACAGCATTTATGGCATCAGATTCTACTCTCCCATCAGACTGGAGGGCTGAAAACCTCACCCCGATGCTTTTCTTTCTGGAAGCAGTTTTGCCTGCAGTCACCTGCTGAACACTCATGCTGTGCATTGCACTAGCACAGCCCACTCCTCCCACTAGCAGAGTGACAGGATGAACATACCCTTTCCAATAATATTTTATTTGAAAATCTTGAAGAAAAATAATTACTCATGCTCCCCAGCAGAAAGACAAACAATTAGAGTGGTGAATGATATTGTAGCAGTGCCTGTAATTAAGGAACTGCCAGCATTTTAATTATAAACTAGTATCTTCAGTGGCTGACAATCCAGCTGTTCAGCAAACCCATTGCTGCGTTTTGACGCTGGCTAAGCGCCAGGCACCCACGAAAAAACCCATCTACTTATTTTCCTCTGCTACAGCTGAGCAGAGGAGGGGGAATTGAAAACTTCAATTTCATGAGTTGAGATAAAGATTATTGAAAAAACCCACTTTGGCGGGTTAGGGCTGGTTATGTCCCAAGCACCAACAAACTTATTTACTTACATGCCTCTGCCATGGATAAGCAGAGAAGGGGAACCAAAAATCCACTTTTTGTGAGGCAAAATAAGGATTATTGAGGAAAAAACCAGAAGAGCTTCAAGGCAAAACAGGCTCAAATACTTAACAATCTAGAGAGAATCTATTACTAACAGAAG
>VZTA01024139.1:262-37158 GCA_013398855.1 Mohoua ochrocephala | reverse complement strand
AGAGCAGCCTGCCAGTACCTAAAAGGGGCTTACCAGAGGGCTGGAGAGGGAGTTTTTACAAGGGCATGTAGTGATAGGACAAGAGGGAATGTCCTCCCTCAGGTGAAGGAGGACAGGTTCAGATAAGATGTTAGGAAGAAATTCTTTCCTAAGGGTGGTGAGGCACTGGAACAGGTTGCCCAGAGAGGTTGTAGACCTGCCCTCCTCCCTGGAAATACTCAAGACCAGGTTGGATTGGGCTTTGAGCAACCCGGTGTGGTGGGAGGGGGGTTGGAACGGTGTGATCTTTAAGGTGCCTTCCAACCCAAACAATTCTATGATTCTATGAAATATATCTAGAAGTGTTGATTTTAGACTGGTGCTTGTGGCTTTTTTGGTTGTCCTTTAGTGTTTTGTAGGTCAAATGATAATGTGTGGTGAACCACTAATGTACCATATAAACAAAATGGGATTTTACTTACATTGTTTGGGAGCATATTCCCAGTGATCACTGATTTTTTTTTTTTCCCCCCAAGCTGATGTTGTCCAATAAACGTTGCTCTGATAGCTTTCCACTTTCTAGGAACCTGCAACAGTTTACCAGACTTTCTACATAAAAGCATTCAGATAATGACTGTTGAGTTAATATTTTGCCTATCAAATGCTCTCCTATAGGTCTTTTTTTGCCACAGGGAACAGTATCAGGTATTTCAAGTTCAGCTTCTGAAAGGGCCTTCATCTGAAGAGCTACCAGCCCCCTTCCTCTTACCCAGCAAGGCCAGTGTCTTCTCACTGCTTGCCCTTTGTGTCCATGTCCCCTTGCATCCATCACATTCTGGCTAGTTCTGCTGCTGCTCAGCATCCACACACCTGCAAGGCTGCCCTGGGAGCAGTCTAGCCACACCCTTGAGTCTGGGGCTGTCTGCTAGTTGCCCTGGTGAGTTCAGAAGAATTGTTAGTTCCATCTCTTTGCAGCAGATAATTCTGCTTGCAACTTGCAGTGGGATTTTTTTTTTCCCTGGCGTAAGCTCAAAGGAAGATTAAACTGTTTTTTCTAATCGTGTGTGATTTTTGTGACTTGTCTTCCATAGCTGTCTTGAATCCTGAGTTAATCTAGGCTGTGTATTTTAAGTACATTGAGAGCACAAATCTGAAAACAGTTCACTCTTGAGCTTTGGGCTGTCTGTGGAAAAAGAGTCAGCACAGGATGCATGTGCAACTCTGACAGGTAAAGGTTTGTTAAAGCTCACTGGCCTGTAGTCCCCTTTGTCTCATACTTCCATCTTGAAAAGACTGTTTTATACTCTGCAAAAACACTTCTCTGTAAATCCTTCAGGCTTATTAAATAGCATGTGTGATTTAACAGAAGGTGCAAATTAAAAAGATGGGCACGTTTATTAGAACAGACTGAGGTTTGTTTGAAGACAGCTTCTGAAAGAAAATTCATCTCTGAAGCAAAGCTAGAAGTTATGGATTGGTACCTCTTAGGGGCACTTTTTAATTAAGTTCAGACATCTGTACAGTATTCTTGATGTCAGAGTAAGCCAGCCATACTCTGTCACTGGAAAAACACAATCACTTGTAGGCAGACATCTGAAATAGGTTGGATTGATGATGCTCCTGTTTCTCTCCGTGTGCTGCCAAAGGAGTGTAGCCCCATGATCCAGGTGGGACTGTCGGCTGCGTAGACAGGTGATGCTGGGGAGAGGGATATAGCTGCTCTCCTCTGCTGTCCTCTTCCTCTGTGTGTTCCTCCATTCAACCTCCCTTTTCCCTATTTTGTCCCTTGTGAAGGCACAAAGCAGAAAGTTTACGGCCCTTTTTTGAGAATAATGCTTTTTTGATTTTGCTTCCCTTTTGCCCTTCTGTTGTCTTGCCTCAGCTCTCACTCTTGTTCATGTCCGAGGACCACAGGACTTCAGATCTCATAGGGAAGGCTTGTGGATGCAGCAGAATTGCTACATACAGTGTCAGGAGCTGTACAAGAACAAATCGCTCCGTTAATTGGTCTGTTTCTGGGTTCTGTAACCACAGCGGTGCCAGTGCTGTGTATGAAAGATGTAAGACATTGCTGAGCGAAGTCTTAGTTTGAAGAACTGTTTTTCAAAGGCAACTGTGTTGTATACAGCTATTGAGAACTGTTAAATAGTGAAAGAGTCTTTGAAGTAATGCTTTTGAGGCCAATAGAAAGTAATGGTGCATCTTTCCTTGATTTACTATACTTTTTATCAGTGTGTTAATGCATTTTATTAGTCTAAATTTTAAGGAGTATTCTTCTTCCACCTTTCTAAATATTCAGGAACGTCTCTGTAGATGAAGAGACTTGAGATTTAAACAGTGAAGCTGTTGTCCCAACCTAGTGACCCCAGTGAATTTATAACTGTTTTTCTTTTCTCCTAAGCGGACATTGGTGGATAAGCAAAAGCTGCTGACCCAGCAACACGAGGATGCAAAGGAGCTGAAGGAAAACCTGGATCGTCGAGAGCGCATTGTCTTCGACATTCTGGCGAACTACTTGAGCGAGGAGAACTTAGCAGACTATGAGCACTTTGTGAAAATGAAGTCGGCCCTCATCATTGAGCAGCGAGAGCTCGAGGACAAGATCAAGCTGGGGGAGGAGCAGCTGAAGTGTCTGACTGACAGCCTCCAACCCGAGCGGCTCAAATAAGGGCACCGAGCCCAACCAACACGGGAAAAATGGGAAAGAAGGAAGGGATAGAGGAGTTTCCAAGTATACAAATGAGTATATTGGCTTGCCTGAGTGTCTGGTAGAGAAATAAGTGCACAAGAGAAAAATAGCTCTCACAACAGCAATAATGCTCTCTTTCATTTTTTTTGGAATGATGTATTTAATTTTTTAGAACACATTTTTATTGCTGGACTCTACAACTGTTCCTCATTGCTTAACTTCCAGAAAGCTCCACGGAAGAGGACAGACTCTTAACCTTTCTGCTCAGTGTGTTCAAAGTCTGTGGCAGTTGTGCATGCAAACAATGGTTTTTAGAGTAGGTTGTATACTTCCTTTATGTTCAGATGCTGCACAGTCTGCTGGGAATTCACGAATGCACACACATTTAGAAGCTCTAAATTTAGTGGGTTTTTATGTTTTTTTTAAAGACACATTAAATAGGGGAAGCGTGCATCTTATAGCTAATATATTCAGATTGCTGAAATGCAGTGTCACTCTGATCCTGTGGCATCAGACACTTTTTTGTAATATTGTATATAGGATGGCACTTTCCCCTTGCAGAAAACAACTTTTAAATCAGTCTCAGTTAAATGCTTTTTAACCAGCTTGCAAATCACCTAATGCCTACCTTGCTGAAGGTTTTTTTTAAATTATTTTGCAAGACATATTTGTACACCCTCTTAATGCAATGCAAGTGATTTTCTTTACCAAGTTGTACTTGATTTAAGAAATGGGCTGCAAGTACTGTGCTGATTTTATTCAGAACATTTTTCATCTAAATTATTTAGAAGGCTCGTTTGCTTTTTTGTGCTTTTTTATGCATGTTTTTATTCTTCTTGTCCCAAACCCACTATACTTCATGGAAATAAATGTAGGTTAAGGACACTGCTTCTGTTTTTCTTCTGGTTGCTCAACATTGTGATGGTTTTATATAGACAGTGAAGTTGTACTGAAGTTGACCTACATAATGTTGTTTGTTCCTCCTTCTCAGACTACCAAATGCAATATAAACAATTCTGCCATGTAAATACTGTGCATTACTTGGAGCAACTCTGCTTCGTAACTGTGAACATAGGCAGGGCTGTTTGCTTGTTTTTGCCATCGAACAGTGATAAAGGAGATGATGTTGGTTCACAGTATCAGATCACTGCTTGTGTTCTCCTAATGCTGCCATTGACTTAGATAATTTCCAGTAGCCCTAAAAAGAGGTGCTAACTCATGTTTGCAGTGCAGTAATGGGTTATGCTGACTTGCTTAGATACCTACAGTGAAATTCTCTAGTGTCTTAAGTGTCAAGTTCTATGTTAAGATAAAGTTTTGCAGGCAAAGAAAGTCTTGGAAGACTTTGTGTATATGCCATTTCCACTGTAGTGAGGAAAACATTTCTCTCTCCTCAGACAAAGAGGTTCCCCAACCAGAAGCCATTTTCAAGGCTGATGTGAATGTCAGTCTGTAGCTAAGAAGGTTGAAAAGACAAATAGTCAGTTGTTGAAAAGAGAGCAAAGAATTCTTCCCACTACTCCTGCAGTATGGCAGCATTCACCAGAGTTTTTCTGTCCTTCTTACCTGAATCCTCTCTTTTGTGGGGAAGAACTGGAGAGGTGCTGATGGGCGAATTCCTTGCGAGTTGGGAAACTGGGGAGCAAAAATCCTCTGGAGCCAGTTCCTTTACAGACAGATGTGAACGTTAAAAGGACTCTTGCCCCCGCACATACCCTTATCGTGCACTACTTTGTATACCTGGACCAAATTTTCATTGAAATGATGTTGATGTGCATCAGTTGAGGTCAAATGGAGCTACCATTTTGCAAGACCTACAGCTGACCTTAGTTTCTCCCTCCTAGTTCAGAAATGTAGTCTTCTGGCATCTCACAGTTATTTGCTGCTATGTTCCTAGGACAAGTGGTCCCTTTGTCCTTAAACTTATCCCTTAACCATAACAAACCCAAAACTAAACATAAATTATGCTCGTCTTTTAGCTTGGAGAAAAGTGTGCATTGTTTTATCTGTGGCATTTTAAAAATTTTACATATTGTGGTTACTCTGAAATGTGTATGTGAAATGTGAATAATAATATAATTACAATGTGTTTGTATACAGTACTTTGATTTAGATCTCTGATAAAAGGTAGCAATATTGTGAAAGCTATATCTATTATCCTTTTCACAGACCAGTTGCGTAGACACTATTATCTCCTTTCCTTTTTCAAAACTGTTGAAAATCACTCACCCTGGAAACGTGAAGATGGTGGCCTCCCAATGTTATATGTAAATCTGTAAATAGCTGTACTGTTGCTTTTTGAAAAAAATCTGGTGCTAATGTTTTGCCTTTGGCATCCTGGGGATGGCTGTTTCTTCATCCTTCGTTGTTCTCAATTCTAGATCTCTTTGTATAGTGAAAGATTTCCACAATGCTTCTCCAGCTGTTTGGATCCTGCAGCCCAGAGTGAAAATGTACAGTTTTCCTGCCTGACACTTAACATGTACCTACTGACAAATGGTATTGCTTGACTTTGAGAAAATAAACTGTATATTTCAATGTAGAGTTAGTTTTTGTGTGCAGTTTTAATCTCAAGAGGTGCTCCTTTGCTTTGCTTTGCTTTGCAGTGTTGGCCATCTCGTGGTGCCCACCAGCAGTGCTCTGAGCTTTTCAAGGCCAGGCCAGTTACCTTGTAGTCTGACATAGCTTGTTGTCTTTGCACAGCTTATTTCAAGTGTTGAGTAATCGATCATTCCCAAGTTCCCAGTGTAAGTAAGTACCAGAAGTGTGTCCGTGTCTATTTGGCATTTTTAGAGTGTGAATATGAGATGGCAGAAAGGTAAAATGTGTTATGAGGTCAATAAAATAAAATGGGTCTCTCACCACTTACAGAGTACAAATCAGGGGAGCAGTTTAGATTTTCCTGCTTGGGCAATTCCACTGGTCCAGCTTCATCCCATGTTTAGAATGGATACTTCATTCAGAAATATCTCAAGTCCGTGGTGCACAAGATTTTTTGCAAGAACAGATCACCTGTGAACACTCTAAGAGACTTTCACAGAAACTTCAGTCGAATGAGGGCTCTCAGATTAACTGCAGAATCCTCTGTGTCGTTGGGAAACGCTGGCAAGTGTGCACACATTTGTAGTAGAGGTGACCACAGAGCACAGAACCATCACTTGATCCTGGGAATTAATTGTCTGTGATTGTGAAGGTCTTTACAAAATCTGGGAAAAGGGAGTTAGGGAAAGAAAAATACTTGGGTATTTGTAGGATTTTTCTAAACTTCTTTTTACCCTTCTCCTTCTCTCTTTGTACATAGACCCACCTGTTTGTGCTGTTTCCGTGAGTTTTCCTGGTATATAATCCAGGATGGCAGCTCCAGAGGAATAACAGTCTAGTTTTTGTGTACTACTTGAATTTTTTTTTAATTGCCTTTCTTTAAACTGAAATTCAGCTCTTTATTTTCTCTTGTGGGGTACTTAAGACCCTCAGATTTCAAAGGAGTCACCATTTTTGATGTTCTTTCCCAATCAAGTTCTAGTGATTAATTTTGGTGTACTTAATTGTCTCAGTTTTTACAGCTGAAGTAACCTGTTGTCAGTCCAGTAGCTCTAGCAAGGCCTTATGATATGCAGCAGAAAGCAACTCCTTTTTTAGTGGTGTCTGGTCATTTATTGTGGAAGTTCAAAGGCTTATTCTAATTAAGGGCTTTCCAGTTGTGCAGGCTTTTTTAGAGAATAAATTCTTTTTTCTATATACTTGAGCAGATGATGCCCACAGAATGTTATGAAAATTAACAGTTACATCTTTAAACCGGATTATAGATCGTCAGTTGTCAGCAGTGGTAAATGGTGATCCCATTTACTTACCACAGTTCCAGTCTGCAACTTAAATAATTATAGCAACCCATAAACTGTAAGATGGGTAACCCGTGTGAATTAGCAACTCACCCGTGAAGTCTTGGGTTTCATTCTTCCTGCCTGCTGTTTTGGTAATGTTTCTATGAACAAAGGTGTTCCGTGAGAAGTAGGTTAACTTAATACATTCCAGAGGAGAATTTGAATTGCAATAAATTGGGTGCAGTTCAGTAGCAGAAGGTAACTCTCACTCAGGCTGCAGTAGCACACCTACAAGCAGAGCAAGTATCGCTTTGGGACGGGCTACGTTAAACACCTTTTTCTTGGTTGTAACCAGGTGGGTTAGTGGGCTGTTGTGTATCTTAGGCTGAGTTTTATTTTAGTCTCAGCAGTTGAGCCTTTCCTGAGCACAAGGCTAGTAAAATGCAAATTTTTTTTCTCCTATGTTAAAAATCCTCACAATGGCTTCATTTTTAGGTGCTTTGATGTCTGTCTTGGAGGCAGCCTCCTAAGTTTAGCAGGGGGAGATGGCCTCAGGACTAGGATGTGCCTTCCACTATTGCCAAACACGTCAGTGTTAGTGGAGTCTCCCTTCTTCTTAATTCTCTTCCATGCAACAAACTGCTTCCTGGTAAAGTTAACAAGAAATGTATCCACAAATTGTCATTACCTGTTGCCTGCTGCTGCTTCTGACTACCTGGTGCTGGCTGCTGCCATGGGTGGGATACCAAGAATATCTGCGGTGATTTCTGGCACCTCTTCTGGAGTGAAGCAGAATGAGGAGTTCTGTGTATCTCCTCCTCTCTGGGTGTCATTTATTAACCTACAACAGTGCCACTAGAGAACACCCAGATTCCCAGTGCATTTCATCTTTTATTGGAACACTTTAATTTGCTGCTCGTGATTGTCTTAACACAGGAGAGATTTTAATTGAAGCAAATGGATTTGTGACTGTGAAGCTGATGATATACAGGGTGGTGGAAGATACAGAAAAATAATCATACTTACTTTCAGTAGCATAAAATCTCCAGCAAAATGGCATCTAAAAGGCCTGCATGCTACGTGTCCCAGGTGAGAACTGTCAATGATTTTAGGTCTATGTTCCTGTATTTTAATGGAGTTAGTGAAAGAAAGGCTTTTCTTAAGTGCATACCAAGCTGCAACTGTGTTAACTAAACTGTTCATTCCAAGCAGCTTCTGTAAGATGAGCCAGCATTGGCTCTGAGGAAGCTGTGGTCTAACACACGTTACCAGGAGTTGTTGATTTGCTGCTGTTCCTTGTGACAGCAACATTTGCTGGGCTCCTCATGGAGAACATGTTCTGGAAATGGGGTAATGGATGTCTGCTTACAAGAGTTTTACCAAAACATTGTTTCAGTGGAGCTGTGAAGTCCAAAAGTCTGAGAGGAATTAACAAAATCTTCATGATGAGGATTATTTCAAGCATTTCGTTTCAACATCTGTTTCACTTCCCAGCTGTCTGCTCTTCACAGTGTTTGTTACTGATAAATTACACTTGCGTCTTTTCTAAAAGCCTCAGAGAAATATAAATACAATGAGCGGTCACAGGCTAAATAATAAACAATGGAAGGAAGATAAGATTGTTTATCTCAGTATCTAAATATGAAAGGCATGAGTCCTGTGAATACTATTCATACCACTCCCAGGAGCTGCAGCTTCAGCAGCTTTCTCACGCAGGTACGGTTCCTCCAGACATAAAACAGGAAAACAAGCTGTGATGATCGAAAATGGCCAGCGCTGACTGGAAAGGGGTGGAGCAGCCATTCCCTTATTAATGGGGTGATACGTATCACAGGGAAGTGAAAACCAAGAAAACCTGGAAGGATCAGTGCCCTGAAGGAAGAAAAACTAAACCAGTGGTAAAGTGCTTCGGGACTATGAATTTCCTGTTTTTCTTTCTCCCTGCGTGACACGGCAGAAGTGCTCTGTCTCCGTGTGCTAGGGCAGGCTTTTTAGTTACTATCATGTAAGAATGCCTTAAAGCACCTTTGAAAATTAAAGATATGGGGAATAACTCGGAATTTCAGAGTCTGAGGTCTCACTGTGTAAGACCATCGTGTTCTGTGCGTTCAGTGACACTCCTTTCTTGGCTCAGGAGACACTGGAGCAGCTCTCTGGCACTAAGGAGCCTGGAGGAAGTTACCCTTTGAGGAAAAAGTCATCCTTTCTCTGTGGCCATCCTAAATTCACAAAACAGGCTAGCTGGACATGCTGAGATGCTGAAGTCACACAAGCTGGGAGATGAGGGTGTTTACAGCACAACACACATTTACAGAATGAGTGACCTGGCTTGTTCTCTGGGGTCTTGCTTTCCTAATTGACACCTCTTTGGAACTCGATTCAATGCTGGGCTTCTGGTTGAGGGCAGAGCAATTCCCAATTCCTGTTCAGGCCGAATCATTGTGTTCTGCCAGGAAAGCATGATTTAGACAGCAAGAAGCTGAAGATCTAAATATTCAACCTTGCCATCAGTAGGGAGTGGAGGATCTTGGGTTTCTGTTCCCAGGACTTTCTTGCATAGTTCATGGTAGGCCATCAGTGAATTTGAAAGCAGAAATACCCCATGGAGAAGCATGACCAGAATGTGCCCCAGTGCCCTACCAGATCATGGAGTGGCCTGGGTTGGAAGGGACCTTAAAAATTATCTAGTTCTGACTTCCTGCCATAGACAGGGACACCTTCTGCTAGATCAGGTTGCTCAAGCACTCATCCAGCCTGTCCTCAAACATTTCCAGGGATGGGATATCCACAGCTTCTCTGGGCACCCTGTTCCAGTGCCTCACAACCCTCACAGTGGAGAATTTGTTTTTAATATCTCATCTAAACCCACCTTCTTTCAGTTTAAAGCCTTGTCCTGTCACTGGATGCCTTTGTAAGAATTCCCTCTCCAGCTGTCTTGTAGGTCCTGTTGAGGTGCTAGAAGGTCTCCCTGGAGCCTTCTCTTCTCCAGGCTGAACAGCCCCAACTCCGTCTGTCATCACATGAGAGTGGTTCCAGCTTTCTGATCATCACCCAGGCCCTCCTCTGGACCTGCTTTAAGAGGTCCACATCTGTCTTCTGCTGGAGACCCCAGAGCTGGATGCAGTACTCCAGGCACAATCACCCCCCTGGCCATGCTGCTCTTGATGCAGCCCAGGGATACATTTGGCTTTCTGAGCTCTAAGCCCCCTTTTCTGGCTCACATCCCACTTTTTGTCCCTCCAGGTGCAGGATACAACATCAGGCTTTGAATCCAGCCTTAAAGGGCTGTATCATTGCAGCATAAGTGCCAAAGGCTCTTGAGGATACAAATGCAGATCCACTTCTGTCCTGGTTTTTTTCAAGTCTGAGGTGCCTGGGTTCAGACACTGATAGCGGAGTCTGACTCTTCAGCACGTATGGGGGGCTAGATCTGGACTGCAGTTTAAGTATGTAGTTAGTGGCCTAAATAAGGAGCCTGATTGGCCTTGATTCCCTCTATAGCTGAGCTGAGCTGAAAGAGGTTGGTTGCTGAAAGAGCTTCGTTCAACCCAAATATCTTTCCCTTCCTCACCTCCTTCTCCTCTTGGCAGACAAAGCTAATTTAGGCATTGAAATCAGAAGTGGGAGTAATCCATGCCTTGGATCTCTAACTCAGCACTAAATTCTAAAAGCTGAGATGTTATGTGCAGCATTAACTGCAGCTCCATTTGTCAAATGCCTGCACATGCTGGATCCTTTTGATTTTAATACAGAAGATATATCTCTGGCATTTCAGATCTAGAGATCCTTGCAAGGCTCTGTTCTCCAAATCCTCTGTGTATTTGTATACAATTAGAGTTCAAGAATTTTAAAAAAAAACCCACTTTTTTTCTTATTTTTATGCAATAGGGAAGAAAAGAACCTGCGTGAGTAAACTTCATTGTCACACTGGTTTTGCAAAGGTGGAGTTACTTAGACCAGCATTTTTTGCAGTGGGCAGTTCCACCAAACCAATAAGAGATGATTACAACAGAAGCCCAGTGATAATGGTCACCGTTTGCAACACAGATGGCAAACAATGAGGAGGAAAGTTGCACAGAGAAAAATCCGTAGTCTGGGTGTGTTCAAACAAATTATCATTTCATATGGTGGCATGCAAAGCAATTAATCAAGGAGCAAACGATGGAGATCACATGGGCAATGACATACAGAGCAGACTCTCAAAGCCTGTGTGGGATCACAGCAAACCAACAGTTCACATGAGCTCTGTGCTCTAGGAAAAAGGCTGAAATGGAGGAGCACAGGAAAAGTAGTAACTTGTGATGCAATATTGCTGAACACTTCATAAACTTTCTAAAATACTGTGTCTAATCCCACAATCTATATCCAATGCAAAGGACAGGAAAATGAGAGAAGAGACTCGCGTAAATTATTAGAGAGTAGAGAGAAATGTCATAACATGACAAAGAGCACTCGCTGATCAAAACTGGGATTTAAAAGCTGTTGTGTGTGTGCTATTGAGCATCACATCCAGCATGAGACTCGTAGCCCTGTCGGGACCCAGCGAGTACAAGACAGATAGATGACAATAAAAATTAGGTGCAAATGTTCAAGGGTGTCAGGAGTGCAGTGCCATTGTCGCAAATGATGGGGAAAGTGCAGTGTGAAGGTTGGCCATAAAGCCTCTGGAAGTCAGGAAACTGAGATTGAATATTTTATGGTCACTATAAATCCACCTTTTGTGTTTGCTGTTTTTACATTACACGGTCACATACTGAGGTGTGACTGCTTCGGTAAATATTTAGATTGCCTACGGTTTTACAACAGGGATCTTAAAAGAGCAGCGGTAATTATAACACGGCTTTTGGAGCTGACAGGTCAGGAAAACAGGTGGGAGTTTGCAAGCCCTTGGCTTGCAAATGGGGCTTGAGCACTCCAGGCAGCCTGGCTCCGACCATTGTTTTTCTTCCATTACAGACCCTCTCCACAGATGCATCTATAGGAGCTGCCTCAAACTCTTCTCCCTTTACTGGTTCAGTTAGTTACTAAACTTGCTTTTGTTTTCTCTCCTGTGTTCGGGGTTTCCTACCAGCGTTCCTGTGCTGACCAATTTAGCTGTCCGTAAAAGCATTCCCCTCTTCATCAGAACCTTCCAGGTGGCTGTCTCCACATTTGGAAACCGTCCCAATCTCCAGCATGTGCTGGAGCATTGATGACCTTTCATCTCTGCCTTGCAGCTTGTAAGCTGGCTGTGGAGGGCTTTGAGGGAAAGCAGGGGCAGTTTGGCACTTCTTTCCCCCGCTGCCCAAGTAAATGACAGACCAGCACAAGGATAAAAAGTAGAGCTGTCCTGCCTTTGAGTTAGAGATGCTGGAATAAAATGCTTTTGAAAAGCAGCTTCCTCTCACATATTTAAGGAATTTGCTCTGTCTGGAGCTCTTTGCAGAACTGCATCCTCCTGCTCTCCACTGGTACCCAGCTTGTGGCCGTTAGGGTTTTTGTAAGAAATCTGTTTTGCTTTCTGCAGTATCCTATTTCACTTGTGCTCTGGGTCACCAGAATATTTCTATCTACTTCCTACTGCATTAATCTAAATAGGGTACTGGTCAGATGAAAGATCACAGTCATTGTTTAGCTATTACAGTAGCCAGGAATTGGGGCAAAGGTACAGAAACACTTCTAGGGTGTCAGTAAAGACCCTAAAGATCTCCTACCTCGGATCATGGCCATGATCAGCTAATGAGAAACCAGTTACTCATATCGTTCTCCTAAACTAGTGCTTTAATACTGCCCCATCATTTGTGCAGGGAGTGGCTTTGTAAAGCTGTTAAACCCCCATGCTCTGTCAACGGCTAAAGGTTTCTATTGATCTCTTACTTTCATTCCCTTTAATGAAAATTCATTGGTGTTTGATTTCCTTGTCACTTCTAACAGCTGATAAGAACAAGCTGCTAAAGCAGCTCCAGCGAAGTGACAAAAGCCTGGTGTTGTAGCGCTGCAGCTCTCTCAGAAACGCTGCCAAGGCAGAGTGAAACCCCAGTGTGATGTGTGATAGCATTCTCCCATCAGGTGGTCTTTTCCACTGGCTCTAAAATGTCAAGTCGGAGGGAAACGTCTTTGTTAAGCTTTGAATGACCTACTTTTGGGTATCTGGGAATAACCAGGAGCCTACCCAAACCACGAGAGTGCATCTAATTTTAGCAGCCCTTCATTTCATGCGTGCCAGCTTTTGTGTTCTGCATCTCCGGGAAAAACCATCAATTTTTTGCTGAGCCAAAGACAAATTTTATTGGTTTTAAATCAGCCCCTTGTCGACTCACAATCACAGTGAAATCATTCCTCTTTAAATTTTTGAGCCTGTAAAAGTCATCTCAATTTTGCTTCAAAAATGAATAGTGAGCCCATTCCAAAGGATCTACGGTTGCTGGTCTCTGAAGAGAAACAACCCGTGCTGGAGATAGTCTGGGCAGCTGCGTTTTGTGTGTTCCCACTTCCCCCCGGTTTTTAATTGACCAACAGTAAAAAGGTCAAATTCTTGGCAGGAAATTTCTGTGAGTCTTCTAACTCAGTTATAAGGGAATCTAGGGAAAGTTAAGGACAGAAATAAAAGGATGTTAGTGTGTCAGCAGGGGCTCTGAGGACACTACTAGTGGTGTAGATGCTGGACAAAAGGTCTCTGATGTAGTTTGGATAGAAGAAGCACTAAAAAGTGTGTGACCATTGCTCGGGATGCTAGTGCCCTGCAAGATTGAAAGGAAGCAAGTCCAGACATGAGTGAAGTACAGCCTCCCCAGCTTGTAATACCTAAATTGGACATTGAACACCGTCTCTCTTGCTGGGAGGGATAACATAATCCCTCTCATATAATGTCAGAGTCCACTGTAATTTTAGGCTAAAACACGCGTTTAAATCCCACCTGCACCGGGGACAAGTGGAACTAACACGGAGGATAGTAGGGACTGAGCGTTGTGCACCTTTATTTGGAACTTCGCAAAACAGAAAAGAAATCAAGGCCGCCCAAAATACAATTACAGAATCACAACAAACCTGTTAGCAAGTTCTCTGGAGCCAGAAAACTTCCCGGCCAACGGGATTAACCATAAAAACAAGCAGCACCTGCTGGCAGCTATAAACAGGGTCAGTGTAGTTTGGGATTGAGCTGAGCGTCTGGTAATGTGTAGCGCTTCCCTGTGGAGTCCCTTGAGGCTGGCAGCGGGTCGCCTCTTCAGAGGCAAGCCTTGGGCAGCCTGGCTGCTGCAGGCTCCCAGCGTTAGCCAGACTTGGCAGGATGGACAGTGAAAACCACTCTAAAAGCCAAAGCCAAGCTGCTGAACAGCTGAGCCCTCTGCTGTGCTGTGACACGAGCAGCCGTGCCCCAGGGCTGGGTTTAGGGGCACGGGAAGGAGACTCCGGCGGCTCATTCGTCCCTCCAGCTCCGGCCACCTCCATCTGCAGAGAAACACAGAGCCATCCCACACGGAGGCCTCCCAAGCCCCTCTCCTGAAGGCTTTCTTCCCCCTTCCCAAGGCATGAGCAATGAAGTGCAGGAGGTTTTAACCCTTTCAAAAGCCCGTCTAGGTTTTGGGTGTTTGTTGCTGCAACAGCTGTGGAGTTTATCTGTGCAGAGCCCAGTGGGCTCTTTATGGGATTTGCCTCAACAGTGAGGTACCAGTTGTGGTGAGGTTTTTGTGCACGCTCTGGAAACACATCCTCGGCTTTTAAGTGTCGTTGCTTTCCAGTGTCATTTAGAGCACTGTTGACAGTGTGTTTCTGATCCGTGTTTGGAGAGGTCTGGGCAAAACAGGCCCAGCTGCTGCTGGACTGTGAAGCACTTAATGATGAGAGATATGTTGAGTTTGGTAGAGGTGTTTGTCTCATCTCTGAATTTCCCAAGTTTTAAAGGACAGCCTGGTTTGGCCATAAAGGTAAACAATTAGGAAAGATGGTTGTGGAAGTACTTTTCTTAGACTCAAGCGCTGGTTTTAGAGGCCCACACTTAGGTTCAGTGCTGGATTTGGAGAGCTGTCGGTCTGATGTTCTGCTGAGGACAAGCAGGGAGTGGCCAAAGGTGAGGATGCACCGACTCTAATGCCCTAAGTTCACTGATCACAGGCTGGCAAGCTGCTGCAGAGAGGCTGCTGTGCTTCCTGGAAGGAGTTACCTCTGTCTCAGACACAGAAAGTGAGAAAGTCCTTGTAGCTGAGCCTCCGAGCTGGTCACGGGCTCTCTCAGCTGCCTACGTGGTACCACTTGCCAGGCAATGTGTCCTGCACAGCGTCTTGATTTCAGGCTGGTTTTGCAATGTGTAACAAATAAAAGGAAAAATAACTTGAAACAAATATTTCCTGTTCTGTGGTATTTAACAATGAAATTGTAAACCACAGAAGGGACCGGGCTTGATCTAAAGGTCTTTGAAGTCAGCAGAACTATTTCCACTGATTTCAATGTGCTTTGGGCCCAGGCCACAGGAGGAAGAAAGCAAATGTTTTCTGCCTCAAAAAGTATTAACCGTTGGCATTCAAGGAACAATAAAGTCTTAGGTTTAAAATGTGTTCCTTTAAATAAGGGAGTCAGAAATTCAGTTAATTTCTATCTGCTTCCTAATGATTTGTCACAATTACACTAAAGAGGAATATGTTTATAGAACTCATAATCATGCACTGAGAAGCAAAACCACTTAATACTGTCATTTGCTTCCTATCTTCTTCCATTCCATTTTGTGTATTGTATTTATCACTAATGATGCTTATGCTGCTGGTTGTTATCACAGATTGAGCACTGTAGGTTTCCAGTTGAATTAAACTCCACTGTACTGATGGTGGATGACAAATATCTTGAACTCATTATTTTTCAGTACAGTTTAATGTCTAAAACATCACAGTGGGTTTGGTTTTGTTGTTGTATTGGTTTTTGGGGTTTGGTGGTTTTTTGTGACTGAGAAGAAATAGGTCAGAGACAGAGAATTTGATGAGCAAAGAATTGTTCTTCTGAGAGTGGTGTAGGGGACGCCCCTCCTGTCACAGGGTGAGACAAACAGGGGTGTGCAGCAGCTTCATGTGTAAAATCAGCAATGGTTTTGCCTGCAAATTTTGTCTCACGCAGTTATTAAATGCAAGAAAAGGAATCTATCTGCCAGCTGCCTACTGCCCAAGGATGCTGTCCTTGTGAATCAGCAGCCCTGTCAGGATGTCAGGATCCTGGAGTCTGGCAGACGACAGCAGCCCACTGGGGTGGGGGTGGGGGTGTGTGTGTGTGTGTTGGGCTTCTTGTCACAAAACAGCAGAGCCTGGGCAGCTGAGTTTGCCTGTGCACCAAACCAGCCCCATCCACCCGTGAGCAGCCAGGGAGGAGATCCCAGGCTGGTGACCTGCAGGAGAGGACGAGACTGTTGTCATGGCCAGGCTGCATTACCTGCACAATGGACTGGTGAACCAGCACCATCTGCAAGATACAGCAGGAGAGGATTAAAGGTGATGCAGAAACCAGGAGGATATAAATTAAGGACATTTTTCAGCCTTCTTTAGTGATGGCAATGACCAGCCATTGTGCATGTTACAATGAGAAGAATTTTTTCAATGAGAAGAATTTTTAATGGGGCTTTCCCATTTCAAGGTATTTCTGTGAAATAAACTCACTTGTCTTTTAACACCAGGCTTTGAAATGTCACAGAATCACAGAATATTCCGAGTTGGAAGGGACCTGCAAGGATCATCGAGCCCAGCTCTTAAGCAAATGGCCCATACAGAGATGGAACACGCAATGCTGGTGGTGTTAGCCCTGTTCTGTAACCAGCTGAGCCAGTGCATCATTTGGAGTCCATCAGGGTTTAGAATAGGCTTCAAAGAGAAGAAAGCAGAAGGGAGTTAAGAACATTCTTCCAATTTGTTAGAGCCATTGTTTACATTCATGGGAGAACCATGAAGCAAGGCAAACATAACATAATTTTAAAAAATGTATGTGTTTTTTTAAGCATCTGAGATAGCAAGCATAGAACTATTTGCACTAAAGTGTGAGTGCTGCCAACCAGAGAGTCCATCAAGAGAGCAGTTCAGCTTGAATTTACTCCTTGGAAAAACTCCTCCTTCTCCCCTTTATTTCTTCTGCAGAGCTGTGCTAATTAAAGTTGCCTAAATACAGGAAGAGAAATCTAACAAAAAGAAAGGATTATGAAATGACTTTGTTCTCTTTCAGATGGGAATTCTGTGCCCTTCAGGCTGTCAGGCTGGGGCATCATGGTGGTCTCAAGCTGGGAAATCACGTCATCAAAAAGGTAGATTTTCTGAAAGGGTATCTGACAGAAAACTGTAATTTCCATGGGAATTATCTGTATGCTTTGGTAAGTGTTTTAAAGCAATTAGAATAAATGGCATATGGCACAGCTTTCATATTTTTATAATATGTTAATGATTAACTGACTTCCTACATCTTTGTTGACTTAGTGGGAGAGTGACAAGGAACTGTGAGGTACCTGTTTGGTAGAGTAACAAGTTGGACAATTTGCATGGGCATTTTTTTCCACCTCCCTTTTGGAACTTGCTTCATCCAGCCGACACTGCTTCAAAGCCTTAGGCAGCTCTCAGACTCAGAGAAGTAAGTCCCCGCCGTTTTTTTTTTAATATTACTTATTTTATGAAGTGCTGATAGAGAACAGATGGGGAGAGATTTAAATATTTATTTGTTTTCTATAAAGAATGCTTTCCCAACTGGGAATTGAAGAATTAAGTTTTCAAGCATTAAATCACAGAGATATTGCTAAGAAGAGACCTTTGTAATTACTATATTGTTGGGGTTTTTTAAACTCCCTTTCTGCTGCAAGACTTACATTAAACAAAATATTTGGTTTGTAAACCATGTTCAGTATAGTCCAATAAAGCTGCATCTAGGCTATAAAACTTTACAAAAGTGGGATTTGAACGTTAATTTAAAAATGCATGTGATGCCTGGCATCATCTAAAGCAAAAATATTTGCTTAAAACATGAAGTAAGTGGAAACAAGTGAATTTCTGCTTATGTGAGCTGGAAGAAATAATTTTATGCTTATTTTGTATAAGAAGAGTTTATCATGAACTTTCTCTTTAAGCTGGTTACAAGCTGCAGTAGAATTCCGAGTCTTTTGGCAGGCAAGTGTGTTCAGACAGGGAGATTCAGACACCGCTCTTCTACTGGAACATTTTTTAGCGTATTTTATTTTAGCTGTGCTATCATTTACATAAAGTGTAGTCTCCTATCCTTTTGGAAAGCTCTCCTTGCACCCACTTCCCCCCATCTATGAAGGAAACCTTGCCAGCAGGTTGCTGTGTGAGGTTGCTGTGTGAGGTTGCCGTGTGCAGGTTTTGTGGTCTCCCGCTGCCCCTTTAGCAGCCGCTTCCTTACGTGCTCTTGGCTCGGGGAATGCTCCTTCCTCCTGACTGGGCGCCCGTGCAGCACTTCCAGGCTGCAGTTCAAGGTGCTTCAGGAGTTCTTGGTTTCTCCTGCACCTCCAGGAAGCATCAGTTCCCGTTCTTTTAGCTGGAAGGTATCTCCTCTTGGGTGACATCTTCCCATGCCCCAAGAGTGTGTTCAGTGCCCTCATCTTCCCAGTTGTGTGCGAGTTCTCTGGGACCTGGATGTGGTTGCCTTATTTGCACTACTGAACCCTTCGTGCTCTTTTCTCTGTGCCAGACACCCCGAGTAGGCAACCTTTTGGGCTGCCTCTGCTTTCCCAAGCTTCCTGAAAGGATCCCATCTCAACACAGCCAGGTTATCTGCCTTAATTTTTCAGGGGCTGTCATTCCTGGAATGTCTCTAAACTGTTCCGCTTTGGCTCTAAATGGAGCTCCCTTCAAGGCAGAGGCAAAACAATCTGTAGAAACTCTGATAATATGGGGTCATCTGGGTCCTGGGTCAATCCCACTGCCATCTCACTGCCTGCCAGCCTGCAATGTTTCCCTATGTAACAAGAGCTCAAGGGGGGCTCAGTCACAGAACAGTAAATTACAGCGTGAAAAAACAGTGAGGATATCTAGAAATTATCAGTTTCATTTCATCCTATTACCAAAGCAAATCAAAACATTTTCCTGAAATAAGCAAAGGACTTTTACACAGCTAATTTTCAATGTATTCTTACTTGATGGAAGAGAAATGAAGATTGCTTTGGTTTGCTTGTTTTGAAACACAGTGTATAAATGGAAGCAGTAGAGTTCACAACGCTGGGTATTGACATTTGGAGGGACAGGTGACATAAGGCATGTTAAATCTGGACATATCCTAGAATGACTTTTAAGGCTCTGGGCCCCACTAGTTTGTCTTTTCTAACTGAAAATAAGTATTTTAGTGACAGCTACAACCTAAACATGAGATGCCGGAGTTCAAGACTTCATGAGTGTCAGGGAGATGTATTCAAGGGATGGGTAATAAATGCAGCTAACTTTATTTCTAGGAAAATAGAGCAAAATAACTGCCACACTGACTGTTTGAAATGTCTTTCAAGAAGGTGGGAATAGACTGATTTATCAGCCAGTGGTGGCAACCCTTGTGGCCAGGACCACAGCAAGTAGATGGCCTTAAACATAAAGCTGTGCTTCAGCCGCAGCTGTGCTGGAACAGTGATGGCAGAAGGATAAAAAACATTTCTGAAGTTCTCTTCTAGACACATCCAAACTGAAGGATTCCAAGGCATCAGTACAGTCTTTGAATATCATGCCGAGGATCATGCATTTGTGTAAGACTTCCACAAATTTCCATGACAAGGCACAGCTCCATCCCCCATTTCCCTGCAGTCTCAGTGTTTGAGATCTTATGTTCCAGGGGTTGATGACTGCCCCATCCAGCTCTGCCTGGTGCCTCAGGTCTCAGAGGGGTAAGAGGTACTGCAGAGAGGATGCTGCTGCTGGAGAATGTGTTACCCAGCACACATCAACCTTTAAAGAGCCTCTGCTAAATGGCAAACTCCCTTCCATGCCTCTGAAAGCTGGAGCCCTCCTTCTCCCAACCCATCCTATGAAATGATGAGTTTAAAGACAAGTCTTGCAGGTGATTGTGTGGTTGGGGACACACTCTTACACCACCCTACAAGATGGACATCCGTCCCTGGCACAGGCCCTCATCCCCCCAGGAGGGAGCCTGAGACCCAGTAACCCGAAAGGCCCAATTATATTTAAATGCATGAATTAAGAGAGTTTGATGGCTTTTTTCTCTCCTGCATTTACCTGCAGGGTTTTTAAAGTCATCGTTTCAGGAACTCAAGGCAGGTTGAGTTTTAGAAAGCAGATCTGAAACCAAATGGATTAATATAGACTACTGAATGTAATTAAAGCAGCTTTCTGGAAGACACAGTATTAGTTCCAGAAGTGAAATGCATTTGGTGTAAATGAGGTTTCTCCACCCTCAGAACTGGTATCATAGCCCCAGCCTTTCATCAGTAACAATTACAGGAAGTAAAAGAAGTCTTGACAAAATTTCAAGTATAGCTCCATTTCTGTTTTTTCCTGCTGCTGAGAATAGCAGGAGGTAGGACTGTGGCCACAAAGAACTGATCTATTCAACTGCAACATTTCATTTTAGTCTTTTTAAAGGTAAGCCTGATGCACAGATGACCCAAGACCCCCTCTATGAAACCACTTGGTGGTTGTGAGAGCAGCTCGCTTTTATTTTTTTCTCCTAGAAGCAAGCTTGCAGCTGTAGGAAAGTCAACATGACTCTCAGGTGTCCTCTCTGTTTCTTGAAGCTAAGAGTGGGAAAGTCATGTCTCATTCTGCCCCTGAAGTCCATGTGCAATGGTTTAACATACTTTTCATAAAGGAAAAGAGCTACTCACTGTGCAATGCTTAATTTAAGTAAAAATCAGCAATAAATACAAAAGGATCCTTCAAGTTTCTATTTTTGGATGAATTCACTGGCGTGTATCATCTTTTACTAGTAGCTTTTGTCTTCTCTGTGCAAATTTGAATCGAATGCTAGCAAATTTACATTTAATGTGCACTCCCCTGTGAAGACAGGCTGAGAAAGTTCGGGCTGTTCACCATGGAGAAGAGAAAGTTCTTTGGAGCCCTCATAGCAGCCTTCCAGAATCAGAAGGGGGCCTACAGGAAACCTGGAGAGGACTCTTCATCAGGAACTGTGATAGGACAAGGGGGAATGGCTTCACACTGAAATAGATTAGGCTTACATTAGAAGTTAGGAAGAAATTCTGTACTGTGAGGGTGGTGAGGCACTGGAACAGGTTGCGCAGAGAAGCTGCAGACTCCCCATCTCTTGAAGCATTCAGGGCCAGGCTGGGTGGAGCTCTGAGCAACCTGGTCTGGTGAGAGGTGCCATTGCCCATGGCAGGGGGATTGGAACAAGAGATCTTTAAGGTTCCTTCCAACCCAAACCATCCTAGGATTCTATGATTCTGTGATTCTGTCTTGCTTTTACTTTAGTAGGGTATTTAGTTAAAAACACATCTGTGAAGGAAAGCCCTTCCAAATGAAGGGAATGAAAGATGTATTAAGAGAGAAAACGGCTTTCAAGTGAGAAGTCTGTAGAAGCAGCTCTCTGGTTTTTAGCTACTGTTTCTAGACTTTCCGAAGACCGTCCCCAGAACCTGCTGGACTGGTCGTTGGATTGAACTGAGTAGATTTTAAACAAAAATGTGGATGAAATCATGGGATACTGAAAGATGGCACTGCAGCCACCTCTCAAAACCACTACACACTTCTTTGGGTGAAAAGGGTTTCCAGCCATGCTTTTCATCCACTGATGCAGACACCACACAGACGTAGCTTGTTCCTCCTGGCCAGGTTGCCTTTGTAGGCTGACGCCGTGCCATGAAGTAGCTGGTCTGCAAAGTTGGAATGCTGAAATCTGCAGCTCTGAGTGAGCTCCTGAATCAAGAACTGCATGCCAGTGACACCACCTAATTACTCAGAAGATCTCCTGTAGCTGACTGAATATGAGTTCATTTGCCTCAGGACATTTCATCTAGTGATTGTGTTACATCATTGTATTATTCAGACCATACAGGTAACCTTACTACACTAATTAAATTAATTCAAAATATTTATATAATTACTAATGCATGAAACCAGCCAATGCTGTCTGTGTTAGCACAGCCTGCTATATGATCTGGGCTTTGAACTGTATTTTATCCAACATAGCTCAAACATGCAGGGACTGAGCTTTCACATTTTTCTCCCAGCAGGCTGAAAAGGGCATTTGTACAGGGACCAAAAGTTTTAATTAAAAAAAATATTTTTGGGCTTTTTTTTGGGCTTTTTTTTTCTGTGGATGACAACTTGGTGACAGATTAAATTCTTCCTTTCCAAAAGAGATGCCTCTGTCCTTGAAATCTACAGGAATGGCACTGCTGGTGTTTGAGCCGAGTTCAGTGCCTGCATCACCCACCTCCTGAGGATGGACATTTGTGCAGGGTCACGCCCAGGGTGTGACCTTTTTCAGAGTCCAGCTGAGGCAAAAGCTGACAAAGCCCTGGCCCAGGCGCTGCTGTAAACCCCAGCCTGCTACGACCTGCCCCACCTCTCTCCTTTCCTCCCTCCCTCCCTCCTTTCTTCCCTCTTGAGGTCTCACAGCAAGGGAGTCGCTGGAATGGCTGAAATCAAGGAGGAAGACGCCCTCTGCAGCTCGCTCCCAGTTTTATTTGGCATCTGCAGCTCGCTTCCTGTTTTATTTGGCATCTGCAAGAGAAATATCTTGCTTTGGGGTTTTTTTTTTTGGAAATACTTGCCACTGTAGTTCTGAAAAATCAATGTATCTTTCTACACTTGGAGGGAAAGGAGTTTCCCTGATTCTCTTTGCCCAAAGGTTTCCTTTAAAATCAAAGCTTCTGGCAAGTGATACATACTTGTTGTCTTTTCATTATATCAGCAAAGCCTCTATCATAGTGGCAGAGACTGGAATCACGAACTAGAACTTTGTTTTAATTGTGACATGTTTTCATATGTCAAGAAAAATCCTGTAACTATTTTACCTGGATATTTTGTTCCTTATTTTCATGCTGAATCTCAGTACCAGGAGGTTGTTAAGTATAGGCTTCTGTTTGATTTTCCAAAACACACAAGTATGAGAACTGTAATTTAATTTCATCATCGACCTCAAAAGTACTTCTTTTGAACCTTGTTTTTTCTCCATGTCAGTGATACCAGGTTAGATCAAATAAGCTCCAGTGGGCAGGGTGTGTAGAAATGAGCCAAAATGAATCATTTCCTACATAAGCAACTTTTTGTGTGTCTAGACACCTAATAACTCACCTAAAGCCCATCTTTGATAGCTGGTTATTCTCCAACGTTCTCAGAACTTTTGTATAAGCCTTAAATTCTTTCATCCAGTGTGTTTGCTTGTTCTGTGTTTTTTTGGTGAATCTTAAAGGAAAAAAGAACTTTCCCTAATTTTTAATTTTATAGTTCAATTCTGGACACAATTCTAAATATCTCAGCACATACCGGTTTGATAGTGGGCTCAGAATCACATTTAATCTCATTTAGTTCTGTGAGCAGACAGTTGGGTACGTTCAATCAATGAAGTTATATGCTGATAAAATACTCTGAAAAGCTCTTGATGATAAGGATTCACCTGCTGACATATCTTTTATGACCTCGATGTCAGCAAGTTGTTTGAATGAATGTTTGTGACGTACAGGAGAAGTGTTACAGACATAGGGGCTCTACACAAACCGGTATCTTCACGTGGTTCAGGTTTGGCTTCTGTGTGCTCCATTGATTCCCAGAGAAGCTGAAGGAGTCAGCACAGGACTCCTCTGCTCGCGCTCCTTCCTGTCCAGCACCTTCCCATCACCGGACAGGAACAGCAACGATGCTATTTTGGTGTGGAACTGGGACACAAAGAAAACCGTTCAAAATGTCCCGTGGGGCTTCTGTGCGCTATGCCTGGTAAAACAGTTAATTAGAACGGGGGGTTTATAATCACTTTGTAAATGGCACAGCGAATTGAGAAAGTGTTTATAAATTAGTTTCAGTTTAAGTAGATAAAAATACAAGAGACTCTTCTGGAGCAATTTCCTCCATCTGGAGAGGATTAAATGTACACTTGCAATAACGGAGATTAATATATCCCACAGGAAATCAGTCCTATCAGAGATACACAGATGAATTGGGAGGCCAAAATGATAAAATTGCAGATGTTGCTGTGTTTGTCTGGCATCAAAAATCCCTCTGTCCCATCCTCTCATGGCTGGCATCACCTTCAGGACTGAAGTAAGTACGTAGTGGGCACCGGTATGAGAAGATGGACACTGTCTGCTTAAGGCCATATTGTTATGAAGATATTTCTTTTTAAGATTTCCACAGGTGAATTTTTGCAACTAAATTGTATGGCCAACTGAATCTCTGTTTTGCTTAAGATCATTAAATAGAAAAATTGTTGCTTCAGTCTTTAGTACACGAAACAGTGTGGCAGACATATCTTATTAGAGTCAACTTGGTGCAGTATTTCTCCAGTCTTGAATGAAATAGGAGCAGTAGAAAAGATATTTTAGAAAACTTATAAAATATACAGATCCCTAGAACCTGTCAGATTTACACAACAAATTTGAGGCCACATCTTCACTGATCACAGATCATTCTTATAAGTATTCAAAGAAGTGTACAAAAGACATGGGAAATTAAGTGTTGATTTGTTTATCTTTTTTCTTTTTTTTTCTTTTTTTTTTCTTTTTTAAAAAAAATACAATAAAACCCTAACTTGCACTCAGAATGTACAGTCAGCAAACAAATCTTAAATCTTTTGCTAGGCTAAATGACTAAAATAATTTCCAGCACAGTTTTAGGATGATTCAAACTAGGGAAGCTGGGCAGTTTATAAACAAGTGGGATTTGCAAAGGTAAAACACTAAAAAAAAACCTTGGATGAAGTTTGAGGGTGGGAAAGCAATGACAGCATATCCGGGCTCCAGCCCCTGCACAGTGTTACTTTTCTGATTAACTCAAATGTTTCTGCTAATGCGTTCATGACTAATTAATCTGAAAATGGTCAAAGTTCAGTGGTTGTTGTTGGGCTTTGTGGCCTGGAGTTGCTCATGCCTCTGAACTACATTTTCCATCTGACACTGGTCCCAGCAGCTCTCAGTAAAGGCAGCACAAAAGCTGAAGTCTGTAGAGATTGGGCTCCAGCATCAGCTGCCGGGAGAAAGGAGCACGGATTCTGCTTTGTAGGATCTCTTGCAACAGTCAGGGACCTGAGGGTTTTCTCAGATTTTGTTCCTGCTAACCAGTAACTCCAGGGCTCCTGATTATGTGTAATGCGTATAAGGATCTTTGAACATAATGGTTAATTAACAAAGAAGACAATAACTTGGAAAAAAACCATTCATTTTCCTTTTGTGAATGTAAAAAGGAGCTCATAAGGGGAGCTAATCAAGGACTCCTTCTCCTCCGTGTGATACCATGACATAAACAGAATTAAAACCTGTATGTTATTTGTCCATGGATATTAAATTTCAACAGTTCATTAAAGCTGGGGAAAGATGACTGCCATCCTCCCTCTGCACACACATTCTCTTTTTCACTGACAGGTTCACCTATTTACCCAAATAATAATTGCCTTTGTCATTTTATTTTTTGTTTCTTTGCAGTGCCTCTGTCTCTTCACATGGCAACTGTGTCTGTGACAGAGCAGGAGACCTCCAAAGGATGAACTCCCTGGTCAGCACCTCGCACCTCCAGCTTGCTGCCTTTGCTCTGGGCACAGTAGGCTGGATCCTGTGCACCGTTTCTATGGGAATTGTGGAATGGAGAGTGTGGCATGTGGACAACACCACCATCATCTCCTCTGGCGTTGCGTGGGTGGGGATTTGGAAAGTCTGCTTCATCAGTTACCTTCACGTCTCCCCTGGCTATAGAGAACAGTTTTGCCATAAGTTCGGTGTCTATGACTCCTTCATCCCCCATGAAATTTATGCTGCCCAGGGTCTCCTGTTGGTCGCCATGTTCATGGGCTTGCTGGGACTGGCTGCTACAATATTTGCTCTGAGAAATGTGTACATGGGAATCACTCACAAACCCCTCATTGCCCCTTTCTTCCTGGTGGGTGGCTTCTTCTACGTATTTGCTGGTCTGTGTGTCCTGATTCCCGTGAGCTGGAATTTCTATTCTGTAACTCACAACCAGAGCATAGCTTTTCCTCCTTCTTACTACATGCCCTCCAGTCCAGCGGAGCAGGAAGCTGGTGCTGCCATTCCTGTTGGGATTGTGGCTGTCATCCTCCTGCTGCTGAGTGGGACGTTTTCTCTGTCATACAGATTTCCCAGCACCGCAAACACCATCATGAAATCCTGAAAGGACAAATCCTCCCATGCTATTTCAGAACAAGAGCATAGTCAAGAGACAAGGACAGCAGCATGAATGGTTGTAAAGTTAAGGAACTGCAGAATTTAATTTTATTCTATAATAGCCAAGCTATTTTCTTATATGAACCAGTTGAGTCACCATCTTAGTAGTCACATATTACCAGAGGTTCGTCTTTGAGATAATTGTTGTTGAGCAACAACTGTGATTAAATTTTGCCAGTTGTCCTCTTTTGTATATACGAACATTATTCATTAATTTTTTTTTTTTGGTATAAAATGTTTACCATGCTCAAAGAACTGACTTTGAATGAAGTGTCCTGTAAGAAAAATGTGAATTAACATGTATTAAATGTGAATTTCTTTCCTTGTCAGTACTAGGCTCTTTTGTCATTTATTTAGTTACATTTTAGCAAAGTATGTTTCGTGACAAGTCAAGAATTTTAAAACCACTAATACGAGTGTCATCATGGTTGTGTCAGATGACTCTTCCCTGAATTGTCTTACAATGTCTTGCCAGTTTCTCCTCTTCCTCTAGGGCACATAAAGAGCCATTCCTTTATTGCTTCTGTTTTTCTTTCAAGCTATTTGCATTTTGTGTTGCAACATGTTTGCCTGTGGGGAAGGTGCGCTCTTTAGTTCCTAACTGAGGGAGAGCCAAAAAGTCTGCAAGTGTTTGCTTCTTCATCTGACACTTCACTGAATCCAAATGTATTGCAAAATACGGAAATAACTTGTACAAGTTATTATAAAACTGATGTCAAAATCGGTGCTCTCAGTAACCAGGAATACTCAGTGCAACTTTCAGGTTATGATTCATCTGATGTAGAAATCTATATTCAAACCGGTCACTTCAGGCTCTGTTTATAATCAATGCAGAGACAAAGACAGCCTTTTCCCAAGATGCCTAGAATGGCTGGGAGATGGTATGCTCCCTAAAAACCTGTTTCTCTTAACCCACTGTAATGGCCATAATAACCACAGTTGCTAAAACTCTGGCACATATAACCAAACTTCACCTTAGAAAAAAAGAAAGAGAAATGTCCTAAATGCTGCAATAAGGATAATTTTAAAAAAATAAGTTTAGAGGTTGGGAGGAATGAGCCAACAGTGTTGACAAACTGATGATCTCTTGAAAGAGGTCCTCAAAAAGTTATTACACTTTTAAAGAAATGCTGCAGGAATCTAAGTAATTCAGTTTTACTCTTTTAATTGTCCTCCATTTTTTAAAATACTCATGGATTCAGAGAAAGAAGAAAAGAATTTTTTTTTAAATGTAGTAACTCTTGGACATTGCAAGACAAGGCAAACTGCCAATAATCCTGGTCATCTTGCTGGTGGCTGTTACTATCCCAGCTTGCTCTAGCAGTCCAGTTTTTCCTATACATCTTCCCTTGGGCATGACTTTGCTGTACTGTCTGACAACTCCACAGCACCTCCATTTCCTCTCCAGTCTCTTCTGAAACAGCAGTTTACCTCACCATTGGTAATTTTTTCATTGCTGCAAGAATCTATCTTTTGACTGTTTACAATGCTCTAAAGCACTTTTGAGGGGTGTTTCAATGAAGGCAGTTTAACAGCTTGTTTCTTATATATTGTTTCCAGTTTGGTTTCTAATGTACATTCTTTACAATATTGGTAGGTTTCAGTTTTAAAGATACAAATCAATAGTACTGTCAGTAGTACTGTCATCGCTTCCCTCAGGGCCTACAATAATATTAGATTATATCATATTATAGTTGTAAGGAGGAAAAAAGATCTATCCATGTGTTTATGCCACTAGTAAACTTATTACACTAGTAAACTACCAATATTCTCTGGCAAGGAATTACAGCTTTAAGAGAAAATTACTGATCCTTCAATTCTTTTTGAGTTCATGTATGCATAGAAATGCCAGCAACCCCAACTGTATTTGTTAACTACATTCAGTAAATTATTGGGGTCATTTTACATTTACGCTTCTTGGCTAAAGAAAAAGGAACAAACATCATCAGACACGTGCCAAGTTTCTGTGTTGCTGCCACTGCAGTTTCCACTGGGAATTACATTCATCTGTACTGATGTGTGGCTATGAAACATTGGTTGTGTGTCAAACACAGACTAGATGGGCAGGAAATTCCTCAGCTAAACACTGGAATAGATTACCTGAGGAGATGTGTGGATTTTAAAACAAAGTTTTGTCAAAAAAATGTTTAGGCAAATAGTGCCAGGAAGACTGTAGGTATGAGTGAGCCCATCTCAGCACAGAGGGCTTATCTAGATGGAACTCTTGGCATCCTTTCCCAGTCTCTCAATAGTCACATGATCCATAATTTATGTTGATACATGGTAAAATATAAACTATGTTCAAATACTACTCTATATTAGAACTCCCAGTCCTTCTCTGAAGAAAAGATAGGAAAAAAAAGTTACAAAATCATGGAATCATTTAGGTTGGAAAAGACCTCTGAGACAATCAAGTCTAGCCTTTGGCCATCACTTTGTCAGCTAGATCATAGCACTGAGTGCTATGTCCAGCTGTTCCCTGAACACCTCCAAGGATGGTGACTCCACCACTTTCCTGGGCAGCCCGTTCCAATGCCTGACAACCCTTTCAGTGAAGAATTTCCTCCTGATGTCCAGCCTGAACCTCTCCTGGCACAGTTTGAGGCTGTTTCCTCTTGTGCTGTCACTGGTTGCCTGTGAGAAGACCGACCCACCTGGCTACGCTGTCTTTTCAGGGAGTTGTAGAGAGTGATCGGATCACCCATGAACCTCCTTTTCTCTAGACTAATCTTAGTTCAGAAAAAAGGAGAGGCAAAATTTCCATTGATTTCAATGCATTGAGCCTGTCTGACCCTGATTCATCAGGGCAGTGTGATTCATTAGAATTTAGTGAATGTTTGTGTTCATTACAATTTTGATACTGGAGGAAAGCAGAGCCCCTGTGCTTTTGTTTCACCAGCAAGGAGGCATAGCTTCTTTGTGTATATTTCCATGACACATTTGTTCTAGAATTTGAGAAGCTCAGTTACCTTTCAGTGGGTCAGTTTGTTACCATGTCAGTTCTGCTTATATAGGTACTTTTAGGGGTTGTCTGTAAAATCAGGAAGCTGAAACGGTTTTGGTTTAAAACTCAAAAATGCAAAATTATTTTGGAAGGCTATTTTTAACCTAGATTGCTGTAGAGAACTACTCTATAGCCTGGCCCCACACTCATTTGTAGCAGCACAGTTGAGGACAGGCAGGAAGCTGTAATGCAGGCAGGAGTGAGTGGCCAGGGCTTTGAGGTAGAGAGATAAGGGGCAAAAACCTCCTAAGCAAATTTCACCACGGAATAGATCATATCGCAAAGCTCTGTTTCCAGCTTCAGTGCAAACCGGGACCTGCTCCCTCCAGTGACAGCACCGCTCGCCTTGTGGGCTCCACCCTGTCTAGGAATGTCTCCACACTGGCCTCAGTCTACACATAAACCAGTCTCGCTTTATTTTTTCTGAGTTGACAATAAACAAGTACCTTATGATTCACTCACATGTCTGAATTCACCGCTGGGGGAATACTCTGAATACCAAGACTCCCTTTGAGTTCTGCTGGGTATCTCGGCATAATGATAAGGCCCCTATCTTAGACCTCCATAACATACTCCTTGGAATTAATCTACCACAGGATACATTTTCTTAATCTTATTTACATGTACCATTACCTCACCTGTCCTTTCATGGCCACAGAACAAAAAATATATGAATATATGAATACACTTGCAATATTCCTCTAGGATAGACGATCAAATAGAGAACGGAGCTGAACAGTGCTTGACAGAAAAACAGCCCCACAAAGCTTGCTGAGATTTTCCCCCCAGATGAGTATGCAATTCAGGACAACTGTCATTTGTGTTCAGGTAAAGGAAGCAGGATGAACTGGAGACATTGTAGGGCAGAGTAAGTCATCAAATTAGTCAGGTAAACAAAATTTTTATTCAAGTCAGCAGTTTTACATGAAGACAGTCTCAGTTGCAGATTTAGCCGACTAAAAACAATGCTAGGCTCAGAAAGAAATGTCTTTGATGTCACACGGCTTATGGTATATTACAATGATGAGAAGGAAGGTGTTTTTCAGGGATATTTTTAGACCTTGGACCATTTTCCCCTTAGAATGGAAAAACTGAAATGTCAGAGCAAATTTCCTCCTCTTTAGGCCATTAAATACTTTAGGACAAAGAGTGTTTGCTTTAAAAAATGTAAGTCTGGCTGGCATAGTGTTAATGGCAAATTGTTTTCTTAAAATAGGAAACCAGTATACATTAAATTAAGGGTTCCCAGAAGAGACATGTTCTCTGTGAAAAATATACCTTTTTCAAAACTGAACTGGGATTCCTTTCATTCTTGCCAGCATCTGCATTGTCAAATCCAGTATCGGCTCATAAAAACATATTTTTCAACTGACCTATTTCCCTTTCCACTGCTCAGATAATTTACTCTGTTTCCCCTGCTTGAGAGGGTTCAATAATTAGCCGGGTGCTTTGGAGCATGCTGGCTCTTAATTACTGTGTCAAAACTAACTGCATGCCAAACAAGAAAATGTAAATGAATCTCATCTCAGAATTATAAACCAAATAAACACCGGCTCAAAATTGGGAATGGAGTACAGCATGCACTGTTAATATCCAGTTCACAGAATGTCACATCACTGCCTTCCTCTTGGGTTATATGCAGGAAAGACCAAGTATGAGGTTAATTCCCAGGATGATATTTTGAAGAAGCACATACATTCCGACTGTCCAAGGTTACTTCATGTGCAGGCTGATTTTCAGAGCTGAATATGTGGCCCTCTTATAATATAAATAGGGAAAGGTAAAAAAATAGATCTTGCTTTGAATTAACATTACCGAAATATTACCAGATACCTGAGATCAGTTGATGAGAAAAGTTTGTACCTGCCCACTGAGTTTGCCCCCCATGGCCTCAGGAAGGACACTGGAAGTAGGTGAGATAGCATGTGAGAAACTGAGAATGAGAGGCATTCATTGTCCCCACAACTATGTAGGTGCCTTGCAGCTGCCAGCTGACTGAGATGGGGGGGGAGTGAGGGGGAGGGGTGTGTGGAAATCCCTTGAACAATGGAAGTGCTTAAAAAAACCTGCAGGCCACAGAACTAGAAATGAAGCATTCATTGGTTGGGGAAGAGATTTGAAATATTGGTGTTATTGCTGAACAGCTTGAAGGTATGGGAATAAAACTGGCCAATGTGGAGATGTTTCATCTATCTCTAAAAGAACTACATAATACCCAGTAGCTATCCCTGGCCAAAAAAAGGGACTAGAGCTTGGGGGGAATTTGAAATCACCTACAGCCAGATCCCTAGTGATTTGTCGATGTAATGTTGTGGCCATCCACTTGACTTTCAGAAGTCCTGCTGAAAAGCTTCATTGGTCTGCATGCAACTTTCAGAATAATTGATTTCAGTGGACCTCACACCTGAGCTTTAGTATTCCAAATATGTGTAAGATCTGACACATAATTTTTCCTTATGACAGTTACCCATTTGTAAAATAAAGATAGTAGCAACTCACAAAAAGGTTAGATAATGAAGACATTAAAGAATGATGATTAATATGATGGAAGCCACAGAAGGTATTACAATAGATCTGCTGAACCGCTGGGTTTTGTTCATACTCTGAAGCCAGATGCAGGGATGCAGGGGTCCCCTGGGTGTGTGACACTGCCTTGCTGTTGCCAGCAGAGCAGAGACAGAAGAGGAATGGTGTTATGCAAGGCAAAGAGGGAAAAACTGGGACAGCAAGGGAAAAGAAGGAAGAAAGAGAGGGAATGAAAGGGAAAAAGGGGCAGATTGTAGGATGCTAGAAAAATAAAAAAAATATGAATGCTGATTGACATTACGATAATAAATATTTGACTAACAAGTGATTTTGTCAAATGTGGGGGAAAAAGGATAAACAACAAAGGAGGAATCATGTTTCAAAGAGAAGCCAAAGTGAACAGAAAAAAAATCAGAGGAAAAAGGAGGTAGATGATACAGAAGGCAACACTGCAAAACAGCAGAGAGGGGCCCACCATGCCCACATCTAACCACAGCAGCTTTGGCAGAGTCCTCCTTGAGGGCAATGACTCAGATGAGAGCTACATTCTTTGCAGCACTGTGGACATCAGGGACTCCACTGACGGAGTGCCAGCAGCAACCACATGTGCGGAACCCCACTCTGCTGCCCAGGCCGGGAAGTAAAATAATTTGCTGTACTTCCCTCTACTCCCATGTATCCATCCTGGATGTGCTTGCCTATGGCATGGCTCTGGCAGCTGTCAGAGGGGTCTGACCGTGCCCTGTTCAGTACCACCCTCAGCTGGTCAGCCTGAGGTAAGCTGGGCTGGATGCTGGCTGTCACCTCCCGTGCAGCACCAAGCACGGCTTACCAGGGACACCCCCATCACCCCTTCCAACACTGCTCAGGTGGGAACTGGGGAACTTGAGTGGTCACTGCAGAGTCTCCAGGGACTTTTGAACAAAGGTCTGTCACAGAGTCAGGCTCAGTGAAGACTTTACTCCCTGGAAACTCTGGCTGTTCAGAAGCTTTCACTGGCTGCTACAGTTTTAGGGGCACTAGGAATGACCTACAAACGTTCTTCTAAGAAATAAGAAGGGCTGTGAATAAATAAGGGCTGTGCTCAAAATCCACATATCAGCTTTTTCCTAGCTGGGGGGATGTGGAAACTTATCGCTGGCCTATGTGTGTTAATCCCTGAGAGCTGCAGTTTCTGGTCTGCAGCGTCCCATTTCCCCCTCTGCCCACGCCAGCCTGGGGCGCAGGAAGCCCCTGCTGCCGCTCCTACCGGCATCCCTTGTCCTGCCGCTCGCAGTGGGACCCTTTCTTGTTAACATAAACATGCCATTGTGCTGGATGCCAAGGCTCCTTCTGATAAAACAGGCTTCAGATGCCTGCGAGAAATGTGAGGCATGGCTACAGCATAAACATAGCAAACCAGTGACTTCATCTGCCCAAGGAGCTCTCTGGGTTCAGCTGTGACTCTTCAGTGACATTCATCCACTGCTGCTGGTTCATTCAAGGGAACAGAAATACACTGTGTGACAAATTATTTTCACCCAAAGAATTATTTTTTATTAGCTGACTTTGAAACACTGCTGTGTTCAAAGTGAACCCGAGCTCACTTCAGTGTTGCTGACAAATGTTATTTCTAAAGTGACCTTCTGCATAGGTTGGACTTTTGTTTTTCAGGGATATCTAAATTCAGTGTTCATTTAATTGAATTTTGCCTGTGGCAATATAATGCTGCATCAATGATGCCTCTACTAAAAGGCACCTAAATGATGCTTTTTTAATAACATTGCTTTAGAACTATGCCACATTATTTAGCACAGAGAGTACGGCCTACATTACACGCAATATTTGCCCTGGTTAAGTATAGATTTAAATATTTTAACCTATGCTAGGAATACAGTGGGAGTGTTGAAGTCACTATACTTTTTAATGTAAGGGTTTCAAACTAACTGGTATGATATCCCTCTGGCAGGAAGGCACTGAGCACATGCCAGTTCATCCTATCTTTCCATGAGCGCACACCATGAAAGCATACCCCATGAGCCTATCAATGGGATTAGTTGCAAGAGCCTCAATACCTTATCTTCTTTCTGCTATTTCTCAGAAATGTTTGTATCCACCAGGACATCTCTCTATAAATAGCTTCATTTCCAGTGATAACCCAGGAATTCCAAGACTTACATTTTGCAGCTGTAAATAGTAAACACTGCTTGGTGTGCTAATAGTCCGGAATTCCCAAATGACCCTGGTGATGTTCAAAGCCAATACTGATACTCACTGAAGGTGGTAACATCTTCAGGGCTTCCAGGGCCCTTCTAGCTGCCACCCTCAGTCCAGGCCTCAGAACCTGCTGTCACGTGCTGCTCTTTCTTTTGAAATGTTGGTTGTCAATCCACTTGAAGAATGAATTGACACCACCCATACTCTGTCAGGAGGAGTTTGGTCCACAAATTTCACAAGCTTTGACGTGAACATTTAAGCAGCAGTCTCATAAAGATCATTACCAATGGTCAGAAAAAGTTGCTTCTGAAAAAAAGCATTTCTTGCTTTTCAGAGGCCCAGAAGTGCTTCAGAAAATTTGTTCTGCAGGTGAAACTTCATATTTGTGGCAGGAAATACAAAGTACTCCGGAGTAGACATAACCAAGACTAACCTAAGTTTGAAAAGACAATTCAGGCTTTTAGCCTGAAAAGTGAGTCTTACAGCAATCTGATTATGGAAGTCAGAGGGAATTTAGGAAAGTACTCAGCATCTTGCAGGATTGCTCTTTAATTTTAGTCTTAAAAGGCTGAGCTCTGATGTGCAATGTAACTGCCTAAGGACATGCTGTCCTTAAAAAACTTCCTAGTTTAAACTAAACAAAAAACTGGGCACTTTGAAGAAAACCATCAGAAGTCCATACCACCTGAATTCCCCATTATTCTATCTGCAAATCATGTTTCTAGAAAATCTGACCAGGAACTCCAATTCTTTTTAAATGATCCTGATGGTAATGTCCACTATGATACCTAAAGAGAGCTAAGATTTTTTCTTGTCTAAACAACCACTGCAGTCTGGAGATCACACAAGCATATGAGCAGCAAAGGACAAAACACTGGAGGCATAGTAGAAGAGCAACACTGGAGAGAGGAACAATAAAAAAAAAGCCATGAGGGATAAAGAAGCAGAAACTTGAGTGAGTCACTGAGGACAAAACTGTGGGAGAGGCAGGAAAATGCAAGCAAGAAGAGAGAAGCAGAAAGGGAAAATGAGAGGCAGGTGATTTAACAAAGGTAGGAAATATTAGTGATTAAAATATGATTGGAGTTTCAAAAAATAGTTTTTGTCTGTGCAGAATTCAACCTGAAATCATCTTCTACTCATAAAATGAGAATGGACACTTACTTTAGGGATTCAAATTCAGAAGGAAGACAAAAAGAGCAAGTTACACAGAGAGAGAAGGTAGCTGGCCTGTAATTTCATGGCTGACAGAGCACCCAGCACTCAAACCTGGAGATCTTAGGGCAGGTACATGTGACAGTGAAGAATGCAAGGAACTGCAGATTTATATAACTTGTATGAAATATACTCTGTAGTATACAGGAGCCTTGGCAGTTCCCGTCCTCATACTGGTATTCATCTGCCTAAGCCCTTCTCAGGAATTAACTTTTGGAATTACAGGGATTTGTAAACTGATGGCAAACATCTTATTTTAGATGAACAGCACCATCATCCTGAGAAAGTATATCCATGTACTCCCAACTAACAGCTTTCTCCAGCCATTCACTGCAGATGAATTATGCTGCAATAGGAAGATTTAACCCCAAAGCCAGTTTAATCCTTTGTTTACATAAAATCTTAGAAATCACGCTCAGTTACTGGAAAGCCAGCAGAGGAAGTCCACATTAACATAGCCTTTTACAAATGCTCTCTCTGATTAATTCAGTGCTGTTGAGTAAACAAAAAAAGCAAAAAGCCCCAATGAAAAAGAGCTCCTTGTCTTTTAAAGCAAGAACAGTTTAAAGCAGAGTGGATAGACCAGACAGGAGGAGCTTCTGCTTTCTGCTTTTACTAATCACAACCTTTTTTGTATCAGTCCACTTTGGCAGATTGGTATTGGTGACCAAAGTCTGGTTTAGGAACCGCAAGAATGCTGTTACCCCGCTCCTGTGGTAAGTGATTTAATCCCTGTGCAATGCTAGACACACAACTGCTGGGAGATGCATTCATGTCTGTAGCACTCAGAAAATTGTTTGCATTGCTCAGACAACACCTGGATGGCTGAACCAAGGATCGGTGATTTAATACCATTAAAAGTAAGCAAGTAGCTACAGATACCAGCTTGGTTTTAGGACAGGCTGCCTTTTTGCCAAATCATCACTGGGAAAAAAATTATCAGCTGACATCATAAAATGAAACCAATTAACATTAGTTGGGAAACTGAGTCTTGTCCTGTAATAGATAAACGTAAAGATTAAATATGCTTAAAAACTCTACTAACCTTGGTTCAGCCTTCTTGGAGTAACCACCTGGCCGTGGGATTATGAAAAAAGACCTGAGCATGTTGTTTGTGATTTCTGTGCTCGTCATTTGAACCGCAAAACTTAAAAGGAGCTGATCTTGACTGAGAAACTCTCTACTCCCAGAAAGGCATGAAAGAAAATATTTTTCTTACAACATACGCAAAATTGTTTAAAAAGAAAGATGCCTCTTAAAATAATGTGGTCGAGTGTTTTAGACCACAAATGCAACTGCAGGACTGATCACTTGCAACGAGAATCCATGACACATTTCCTTAAGGGAAATCATCATAAAATAGTTTGGGTTGGAAGGGACCTTTAAAGCTTTTCTAGTCCAACCCCCCTGCAATGAGCAGGGACCCTTCAACTAGATCAGGCTGCTCAGAGACCCAGCCAACCTGCCCTTGAATGTTTCCAGGGACGGGCATCCACCACCCCTCTAGGCAACCTGTTACTGTGTTTCACCATCCTCATGGTAAAAATCTTCTTCCTTATCTCTAATATAAATTGATCCTCCTTTATTCTAAAACCATTCCCCTTGTCCTATCACAACGCGTCCTGCTAAATCTACCTCCTAAATTCTCCATGTTGTTGAAGTTAAAGTTTTCCAGTTAAATATCTCAATTGAAATCTTAGGATAGTAGTTTGAGGAATTTTTTTATAGATATAGCCCACTAGAGCAAAACCAAGCAATATGATATCACTGCTACAAGGTTCTGAAATTATTCCTTTGGCTTTCCTGCTGGAGGCCTGGGCTGGGCTGGGGAGTGAGTTGGTGTCAATTTCAGACAAAAGTCTGGATGCTCACACGTTGGACTCAAAGATCTTGGAGGTCTTTTCCAACATTAATAATTGAATGTTTCTATGTTAACATGCCCTATTATGTGAATTTTAGAAGCTCAGAAACATTTTATAGCTTTTTTCCCCAGCACAGTGAATGAGAATTAAATTCAGTATTTTTCTTCAATCAGATATTAAAAGAAAACTTACCTTCAGACCCCATGGAAAGAGCAAAATACCACACAGGGTTAAACGTCTGGAAACTCTGGGGACACCCTGTTCCTCTGATCCTTCTGCTGAAACTGGGTCACACATAAGCAAA
>VZTA01024136.1:0-46839 GCA_013398855.1 Mohoua ochrocephala | reverse complement strand
ATATATATAGAGAGAGAGAGAGGCAATGAAGGAGGTGTTCTCATTTGATGTGTTGGCTGAGACATGGTCCTGGCTGTAGACTGTCTGCCATGTCAATAGGCTGATTGGTATGTACAAGTAAAAAGTTGAGATATTGTTATGAGTGGATGATGTGGGTTTAAATAAGTCCCTTCCTTTTGCCCAGGCCTCCAGCAGCAGGCAGTCACGTTACTGNCAGCAGCAGGCAGTCACGTTACTGAGGTGGCCAGCACCCCAAAACCCATTCTCATTTGTAAGTTCTTTAATAATGGCTGATTCAGTCTATTATAGACTGAATTATTTATTTAATAGACACAAAACTAACAGACATAAGACTTAAGACAGACTATTACTACACAGAGATAAGATAAAAAGAGACAACTAGTATTGTACACACAGGGTTAAAGGTACCATTAATTTTACAGGTAGCGAAGAAATAATATAACTTAGGATCCAATGTTTCTTACCACCTAATTCCTGATGGAGCACACATTGAAATCCTTTCCCTCAATTCCCAAGAAAGTAACCACAGAATCTGCTTCCAGGCTCCGGGAAGAAGTCTCGCACGCCTTCAGGGCATGTGAGTAGAAGGCTTCTCAGGGTGTGTGTAGGAGACTTCTGCCTCTGTGATAAACTGTAGTACTTTTGTAGTGTAAAAACAGGCCTTTTGGTCACCTATGGTTTTTTATCTCTTCCCACATCTGTAAAGATGGCAGACCTTTTGGTGCCAGGAGATGATACCTGCTGGGCCTTGCCCACCTGGGTTATCTCTCCTGTCTGCACTGGCCGCCTGTGGTGGGCAGAGGGGTGCTATGCCCTGCCACAGATACAGGCAACAGAATTATTTTGAATTCTGCGAGCACCAGGAACTGTCTGTTCAAGCAGCTCGGCTGGTCCTAGTGGCTTGTTCTAATCTACTAGACTATTCTGAAATACTTCACTCAGTTAATGAACCAAGACTTGCACAGTCTTGAAGTCAACCATTCTGGTTTTTCTCCCTTAGTACTCAGTCCTCATCTCCTCAGCTCATTAAATAGCATTGTTTTATAGCTGCTTGGTAGTTCAATAATATTGTCGTGAGCTGCCATATTAACTTCTACAGAACAATTAATTGAAGCACCCATACTTTTGACTCTCCCATTTGACATCAGATATATTGTCCTATGCTGATTTTTGCAGGTAGTAATCTGAAGAGCTTGTCATGCAACAAACAAGCAGCAGAAGTAAAATGTAAACATCCTAGTGAGCATTGCCCGGTTCTAACCATGCTTTCTCCCTAATATACCATGAGATAAGTTTTAGTTTAGTTTTCCATCTGATTTTCACAGCCTTGCTACAGTAACTCCAAGCATTCCCTTCCAGAGGTGCAAGGTGACTCTTCTCCTTGTCTCAGTTAATGTCTCAGTTAATGTTCAGCTAACTTTCATTCATGACAGAGTTCCTTAAGTATAATAGACATTTACATGAATTTAGAGTTCATTAAAAACCATGCTGTGACTAGATCTATTAAGCTGCTGTGATGTCTGGTTTACTCTGATGCCTTTATGTGGTTAGCAGAAGGTGCTGCTTGTATATCAAGAATAAACGTGGGTAGAATGATTGGCAGTAATTAGTGTCATGCCTCAGGGCAAGCAAACAAATAATGTATTGCTCTGTCTACTAAGAAACAGTCGAGAGAAGTAGCTGGACTCTAAAAACATTCACATGCAGTACATGATGTAATTTTCTCTAAAATGTGTTCCTTACTGAAAAAAAGGTGATCAAACCTTTATAGTAGGCAAAAGATGTCATGTACGTGTCCTAAAGTTTAAAAAAACAATGCAGATAATAAAGAACCTTTCATAGAGTAGTTAAAAAAGACACCAAAGAGGAAAAAAAGAAAAAAGACCTCTATTTTATATTGAGAACACTGTTCCTGACCTACCATACTGTTTTTATGCTGGTGTCGTTTCTGTGATCACAGACTGAAGGTTTCATGTCCCAGCAAAAAGAGGTTAAAGAAAACATGGAAAGAACATATAATTCTTTAGCTTCTCTAAACTTGTATTCAAGGCTCTTTTATTTACGTGATCTCCCAAATAAGCCACAAATCTTGCAGAGAATTAGTATATCTTTTATGCTGTCAACGTCCCAACCTGTTGGGTAACATCTTTTTGCCCCGGAAAGAATTTAATTTAGCTTAAACCACTCACTTTTTGAACCCTTTTGGTAAAGTTGGTAATTAAATAAGCCAACTGCGTAACCATATATGTATATATTATGTGTGTGTGTGTATTGCAGATGGAGAAAGACTTAAGCTGTATTTACTGACAAAGCCAGAGTTTCACACATCTTATTCCTCCTTCCTGTCTTGATTTAAGTATCTGAGAATTTAGCATGGCGGCTGTTGTGAGTCTCAACACAGGAAATAAATCCTGGGGAACCAAATTGGCATTATGAACCCCATCACATGCGTCTTTGCATCAGAGCAGCCAAATCTCATTTTTTGTATTCATAATTCTGGTTCATATTGAACTAAAAAGTCAAAAATTCCTTTAGCCCCAGCCAGTGTGGCAACACAAATGATAATAAATGGTCCTTGGTCTAAATATATTTGCCTGAAGATATTCATACAGATTAAATTGATTTTTTTCTAAAAAGCTGTTAAGCTTAATAATTATTAATGAAAATTTACTTAGCTGTAGTGCAGAAGAAGAAAGGAGAAGTACTTTTTTGTTATATAGCAGCTATCCTAAAGAGCATGAAGGACGTGCAAAAGCACTTTAAATTAATATTAATAAGAATGTTCAGGGACTGGTTGTTTTTTTTTTCAGCAAATATGGAAAAACTAATCAAGTAATAGTACATAAAGTCCAGATCATTTCATTACTGTCTATTCCAAACAAGAGTAATTATAGTAAAGAGTGAAACATGGAATGAATGTAGAAATGGGCAGCTTGAGGTTAAATGACTGTGTCACTGTTGGTGGATCTTTTGTTAGATTGTTTTTCATTTGACTAGAATAAGCGTTTCTTCAAAAAAATTGATAAATAGGCAAAAATTACAAAGCAATAATGTAAATGTTGTTCCATATGATCCAGAAATCAGATACGTCTTAATTTTTCAAACGTTGAACGAACTTGAGACCGGCTTCAGGGTCGATATAAACTGTAGTCCAGGTTTTCTTTTTAGGCTGACAGGCACAATACTCTTCTGATTTCAAGGCTTAAACAAACTAGCTATGAATGCCCTTTAGAAAATATGTAATTTTTTTGTCTAATGTTAAACTCACAGTTCCCCACAAGTGCAACTCTCCTGACTCCCACAGTCTACAGTTAATCAATCGTATCACGGTGGTGCCTATGAAATTAGAGGGTTGACATCCTCCCCTTTTGTAGTGGAAGCTTTAGCACCCAGTTTGAGGTGTGTAGGATTTCACTAGATAAGGGGTATGCCTGCAAAGAGATAGGCTTTTTAGTTGTGTGGAAGGGAAAATGAAAGGATTTCCCCAGCACTGCCTGTTTTGTGCACCTGCATGAAACAACGTGGCTGTGCTGTGACCGCTGGAAACATCCAGCTGATCTGTTAATGTGCACAAATCCCACAGTTCAGGGGTACAAACCTTTTGAAACATTCACGGTCCCAAATGGTTCTTTAATAATGGAACAGTCAATGATTAACACTAAGAGACCCATTCCTCAAAATTAACTTCTTTCAAAAAAAGGAAAAACAAATCCATAAAATTAAATTTCATGTTTCATTTCTTGTGTGCAGGACAAGGCAAGTGCTTAATTAAAAGCTTTCACATTTCCCACAACTACATTTCCCTTTTACTTCTGATTTTGGATTTTACGTCTGACTTCTGAAAGAGAGTATCAGAATCTTCCAAACTAAGCATTTTTCTTCATAAGGAAATTCAAGGCATACATTTCAAATGTCTGCAAAACTTAGTTTTTGGGGTTTTTTTTAATCAGCTTTACTTTGTACTCTTTTGCCTGAAAAGTTCCATACCTTCTCTAGGCCATAATAATAAATTATCTACCAACTGCAGCTCAGTGCAGACCTGGAGCTGTAGCTGTGCAACCGAGAGAGGGAACACTCACACCACCAGTTCACCTTGAGGTGGGAAAAGATGGAGGAACCTCAGTGGAGGAACAGTAACAACCACAGTAGCTATTACCAGAAAGACCTGTTCATGTTCACAGGATGCCAAGTACTCTGTGACAACAGCTGAAGCTGTTAAATCAAACCCAGAGACTGCCTTCATTCGGAAGTATCCCCAACTGATGTGTTTTGTTGATCACTGTATTCCAAACAGCAGCTGCTTGGGAGAATTCTCTATGGTTTCTCGTCTCCCATCCATCTTGAATGTGTGCTGTGCTTTAAAGCATCAGTAAAGGCCAAAAAAACAACTGTGAGGTCTTTTGGCGGGTGATGAAAAAGTCCAAGATGGCTTCCTGAAAGATTTTATGCTTTAATGCTCTTTGAGACTCCTTATTTTCTTCTAGAAACAGAACCCAGGATCTCCAGGTATGCACTTTCATCCTTGTGGAATTCTCTCACATAAAAAAATGCCTGTAACTCTGGTAGTGCTCCAAAAAACATATTAAAATGAAATTATTTCCACCCCAAAGGCTAAACTACTGCAAATATGTTTACAAGGAAATTGGTCGTAGGAGTCACTGAATAATCTAGCAGAATAACACCAGATAATGCAGTGTGTTTGATTCTTTCTTTAAGCAATAACTTTGTATTAAGATGTACGTGGGATGGAGAATGTAGATCAGATTTCTTGCCTATCAACTTTTACAATAACCTTTCAGGATTAAAAGGTTGCTTTTGGCCAAAGCAGCGTCACACTGAGGTTGGTTGCATCCTCTGCTGGGGCAAATCCTTAATGGTTCATGTCATGAACCAAGGAAAGGTAATTTAAAAGATTCAAAGGCAGCTTCTAGAAAGCTGCATTATCAGTCAGACATCCACCTTATAACAAGATTGACTTGTGTGGTTTTAAATGCTCACATTACAGTACATAGTTTCAAAGCAAAGATTAATGATTTCAGACTGCCAAACTTAATTAAAGGTTGGCATAAATGTTCTCCATTAAAACTCATCAATCCATTTGACTGAGATGGAAGAATTTCAGTCATGTCTTTTTTAATTGCCTATAGAAAGAACTGAAGAGTTAGCAAAGTTAAAACTGTTGAAACAGATAAACGGTGTCTAAATATTATGCAGGATCTTAATCATATTAAAAGAGGAGTGCAGTTAATTTCCCAGCATATTTTTACCCAGAAGAGCCTCCTAAGCGTAACTGAAGTAACACGAGTAGAAGTCAGTGGCAGGTAGATACGTTCGTGCTTGTGTATCTCAGGATTTTCTGTAAGTACTAATTATTGCAGTGCACCAAGGACTCCTGTCCCATCCAAGTAGACCAGATGCTGATAGTCCCATGTTTTCAATGAATATGCTCACAGATAAAATTTCTTACACCACGAAAATGAAGTACATATTAGCTCCACTAGCTCAACAGTTTACTCAGCAGCTTGCCGGAGCAGTTCAGCTCTCCAGTTTAAATAATTTTTAATCCTTTCTTTCTTTCTTTCTAATTTTCTGTGTTGTTGCTCTTCAACAGCATGAGAGAATAACCAAGCCTGGAATGATACCCTCCCATCCTGTGTTCTTCCCTTAGGATTTATCCTTTCTTTAACCAGGGGTGTATTTGTAAGCCATTAACCGGTCAAAATAATACACTGGTCAAGGAGAGAAATGGATGAGGTTTGGAGGCTTCATTCACATTAGCGCATTTCACAGGCAGTGCAGCTTTGTCACTGGTTTCCTGTGAAGGGAACAAAACATGGGATTGACAGCCACCTATAAACTCTGAGTTTATTTTAGCTACTGCACCAGGACCAACTAGGGTGGAAAAAAGTTGCAGAACATCAGTTACATGCTGGGAGTGAAATCTGTAATGATTGACAGTCTTCACAACTTGTTCAATGCTCCATGTATTCCTAAACTAATAGGAAGCAAATACACTGTCATTGTGGTGTCAATTGGAAGTGAATCCTGAATATAGATCTTTTCAGTTCCCACTGTCAAGAGAAATGAGTTTCTTTTCCAGAAGCACACTAAGGGTGTGAATTTTTGATACATTTAAGATTATTTACATTCCAGATAATACATTCTTTCTTTTTTGTTATTCCTAGTAGAAGCTCAGAGTTAAGTACAGAGCAGATGATGAGAAGGAGTAGCATATATTAGGAAAATATAAAGACAAAACATAACAAAGCGATAACAACTTGCAGCCATCGTCTTGTCTTTTCTCACCAATGTGACATGGTCTATCAGAGAAAGTTGATCTTTGGAAATTTTTATATTGGATCAATTCAGTGAACAAATTCCAAATATGAAGCTAAAAATTCTGTTTTGGGAGTGTCTTATCCCAATGGCCATTTCATCCCTACAATGCTGTAAATTTACTGTAACACAAATCTTTCACTGTTCCCTTCCCAGAATCCTATGATCCTAAGTGCAGTTTTCACAGTTCTGCCTTTTAGATAACACCAGGGAAATACCACTGCCAGAGACAAAATGGGGAAATGTGGCCCATGTCCGACCGGTGTACTTCTCTGGGTTTGAGCTCCTCAATTTCTCACTGGAACCAGGATGTTTTTAAAGTAGCACTACTCTAGCCCCTTAGAAGAGGAATAGGCAAGAGGAGACACAAGAGGAGTCAAGAGTATTCTCAGGAATAATGTGATACTGCATTGTCACCTTCAGTCCCTGGACATTTTGCAGTGTGACGTGTGCAATATTGTTATACTGTCCGCTATGAAACACGATGGATTTGAATTTATCTTCTTTTAGTGTCTTCATAGTACCTGTAAGCACTTCAGTTAGTCAAAGAACAGACATTAAATACATACTGAGAATTACTTTTTAAAGGGTATTAATATTAATTCTTCAGCTCATTATTAAGAGTGAGTGCAGCACTGGCAAAGATAGCAGAGCAGCCAGCAGTGTCAGGTGTTCTCGTTTCACATCTGCAGAAGCCAGAAGCATTTAAAATGAGAGCTCATCTCCTGAACTGCCTCCGTCTCTCAGAAGGTGACACATAGCAAAGGTCCATCCAGGAACACTGCCCATTAAGTTGTCCTATTTAAAAGTTGATTTCCTTTCTCAAAAGGAAAGAGAAAAATAACTTCCTTTTTTCCCCCCCCAGTTTATTTACAAGTCACTTCTTCTCTTGAAGTAGAAGTCATGCTTATCCCTGCCCTCCTCCCACAGCAAGGTAGCTGTTAACCCACTATCTTATTGGAAACAAATACTTAACAAAAAAAGAAGTTAGATATTAATCAGCAGATGATTTTGACATATTACTCAGGCAAGCTTATTACCTGGGTTTATTGTGGAACCTGATGGTTTCAATGACTTTTGCACAGCTTCTGTTTGGAAATCCGGGCAACAGTGGTGCTCCAGATCATAGAGAACCAGTAAGTGGAAGAGGCGCTGCTGAGGGAAACCTGTTGTGCCAGGGAATAGCGTCAGGGCCTGACTCGGCAGGAAAGGACTTCTGGCTCAGCAGGACCCTGCTGATCTCACTGCTGCTCTGCAGGGCCCATCAGGTCAAGCTGCTGTCATGACAGATGGCTAATTCTTTTCAACAGATTTGAAACAGCAATACTGTAGTTTAGATTAGTTTTTATAATACTATATAGAACCTTTTACAATGCAGTCAACATTTTTTATCAATTACATATTTGGGTTTTTTCCAAGGATGTTTGTGGGGCTAGAAGGAACCTGAATTAAAGCAATTGTTGTGCTGGTTTTTTCTCATCCAAGTCATTACAGTAATGAAGAATTCAGCACAGTGTTATGGAAAGGGATTAAAAAATATGGAGCTCTGTACGTAAAGCATTACGAATCTATTAAACTCATTAGTATGCATAATTTTGCAATTTTTAGTGAAAAAAAATGGAAAGTCATTACTTCGTGTGACTTCCAGTAAACAGAAGTGATCAGTACAACACATTGCAATATCCAAGAACTCTGGAGCAAGAAGCTGGACAAACGTTATGCAACAGTAAGCCAAACGCAATTTTGAACCAGTACACTTTGGTTTAAATACTTTATTAGCTAAGATTTGGCTATATCCATGTGCTCTTGAGTCGTCTCTTATAGAAATTCTGTAGAAGAGAAATATATTAGACATCTTGGTAGGGGAAAAGATTATTCCCATTTATTAGCTGTTCTTCCACTGAATATCAGCTCCAAAGGGCTCCTCTGGAGTATGTGGAGCACTGAAGTGCTCGACTCACCTTGTTCTTTGGTTAGGTTCCTCTGAAATCAGTGAAGTTGCATCAGTAATGAATCAAACCAACCTTAATCAAGGTGATGATACTTTCCTGCAGCAACTGCATTTTCTTGGAAAAATTCTGCCTGTAACATTTGTAAACTCAAGACAAAACAAACTGTTCTGAATACACACAGACATCAAGGAAAAACTTTTAAAAATGCTTAATTATTATGATGATGCCTCTGAAAAGCAAAATGCAAAGAAGAATGAAAATGAGCAAGTGAGAAAAAACAAGAAGTCTGTTACCCTCACAGGAATATATTCTCTGTCATTGCAGAGTCTTGGCTTGCAGACAGGTTGGTTTTCCTTGCAGCTTTTTGACAATTTTCCTGCTGCTATGTTCATGCATCCTAGCCTAGTGTTTAAATTAGCGGTTGGAGCAACCCCCAGTGTCAACGCGGGCTGGGGGATGAACAGGTCAAGCGCAGCCCTGTTGAGAAGGATTTGGGGGTGCTGATGGGTGAGAGGCTGGACAGGACCCAGCCATGTGCACTCACAGCCCAGAAAGCCAAACGTGCCCTGGGCTGCATCCAAAGCACCGTGGGCAGCAGGGGAGGGAGGGGATTCTGCCCCTCTGCTCTGCTCTGGTGAGACCCCACCTGGAACACTGCATCCAGCTCTGGGGTCCCAGCACAGGAAGGACATGGACCTGTTGGAGTGAGTCCAGAGAGGTGCCACTAAGATGATGAGAGGGATGGAGCAGCTCTCCTATGAGAAAATGCTGAGAGAACTGGGATTGTTCAGCCTGGAGAAGAGAAGACTCCAGGGGTAACCTAATTGCAGCCTTTCAGCCTTTCAGTCCCTAAAGCAGCCTACAGGAAAGATGGAGGGGGACTTTTTACAAGGGCATGTAGTGACAGGACAATGATTAATGGCTTTAAACAAAAAGAGAGTAGGTTTAGATGAGGTATTAGGAAGAGGTTACTTACTGTGAGGGTGGTGAGGCCCTGGTACAGGTTGCCCAGGGAAGTTGTGGATGCCCCATCCCTGGAAGTGTTTGAGGCCAGGTTGGATGTAGCTGTGAGCAATCTGGTCTAGTGAAAGCTGTCCCTGTCCATGGCAGGGGGTCTGGAACTAGATAATCTTGTCCCTTCCAGCCATAACCATTCTATGACGGTTTAATTTAAACGTTGGTATAAGAAGCTATCAGTCTTTCTGACAGTAATCTGAGACCTCAGTCTCCTTAGTCTATGCTGAGCCAGCTCCAGTGGAAACAAAATTAGCATGAACATCTACCTATGCATCTTCTTTTTTCTTATTCACACCCACAACCACATTATCAGAATGGCATGCAAGTTTTAAAAGTCACATGTGGGAATCTTCTGTTCTTTGTAGGTAGCAGTCAATTTCCTTTGATTGTATTTGTATATTTGACTTTAAAATAAAGAAATCAAAATAGATCCAGAATAGGAGCTTTGAATTTTGTACTGAAACTGGGGAAGTGTGTGGGTGTTGATGCCTCTTCCTCCTGTGGGTGTTGATGCCTCTTCCTCCTGTGGGTGTTGATGCCTTCCTTCCTCCTTCCACAGCAGTCATTGTAGCAGCAGAACAAAGCTGTGACTGGAGGTCCTTATTGCAAAGGAAAAGGCAGTGATTCAGGTGGCTGGGTCATGCTCAGAAAGTGTTTTGGATGCCTGGAGTGTCTTAGATTTCACTCTTGTGTTCAGCAGGAGATCAGTGCCTACGGGGTTTATATGTTGTTTCCTTTATGGAAGGAAAGAGTCTCAGGGGAGAGATGTTAAGTGGAACCAAAGTGTAAATTTCTGTCCTTACATGGATTTTTTTGATTGGTTTGTTTGTTTCAATTTTTCTGGCCCTCAGTTGCTTCTCTGTTAAGATTTCTACCTTAGAAGGATATTACGGGAATTAAATGCATTGTACGAGCGTTCGTTTGGACAGTGAGCGAGTTTCTGCGCACTCAGGTGGAAAGAAAAGGCATACAGCCTGCAGCTAAAAAAGAATATATCCCCTGTGACCAGTAATTTCAACAGAGTATCGTGGCTTATGACCCAGCTGGTCTGTTCCTACATCTCTACAACAATACTCCTGCAGTCCTGACAGGAATTTATTTCTTACTTACCTAGTGAGAAATCCCAAGAAAGCACAAGATGTTACATAGTAATTGTATTTTCCTCAGTGATATTGCTGAATGACATATTGTGATATATCAAGAGGCAACTGTGAATTTAGCTTCAGTCATCACAGTAGACTTTGCCCAGTATGGTAGGTTTCCATAGTGTGAATGTAAGAATAAAGAGAAGTTTCTGAATACCACACAGCATCATGCATACTTTGTCAGCGTTAGCTTTCAAAGCACATACGATTCTGCACTGGCTCGGGAAATCTTCATGTATTCATTATTTATTTAGCTTACATATTCACTCTAATATTTAGGAATATATTGTTTTCAGATGGTTTCACAGGAGAAGACAATAATGATAGTCACTGGTCAGAAGAATCAGACATCAAAATATGAAGCTTTCTGTTTAGTGTTTGATGCCACTAAATGCCTATTTCTTGTGATTAACAGAACAGGTAAGCAACTTGCATGATTATTCTGTTAGTAAGGCTGTTTAACCTTACTAAGTTTCAGAGCAGTATTTTCCTAGTTTTTGGAACATGATAACAACATGCAAAAGCAGAAGGCTTTGCTAATCATTAATCATTAAAGAGGTGGCAGATTTTCACTTTTATCCCTCAGTGATTATACTTTTGCAAGATATTGCAAGGCTGGCATGAGAGGAGGAAGAAACAATAAAGACTGGCACAAATTCTGCTTTTCGACTCACACACTTACCAGGGCAGTTAGCATGAGCAGAAATTCCCCTCTGTGGAAAAGACATTTTTCTTCAGGTATTTGTGGAAGAGTTTTAGTGCACCCTAACAAACAATAGCCTTCGTGCAAAGTGTGTGGCTGATAAATTAAAATAGTCTTCCCAAGCCTGCCATTCTTATTTCTGGAGTGGACACTTACTTCACTGGGTGCTCTGTCAGTGCCAGGCCCCACGTGCTCTTAGACAAAAAATGTGTTTGTAGCAACTCTGCATTGCAGTTTCAGCCCTTTGGCCTCTTGGTAAGTCGTGTCTTATGCTGGGAGCAACACTTTTAAAGTCAGCCGTTCCTGAGGGGTACAAGAAGGTGGTACAAGAAGGTGGATACACAGTTTTAGTTCCTGGGTAGATGAGGAGGTCAAGTACTTCAATTCCAAAACACTGCTACCGATGTGCTGGAATGAGAATTGAGTGCAGTAGTGCCAAATATCTTCAGCTGTTATCAGTCTGCTCACCAGAGAGGTAATGCAGGCTGCTTAAAGTGACAAAGAGGAAAGTTTTCCTCCCTCCTCTAGATAATATGTTTGAAGTATCCTGATCTCTCTCTCTGTTAATCGTATCATACAAAGTCTGTGCTGATATTTCTTCAAGGTTAGGGGGCTAAAGTTAGGCAGTATGAAGACCTTGACAAAGATTTTTTTTCCCTGCTTTATAATATATTACTCCTTAAATTCAAAGCACGGAGCACTTTTTTGCTCAACAGTTCTTAGTCTCATGATTCAAGCATTACCACATTACCAGACCAGTTGCACAAGTAATTTAAAGACGTCTAAAAACTGTATGGATAGTAGTGTGGTTTGGCGCATAAAATTGCTTCTTGGACTCCTTCTTTTGGCCACGTCTCCATGAGAAAGACCACTCAAAGGCAACATAAGGTAATATGGCTGGCGTGTGCCAACTGGAAATTTTCGTGCACTTGACAAGAAGTCCCAATAACTGAGTGTTATAGCTGCTTAAAGGTACTGAATGAATAACAGGACCTACGAATGACAAGATATTTAGATCCATGTCATAACCTGATACTTTGTTAAGAGTAAAGTGTGAAATGAGAGAAGTTACCTTACCTACTCCATCCACTAAGTGAGGAGAATCCTGCCCTTCACTGTGTATTTACTGTTCTTACTCCAAGCCAGTCTGAAAGACTCCAGGAGCCTGAAATCAGAACATTGTTGAGCAGTCCTTCCCTATCTCAGTCAGGGGGTTCCCCCTGACTCCAAGACATTATTTCTCATCTATGCATTTTATGACTTTTGTATCACGTATCCCAGTATCTGCTCCTTTCACGAAAGGAAAGGAGTAATTTTGTCTCCTTTGTTTTACATTCCTTAGTGCTTTTTTTTCCTCAAGTTTTTCTCTGATATGGTACCTTTAAAATCAATGGCCATTTTACTTACTTTCAAGTTAATAAAACAGCACATCATATGCCTTTGCAACTACCAGCCTATGTAAGGATCTGCCTTGGGCAGTCTGGAAGTGCATGCTTCGCTATATTCCTGCTTCCGAGGTGTATTTTCAGACGTCGCTGAGAAAACTTAACAACTGATGTGTAAAGCCCTTACACATCATAGGAGTAGTCCATTTTGGAGTCGTACTTTTCACTACACATTGATGTTGGATCAGAACCCTTGCTCACCAACACTATTATAGATTGGCAGTAACTAGTCTGAAATGAATGAATCATATTCAGATGAAAGAAAGAGGACAAGCAGACAAACTGTATTTTCAAAAGCCAACTTCTGCATATGTATGCATTCCAGAACAAAGCATCTTTCAGATGTTGGATGGAAAGTAATTGCAATTCAGTGTATTATTCCCAAATCTCCTAATTTCCCTTTAATTTTTGCTCCTTGCAGCACAGCTCTACTGTTTTTTTATACTATAAATAATATTTTATTAATTCTGTTTTCATGCCTGTTCTTACATCTAAGCAATCTTACCTAAATGTACCTGCATCCTGTTTGTTTTAATACCTGACTTCCTGCATTCGCTCAACTTTCTGGTTGTCATCCTGGAAAGCGATATATATTAGATTTGTTTGTGCAAAGAGCTAGGAGTAAGCAGGTTCAAGATACTTTGCTGGTATAAATTATTTCTCAATAAGTTCCTAGGTACTCTGACTGAAGTAAGTTTGGAACCAACATCTTTGAGATAAGGATGTAGATAAAAGGGTTTGACCTGGGCATTATTACAGACCTGAAACAATCAAATTCCTGGAGAGAGTATATTTTCCACAGTATGAATTCTATTAGATAGGCAACTTCTATATTGCTTTCCACATCAGTGCCAAGAATGAATTTTCATGCAAGGCTGAATGAAAACATGGTACAATAAGATAAGTAAACACATTTTTTTAGTGTCAGCAATCCAGCTCATTTTCTCGGGGTTGGGTATTCCATTGAATATGCAGCAGTAGGCTATCACCAAATGATTTTTTTCATATTCAGTATCTTTCGACACATGAGATATGCACAACAAGGCAGCCAAGCTGAAAGCTCACAGGGTGTTTGGTTCGTTGTCATGGAGGTGAGCAAACAGAACACCTGCACGGCAGATGTGAAGGGGGACTTCTGGTATCTTCTAGGAAGATACCCAGCTGGAGTTTACTTATGGACTTGCTGAAATTAGCCTGCACTTTGAGAGTCATTTAGATGGCATTCCGTGCTTTTTAACTGGTTCCAGGGGGAACACTGAAATTTTAAAATGGCACTGGAAGCAAGAAAAGCAAATAGTGTGTGAGCCTTCAGTCCAGACAGCAAGGCATACCTTAGACCCAGGTCAAGAACAATGCTTAAAAAGAAACCAAAACAAAACAGTCGTCTTCTTTCCAGCATGTTTCTGAGTTTGGTGAGGGTGGGCAGTATGTTTCCCTGAAGTGGATTATAAGCATCAAGCAAGAATGTTTCTCACCTTAGCAGGGAGTGATATAATACCTTAGTAGCAGACATGGGCAATTTCTCAGTTTCTTTGTAGTCATGATACACCCAAACAGTCTTATTGACAATTTGAGTTCACAGAGTCAAGTGATAAAAGTGTATCAGAGGATCAGTGAAATGCATTTCAGAAAGGATCAGCAGAAAACATGTAAATAATATGATAATGATGTACCTAGAGCATGCCAGACTGAAATACAAATACTAGATGATGTATTGTATATAATCTATCATAGTACAATCAAATTTTTTAAAATAACTACATTTTTCATTAAAAATGGTTTCTGAGCAATGAAATCTCTCAGAAGAGATTAAACATTAAAAATTAAATACAAAACAATTGCTTTTTTGTCCATCTCTTGTTAACAGATTAAATCTCTACTATCTAGATACCTGTAAGCATAATATAATCTAAAGAGAAATACAAAATGTAATTTAACTTTGTTTTCTTTTACTTTCATTTTTTTAGATTTAATTTTATTTTATGAAATGTTTTACTGTCTGTGTTTAGCTGGATGGGAAAAGTTGGCCAAGAAAATTTCCCTTCAAAAGAGAGCTCTCTGCATTCTGCTGTCCCATGGCTCCCATCTCTTGTCCTCATCCCTTGCTGTATCTCAAATGATAAAAAGCCAGAACTGGTGTTTCAATAACCAGTGGTAGAGGTGATTGCTCAGGCAGCTGCATAACTAGGGATTTGAGTAGGAGGATTTGGGCAGAAGTATGGTGGGGAAAACATACAACACCATTGAAAAATGCTTCCTAAATTCCTTTATTTATTTAGTGATTATCATGAACATAAAGGTCCACAAAAGGCCTAGGTTATGCTAGGGACTTGGCATTAACAATGGGAAATGGAATGGAATAATCTAAAGCATCACTTTACTCTTCATTGCTAAACAGACAGAGCAAAAGCAAAATTCACAGAAATCTTCACAAAGATGAGAATCAACCCTGTAGTGCTCTACCATGATTGTGAACAGATGTTATTATCTTTGGAACTGAAACAAATTCCTGACTCTACTCTATAGCCTCCTTGCTCCAGAAACTGTTTTGTAAACCAGAGAGTACCAACAACTGAGCATGATATTAAGCAGTGTGGTGAAATTTACTTTTAGCTTTCCTACTATTTCTACACACAGATATAAAATTTTTAAAACGTAATCAAAATACTGTGATTCAGTTTCTATATAATCAAAATACTATGACTCAGTTTCTGTCTTCCTTTAGAGTGTTCCATGGAGAATATCTATGGATTCCCTTGGTGAACTAAACAGTAAATAAAAACACAATGCAATGCAGAAATCCAAATTTTATCCTGAAGATTTTATAAACCATTCTTCCTATACCTGTGGCAGCCATCGTTTCTTTATGTTTCCCATGTTTTCAAATGGGTATTATTAGTTTTCCTGTAGGATCCTTTGGAGTCCTCTTCACTTGGCATTTGCTGCTAACAGACTGTCAGCGTACAAAAATCTGTTGCAAAAAATGCTTCAAAACCCATTAATCTATCCCTTGGTTTCCACTACAAGTACTTGCATCTGCTGGAATACAGTAGTTGACCAGCAGCAGGAGAACTGTGTGTATTGCACTCTCCAAGCAAAACAACCTTTAAAAATAAGATATTTGAAAAAAAAGTAACTTTGGAAAGAGGTATGAATGCCTGGCCATGGTTATTTAAACATTTACTTAGTCAAAATTACGATTCAGGCAGAGAAATGTTATCTGGTAACAAGAAACTGCACAGGATAGTGATCAAGGACATCATATATGAAGTTGTTAGGGATCATGTAAAAGGCAGTGGTGTTCTTCCCTGAACCAGAGCTAGAAAGGAAAGCTGTTCTTTGTCTGTGACTCTAGATAGCCTGATTCCATTCCTAAATCAGCTGTAGAGTTGCAGTTCTATTTTATGTAGCAATATTATTTTCTTTTGCGGAAGGTCTGAGCTTTTCAATATGACCAGTTATAGCAACCTCCATCAGATTTATTACTAAAATACTGGATGATATTTTATGATACTTCTGATTTCATTTTAAAATAAGAATTGCCTAAATTAATTTCACAGCATAAGAATTAGAGTCACAAAGAAGGATTTATTTCTCTGTATGCTGTATTTCTGCATCTGCATTTTCATGTTTTATTGGGTGACTATGATTTGCTTTCAGTATTTTCAGATCATGGAAGAGTTTCTTTGAATGCTCATAATTCAGGTTCCTAATCACTTGAGAATTAATTTTTGCTCAAACAGTTGGGGGAAAAAAGTGGCTAAGAGGATTATTTTATGAAAGAAAATGCCTACAAAAATGCATTTTCCATAAAAATTTTCTTCTATCCTGTTGATTATAAGCTTGAGAGTTAAACTAACTCTATCTACTGGACTTGCACACATTAGCAAAAAAAAACCAAAAAAACCGGGTTTTATGGAGTCTCCAAGTCTTTAACTGTTTTGTCTTTTCTTTGAATGTCTGTGATCTGTAAACTGATTATAGAACAGCAAGAAAAAAAGCAATTTTGTTTTCACTGAGTGAGTCTGACATGTTTGTCAAACCAGTGATATAATTTGTTTCTATGCTGGGCTGCAGAGAGACAACTGGTTTTTTACTTACTTTTCCATTATTCATCTATTCTGAAATGAAAACAACTGGAAGCAATATCAAGTAGAAGTCCTTCCTGAATTAAACCAAGGGGAGGCTGGCTGACATGGACAGAGTTGGTACAGCACTTGGTCACAGTGTTGGCTTGCGTTTACTTTTAGTTCTTCTGGGAACTTCTCTGGATAGTTCTTCCAGTGTAGACTACTATTTGGTTCAGAATATCTGAAAATACAGAAGATAGTATAATGCTGAAGACTGGAGGGAAGGGCGTGAAAGAGATTCAGAATTGCTTATCCTCTTTGTAAATTTTGACATTTCAGAAGTACTGGGCTTCCCTGTCTCTACATTACTGTAAATTTTTTTGTTCCTTTCCCCATTATGTTGTTCTTGGTCAAACAGTAGGTTCATCCACTCCTTCTGCTCAGCTTGCAGATAACTGCTTCTCCATTACAGTGGTATTGGAAGGTTAGTTGTGAAGACGAAACAGAAGGAACATTTAACACTTCAGGGGCGTTCCTTTAGTGATTACCAGCAAGGCGAAGTATCATACAAACAAACACAAATAGCTCATAAAGGAAAATTAAATAAATAAATAAAAGCCTGTGACTGGTGGTTCCCCTTTGCTGTGCAGGATATTATCTGTCAGTAATCATTCCAGAGTGCAGCCATTAAGTTCAATGTTTCCTTTGTGTTCAAATCTGAGGAATTTTCTAGCTGCCTGTAAATCTGCCATTGGGTAAAAAGCACAAATGGTATTAATCAATATCCGTACAGATCTAGTCATAACCTGTGACATAGATCAAGTCTTTTGGCACACTTTTCTACATTAGAGCCATCAGCATCTTTCAATACCTTTGATAACCAAAGATGTGATTATTAAAAGGTACCTTTTAAAAGTGTTGAAGTAATTTGTTGAAGGTGTCAGAGAGTATTTGCTCACTGTCTAACCAGCATCTCTTTGGAGCAAGTAGGAGTTGCTCTCTTCTCTCTTTTCAGTATGATTGTTCAAAAATAATTCAAAATTTAGCACAAAGAGTTGAAGAATCAAAGCAGACTGTTTTCTCAACCAGTTTGAAGTCTCTAAATCTCTTCGGATTTAGCTCTGTCACTCGTGCAGTGTTTGGACTGTAGTCCAGACAGAGAGTAGGAACAGCAAAGACCAGTTCAGAAATAGAAGGAGCTGTAATCAAATTCGCAGTCCCATTCCCTGTCCCATTCTAGAGGTAACAGCCTCAGCAGGACTTAATTCTCAAACATAAATCGACAATAACTCCACTTACACCAGGGGGTTATACCAACAACGGAGAAATCAGTATCATGTTTAAGAGCTATAGTAACAAACTACCAGCTTCTGTAGCATTTCAGAGGCTTACATAATGCTGATGCTATTTGATGATGCTGTTTTTATCAATACAGCTATGAAACATTAGGGAGAAAAAAGAATACACACTTGTTATGTTTGAGATACTCTTTTCCTGAAAAGGTTTCTAAATAAAATAGAGCAAGGTCAGTACCTTAATATTCATAGCCCAGTTAAGATGGTATGACAGTATATTTGGGTAATGAAAATTTATTGTTGACTGAAAAAAAAAAGTGATTTCAGGTAAATTTCTTAAAGCTTGAAAATTACCTGTGTTGAAAAAATAAGGATTATTTAAAAAAAAAAAAACACATTAACCAATCAACTACATTTTTGAAAACCAATAAAAACTTCAAACAGAAACTTTATGACTCTCTGACTGAAAAAAAGTCATACTGCCTTGACAAAAGAGGCAAAAAGGAAGTGATTACAAGCTGAGAATTTATATTCCAAGTTTTAGTTGGATGGTTGTATTGTAAACTCCTCAGATTCATTATGTTCACACTGCCAAGAATTACTCTAATGTAGTAGATGAGAATTGCTCTAATCTATTACTGTTGGCTGGAAGTAATTCTTTTAATTCAAAGAACTAATGACATTTACTAGTATTGCCATGCTGCTTTATTGCAGCTTTGAAAATAGATGGGAATACTCAGTGGTGTGGCATTCTAAACAGACTAAATTTAGAGCATTGTTCTCTGCTCTTTCCACTCTGTTTCATGAGACCAAATCTGAATGGCAGCACTTTGTGTCAGGCCTGCAGTGGTGCGGTTGGGTAGGTGGAATGGCACCTTGAATTATCGACTCTGTAGCTTAGCTGGAGAATGTGAGGTGTCCAAGACAATGATGGGTTGCCCTGTGGTGGAGTGTAAGGTAATCATCAAGCTAATCTCTTTCCAGGCTTGTATTTTCACATCATGCAGGATAACATGAAGATACTGGTTTTAGTGTGAAAGCAGAGAAGCCAGATCTTGCAGCACTGTGCCCAAAATAATTAGTCCAGACTCAGCAGGGATTATTAATCTGGCCTTGGCATCCAGAAATACAGCTGTATCATTTCTCTTTCAGTACAGACATGGTTCAGAAGCATTTTAGGTTGCCTGTGCCAAGACTTGAAGCAAAAGACTCCCATGCACAAAACTGAAGCATGGGGTCAGCTCACTGAAACTAACCTAGCCAGACAGAAGTTGTCTTCCTAAGTGAACGCTCATGGTGTGGCCATGCAAACCAGATGTTCTTCACAGAGGAGGAAGGTACAGTACGTTGTCTTTTCACTTGGCTGCCTTTGGGCTTGAGCAGTTGTGCAAAACACAATTTCCGTGTTTTAGGGTAACTGATTCCATGCCTCCTTAAGGAGTGGTGTGAACAAAGTTATCCTGGTGCAGTGCTAAGTTGTTCCTGTAGAAGGAGTTGCATGTTTTTGAGTAAGAAAACATGAGGTATAACATATCTGAGGTTCTGCCCTACCTCCATTTTAATAAATGCCTAATATTAAAACCACACTAATACCAGATTAAAATGTTTGCATATGCAGTTCGGGTGAGAATTCTCTTTCTCCAGGAGTTCAGCAGAAATCTAGCAAACTTACAAAATAGGAATGTATGAAAACTCACAATTAAAATGTTCTTTCCTTGCCTTGGCAAGGAATAAGGACTGGACATATTCCCCTGTCAAGGGGGGCTTCTTCCTCTGTCTAGAAATCTATGTAGGTCTGTGCAAGAACCAACATTACAAATTTTCAGTACACAACGTTTACCTGACCACCTTTTCAGCAGAGGTAAGAATAACAAGGAAGATAAATCATGAAGATAATTTTTATTAAGAGAAACAATATATTTCTCAAGATTTTCTACAGTGGAGTTGTAAAACCTCCCTAGGAAGATAAAAGAAGCCTGCTTAGAAGATTATTTGGATATTTGAAGTCCCTCTGTACCAAATGTGCAGACAGGCTTTATTTTTCAGATGACAAATTTCTTAATACGATATCCCTTCTCAAAGGTACTAAAATCTAGCAGCAATACAGCAGTAGCCACAAGGATTGTAAACAGGAATCTGTCTGGTCATAAATAATTTGTTACCTTTCTCTAGTCTCGTAGCAAATTCATCATCAAAATACATGGTGTGTGTAATTCTAACTGAAATACACACCCGACAGCTCTGCGTGAGTGGTTGTACTGGGAATTACAGACTGGAGCACATGCAGCATCCTGCTCCTTTGTGACTGCACGTGCTAAAAAAGGGTGGAAGGCAGGAAGTCAGTAGTTCCCACTGCATCACCAAATGGTTCCCAGCTGCTGGTGCAATGTATGGGAACATAACAGTTATTGCTTATTGGCCTGTGGTTCCCAGACAGAACAGGTTAAAACAGAGCTCTGAAAGCTGTGGTGAGTGATGGCAAAGGCTCAAGCAAAATAAGCGTTTACCTAAACTAAGCAAGTGCTGGACGCAGAAAATTTGTAGGGTAAGCACAGGAGGGAAATCCTGCAGTTCTCACAGCAGTGACCCCAACTCTGCTCCAGGTTCAAGCCCTCTCCCCAAGCATCCCTGAAGGCAATTTCCTCTTGCAATGCACCCCTGGTTCCGCTGTACTTGCCAGTGTTGCCACTGAAGGAAAAGGCTGCACAGTTAAAGCTGCTTTGGTGGAAGGGAGAGGCAGCTGGCAACCTTCTCCTCACATTCCTCCAGACAGCAGGGCACGGCGTGGGTACATGAGCTCAGTATTGGCAGGGAAAGCAGCTGCTTTAGATGTAACTGAATACACAAACAGACACAAGTGTCAGAAAAGGGAGCTCATTCGGCCTTTGCCTCCAACCCACGCAGGTGGATGGTGCCTGACAGAGCCACACTCTTGTGGCTGTGAAACTGAATTTTGTCAAAATTAGTGAGTTATTTTATCTTATCCTCAAGGCAGTAAATTTATGTGTGCTTGTACTGATACAAAACCTGCAGCCCACTGTGTATATGGGTGGATACTAACCAGCTCATGCTGCATCTTCCATGTACTTTTCACAACAGAAGGCTACAGATCCTGACACAGCATGCTTTGCCACAAGGAGAATCTGTTTGCTATCATTGCACATGTCCTCCACAATTTGTAAGATGTGATTTCACTGCGCTGAATCCATAAGGACCAAGGAGCACTTACATATCAGATAAGCTTAAGTTTCCTACGCTTAAATTTCCATACAGCCTACCCTCTAACTCCAGAGGTCTTCTCACTCACTGTTTTTGGCGAGTGTAAGGGTTAACTCTGGAGGAACAAGAATACTCTCAAATTCATCCTAGAAGAGTTACTTCAGTTTCCAAAAGAGAAATTTGAAAAAGAACCTAGAGCCTGAACTGCAATCTTCCATCTGCAATCCCAGGAAAGCATCATCTGTCTAGAGGGTTAGGCTTGGATTGGAACAGAGAATTTGCTGCAGCTGTTAATGATTTTAAAATAGTTTTATTTTTTACATTAGTTCTGCCATTTTTTTCTGCTACCTGACAAAACCTTTTCAGATTATTGAAGGGAAATTATGAAGGCCTAAAATGTGTAAACTAAACTGCTCACCTACTATGAGCCTTGTTTGTGTTCCACCAAGGTAGAAATTTTCAGGTCAAAGCACAGCCCCGTAGGTGTTAGGAGTCTGGTCCGAATCATAATCTGAGCTCATTTTTACTGTCATAAGAGAAAGAAATGTCTGTCCAACAAGTTATCAGTCAATTCATTGTCATTTTAAGATGCATAAAATGTCTGTCAAAGGTGTGGTGAAAAATTCTTCTACTGTTAAGTGGAATGACACTTCATATGAAGAGAAAAAATTATTTATTAAATGAGGGGGACAAATTAAAAGCAGGGGGAAAAATTAAATCAAGAATCAACAATAAAATACGTCAATAAGCCAGGGTAATTGAACCAGTCGCAAATGTTATTAGACATTTTTCTCCATTTCCAATCTGAAGCGGAGTGAGTGGCTATAGCAAAGCTCTGTTTGGAGATACTCTCCAGTTCCATATTTACCATCTGGAAATGGCGTGACAGAAACACACTGATGTGCATTTAAACACACACCCACACACTCAGTGGTCCCAGTTACATAAGAGTATAAAGCGATTACAGCCTCCTGGAAAGAAATAATGTTATTTATTGCTGCTAATTTCATGCCTCCTTCTTACATGCCAAGTCCTTCTTACAACTACAGCCTTGATGTGTCCAGACCCATCCCTGTGCTGGGAGGAGGCATTTCATGCCATGGCTTCAAGTCCCTTTGGTCCCAGCACTGCAGCCAGGGAATGAACAGGAGCACAGTAATACTTCTCCTGCCTATGCACTTGATTACTCAAGCATGGAAATAGAGTCAAGGGAAGATAGAACAAATTGCACTAATTTCAGATGTTGTCAGGCTTCATTTGTAGACCTAATTTGTGTAATTAAGTCATAGAAGCGCTAGGTCTTAGGGGCATCTGATGCCATCAGACTGGCACTGCTGAATTAAAAAAATAAGAGACTGTTTTTCTGTGTGCGTTTCAAATTAAAATTACTTTCAGCTGAAGAAAACTTCATCATTCAAGGCTTATGGGGCTGAAATTTGAAGGCATGGTGGCGGTTAAGAGGCTCACTATAACACACAAATTATAAAAAGGCAGAAACTATGTAACTTTCTGTAAAAAAAAGGTATGTCAAATAAACATAAAAAACATAAAAGCACTATACTGATCAAGTTACATTTGAGGAAAAAATGCTGCACCTTACTGCCCTCTGTACTAGTGTAAGTGTTAATGCTGCAATCAGCAGCACTTAGTTTATTGTTGGTAAACCTTCAAAACAGGGAGGTATGTTCATTTTTGCTTGAAAAAGCCAGGTTTCCTGAGTTCAGTTCCTGTCTGGACCAAACAGACTGTGTGCAGATGTGTTACCACAAGGAGTTTCTTTAAAATAGTTTGATAATGAATGAATTTGCTAGAAAATAGGAGAAGTTCCATGTTAGAAACACACCATTTTTTCTAAGATTATTTTCTTTCATGTTACCAAGTACTGCATCATGGATTTTGCTAGGAGTAAGAGTATGCCAAAAGTCTTTTAAGTCCATACTTCTGACAGGTTTCGCTCCTTTTCCTGTTAAGATCCTCTGGTTGCTCAATGACTAGTTCTGAAACACTTTTTAAAATTTTTATCGTCTTCCAGTGTAGTTCACAGGGCCAAAAGCAGCATTTCCAATTCATTAATCTGTGAATGAGAGAAGTTTCCCTGAGGTGGTCTTACGCTGTGATCTAAGCCTTAGCTTGTGCTCAGTTCACTTTGCTCAGCAACTAACTGGTTGCAAAATTTTTATCTTGGCTCCAGCCTCTGTCTTCATGTGGAGCTGATGTAGAATGCAGTAAAAAAAAAAAAAAGTCAGAAAGTCAGATGGTAAATGATGAGCAATCAACTTGAAACAAGCAGGTTCAATACCTATGCTTTACCTGATACACAGTGGCTGCAGCCCCCTCCCCTAGGTCCTAAAACACCTCCTTTCTCTTCCATCATTGCTACTCCCCCTCTACCTTTTTTTCCTACCGTGCCCTCTTTTTTTCTCCCTGCGATGCCCCACACTCACGCAGGGCTTGGCAGCTCGCTTCATTTGCACTCTGGCTGGCTGGCCAATGTGCTGAGCAGCACAGTGGGCATCTTCACGGCTGTCCTCTTTCATATGCCACATACTGTGCATAGCATACCATAATAGATAAGATTTATTAAATGTTTAACTGGAAATCAGGCACTAATCAAATAATCAAACTCTGCTGTTTAGAGCCTTTTCCAGAATGAGTGCTCTACTCATACATCTTGCCAAGAGTTTGACCTGAAATCGTTCCAGTTATTAAGTTGATCTACTGCCTTAGGCACTCCGAGCCAGCGAAGGGCAAGAAAGCAAGTACCAAAGAGAGACACAAGACATCTTTACAGAGGGAAATACCATGTGCATGATGTTAATCAAACAGTAGGTGGAAGCTCAGACTCAAAAGACTTTATCATCTAAATTACAAGTCTTAATACTTTGGTAAAGGAAACATGTGAGCCAAAGCAAAAGCACGTAGGAATCCAGCTGGTATGAAAGAGCAATTTTTTTTTCTTCTCCAGTGCTCATTGTCCTGAGTACACAATTGAGAAAGGGTGGTCCTGATTACAACTTACCACCTGTCATAGTCAGATGGAAAGACTGTGTGTCATGGTAAAGGGGGTTGAGGAAGTTGTCTGTGGGAAGTTTTTCACAGTTGGGAGAGGTAGTAGAAGAGAATAAAGGTTTTGGGGTTGTAGGGAACCTCAAAAACAAGACTTTTGAGGATGACCTGCAGCTCTGGTAACAGGATAATTTGTATCATAGAGGTCACTCTGTATGTATTGAGGACTCTTTAGGTGTTACATTTGCTACTGGGATGGTAGGAATTGGCATGAATAGTTATTTGAGTAATTGTAAAATTAATTAATGTACTTCAAAACTATGTTGCCTTTCGTCCTGCCTCTTACCAAATACTGATAATGAAATAATGCAGTTGCACGTATTGGCATAATCCCAGAGAAGCCTGGGAAGGTCACACAGTCCATTTCTCTGAATGTTGCAAGTAAGTGTTAGTGGTGCCATAGTACCTGCACAACACATGTGGTTAATAGGTACGTAGGAACTGACAGTGAGTGATTCCCTGTAGCATCCTGCAGCAACTGATGTAAAACGTATCCTCGGTATTAGGAAGTTTTCCCGTTGCTAACTGACATCTACTGTGTTGCATTCTAAGCCCATCCTGTCTTGATTTAGCAGGTCAAACAGTCAGCAACAAGTCAAGTCAGCAGTAGCCTTTCATATATTTGAAGACTGGTATATCTTATCCCCTATATGTCTTCTCTGTGCTGTGTTAAATACAAGATGTTGCAGGTTCTCCTTCTCTTTACACATCCCACTAGAGCATATGCCACTTTTCCTTCTGCAACAGCATGAGATTAGTCCACATTCATTTTGTAAGCTACAGATCATTTTGCTCAGAGCTGCTTCTTACTCCCTGTCCTCTATATATGCATATTCAGTATATATATATATATATATACAGGATAGGGATACTGTAAACAGTATTACTGTTGAGTACAGAACTTGAATGTGTCTTTAACTGAATCACATCACACTTTTTTCAGGCTTTTTTTTGAGCTTCTGAAGATCTTGACACAAAGACAAGATAGGTAAAGGAAAAGACAGAGCAGAATCTTTTCTGTCATTACAGTCATTGCTTTTTCTATTACAGACAGAAATCTAAAAAAAAAAACCCAAATTCATTGTCACTAAACATGTGTAAGGTTGAATTCACCACTGTTGTGACAGGCTTGTATTTTATAATTTCTTTACAACATTCTTAGAGATAGTGACAATTTCCAGTGACATTTTCTCCCATAGAAAGAAAGCTGAAAACCCACAAAATAAAGCCAGAATGGGAACTTAGTCCTTTCAGTGTCTCTGATAGTTTACAAGTTAATATCAAGTCACTTAAGGTAACCATGAGGAAGTCATAAGCCACAATATTTTACTACTGCATTTGGTCACTTCAAAACATGAATTTCTTTTTTAATTTTTTTTTTTTTTTTTGAGATGTGCTGTCTGTTAGCTTCTGGGAGCTGTAGAGAAAGCTTAGCTTGTTGAACTACTGATACTGAAACAGAATCCAAGAGAAATAGTCCAGCTCATAACACATCAAATTAGAGATAATTACTTACTGAAGCAAGAGTTGCTGCACTCCCTCTGCTTATAACAAAGAATGGAAAGTAATTTAAAAGGGTAATGCAGGAATCAGCACAGTATTTTTTCCATGTAATATTTAGGATAATATGTCCAACTCCCTTTTTACAGTATTACAGCGTGCACATCAAAATACTGCAAGGAGTAAAACATTAAACAAAGATTGGAATTTCCAAATTCCAAGCTCCAAATGCCATTGGAAACAATGGTGTACTTGCATTATCTCAAAATAAATGTGATTAGTAGGCAAAGATTAAAAAGAAAAGTGAAGGCCTTAAATCAGTCTTGCTGAATATCTGTAGTCCTGTAACATCCAAAATGTGCATCCAGAATCAAGTCATCTGTCTGAGAACTGTATAGAGGTATAGGAAAGCAGCACTTGTCAAAGTTGAGAATATCTCCACTTATTCATTTCATATTTTAGTACTGAGCAGAGTAAGGGTTCTTCACCTCAGAAAGAAAAAATTACAGGTCATAGTCTGTTGCAAAAGGTGGAGAGCAGCTTATAGGCATGGAAATCAATGATCCTTCTCCATTCTTTCTCAATCTGTACAAGAAAGAAGGAAGGAGGTTGAGCAACAGCTCCCACAAATGCTGCCCCATCTCTGAACTCAAGCAACTTATGGTAACTTATGCAAAAAACAAATCCACAGCCCTCGCCTTGCTGTGGGAGCAGGTAGGACAAGAACAACCTGGACTGGCATGATTTAATACCTGCCAAGGATGCTAGTGCTCAGAAGATATCTTTTACAGTACTAAGTATTGCAAGATCTGTAAAGACCAACTGTGGTGTATACATGACATCCATGACAGGATGGATTTATAAAAGACAGCTCTGAGAAGTTGCTAGGTAACAGTGTCGTGTCCTCACAACTGCTGGGTGCTGATCATCTGTTCTCATGGTGCTCTGCTGCATCCTCTTGTCCTTGCTCAAAATTTGTGTGTATACAGATTTTAAAATAAAAGTAGATCTGAGATGATCTCTCTAATTTATAAAATGTTTCCTTTGCCAACCTTCTAAAAGTCTGCATAATTCATCGCTCTTATACCAAACACAGCTCTTCATAATTCTGGGAAATTTCTGCTTGGTCCTGAGTGCTTGCTCACTCTTCCTGAAAGACCAGTAAGGAAATTTTACAGCAGAAAGCTCACCCCTCTGCCTGATTTTATTAAATGAATACATGACATACAATATCGCATTCAAAGTATACATTCAGTATGGTGTCAACTCAAAAAAAAAAGTGTTCCAGCAACACATACAGAAAAGTAACTTTTGAAGTTTAAGGACATCTGAGAAAAGACTAGCTCTGCACCAGGACTCTCAGAAGACTTGAAACAGCCTAGGGGAACAAAGATGGTAGCACCAAAACAAATCAACTAAAGGGCAAGTTCCCCACAGCCCATCGTAAATAATGAAACGCATCTGCTGCAGATATAACATCACTGGGATTTGTGTGATTGAATGTGACAGCCAAGGAACTCTGACACTGACAATGGCTTTGCTTGGGCTTTGTTTTTTTCCAACCATGTTAACATGGCTTAGCCATTCCCTTGTTTCATTTCACTGTGGCATTTTGTCCTTCCTGTTGTTTTTTAAAAGCAGAGTGAGCAATACATTATAGATCATTGTCATCTCGAGTTAGAAATTCAAAGCTAAGAAGTCACTCTCTGAGGAGTGAGCTGGTACAGCAGTTCCCTGGGGCCTCGGGTCTGAGGTGAGCACGAGGCCTCTAAAGGAGCAGCTTAGCTGCCCCATCTATTCACTGTGATGCTTTACTCCCCAGCAGTGCAGGCAAAAGCCATGAAAACCTGGCTGCAAGAGCCCAAGGAAAAGAAACGAACTCACGTTACTATGCAGAAAGCTCTCAAAGGCCATGTATCTTTGGTCAGATCCATTATAGCAGGAGCTGTAACTCCAATTGATGCTTCAAGTGATCCCAAACTGCCCAACAGTGGTGTCTGCTTCTGGCAGTTTCAATCAGTTCCAGTCAGGTGAAGAGTTATTAGCTTAATAAATTCTGTTCAGCCAGAAGCCAAATATTCTCAAAACCAGCTTTTTGGAAGTAATCATCATATTCTTCTGCTGGATTTCTTATTTTTCAGTGTATTGCCCTAAGCATTCTTTGTACTATCTAGAAGTAATGGCTCCACGTTAAAGACTCTCTAAAGGCAAACAAGAGTTTTTAAGGTTGCCTTACACCCTTTCCAACAAGTGCCGCAATTGAAGTGCCTCTCCAACCTCCCTCACTTGTTTTATAGACACTCTTCCCAAGTAGGCCAGAGACGTGCTTTTTCACCAAGATTAAAGCTTCGCAGTCATTAGGTGCCATGACTTCAGGCTGGGCTGTACGGTACGCCCTTGACAGCAGCACTCCTCCACCCAGGACACACACTGGGCCTCTGAAGGCAGAGCCTCACAACTCTGCCAGGATTATCCTGCTTGAATAATTCGTCAGATCCTGCTGCCAGTGGAGTTTGCTGTTTGGGGACCAAGTTCATTAAAATTTCTTCATAACACAGGCACTTAGTATATGAAGTAAAAGGCGATGGCACATCTGACCACTGCTAAACCATAAAATTTTCCTTGAAATTTTTGTGAAGTTCAAGTTCTTCAGGCACAAATGCAGCCCCTAACCCTCTGCAACTTCTCTTTTGAGTGCACAATGCAGCTAATTTCAGCATCTTTCCCAGCACATAATACTTTCAGAAATAGTCTCTTTGCCCTGGCATCTTTCCAGTTCTTCAGAGTACACCTGAGTTTTCAACTTACTAAATGTTGCTTCCTTAGATGTTGCATCTTTTATAACCAGTCGCACTCAGTCAGTCTTTCAGAACATACTGGGGTATGCCTTCAACCCATTGTTGTGCCACTGCAACACATTCCCCCATTCCAGTGTGCAGCACCTTGGTCAGCTGCCTACAGGCACACCAACCACACCTTTTCCTCCTCGAGGAAACACGGTATATTTTAAAAGCTGTTGGTATTTAGTTTAGAAATCTCCTGTCCCCTGTTTATGTTTGAATCTGTTCCTTCTACCTACAAAAGCTTCTGTTGCAACTGGAAAAAAAACCTCAACAGATTGCTTTTTTTAATCTGAAGCTTTGGTAGGAGTGGTATTGGACACAAAAGGAAGAGTTCAAAGAAAACAGAGACTTTTCTTACACGTGTCACAGTTGTAGATTTCCTCTGATTCTCTCTGCTGCTGTAGTGTTCTTTTTTTCATTATTGTATTACATAGTCTGCCGTCAGCTGCGAGTCTTGGGTTAGGTTCAGCTGTGAGCTATTTGGAACACTAGTCTTGAAATAATTTGTTTGTAACCAGAGATTTCACTTATCACAGCTGCACACTGTACTATGCAACTCCCCATTTCTCTTTTGTAAATAATTTTGCAGACATCTCAAATCCTAAATCCCTAATTTCCTACTGTTGGCTAAATGTTAGACATTAAAGTCTTCTTCAGTGACTACTACTGGCTTCTCAAAACTTCCCTCTTCATAACACAACAGATGATTGAGGAACATCATTTTGATATTTGTTACCTGATTAGCACTAGATTTATTCTTCTTGTAGTCATTTCAATACCAAACTAGTCAGTACAGTTCTTCATTGCCACAGATCTTTACCCATTAACCTTGCTAGAAAGCACCATAAAAACAACACTTCACAATGTAAACCAGTTGCCATGTGTACGAATGTATTCCACGTGAAAAAAAATCCAGTCATTTCATTATTTTTAAACTGGTTTGAAGTAAATATGATGTCTACAATTTTACAGTAAATAGAAAAATATAATTAAGCCCCCTTTCAGTATGAGGAGTGAGTTGAGTTCATATCATACTTCTGTTTGGAGCTGCTTGTCTCTCTATCAGATCCACTTCAGAATGGATCATCTAAAGGCTCCCTCGACATGTACATGAATGCTTGTTTTTAACTGCCTGTGTTGTGTGGCACAACAACATCATTTTCAGCCGGCATCAACATCAGAAACAAAATGGCAATGCAGATTACCATCATTCTACCTGAGCCACAGAAATTACATATACAGGTCAAGGCAAAACATCTGGGACCCCAGGAACTGTTTTAGCTAGTTGAGTTCACCACATGCCCAGTGTGCCCCTTCAGTGAATGTCTCTGCCATAGAACTTTTGAGCTAAAGTGTTCATAAAGTGCAAAAGTGGGAAGCAGGAGACAAGTCAGGTACCCAGAAATTTCACTGAGAAGTTAAACAAACAAAAGACTTGCGAAAAAAGGTTTACAGAATTTTCCATTTTTTTCCGGAGAATGGATGCCTGAAAATTTCCCTTGCTTATAATAGATACCTGTTAATACCATCTGTCAGCTCAAAGTCCCTAGAGCATGTCACATTCTTGTTCATTTGCCTGCACTTCTCGCTTCCTAGCTTGCTGTGACAGGAAGGGGAAAAGGTATATTACGTTCATGAGATGTTTCTGCTCTATCCCCTCTCTTTAAAACTGGTTGTTCGTTCATCCATTAACACTAATTGCAGCAGCAGAGGTATCAGATGTGGAAAGCCAATTCTCTCACAAAACATTTACAACTTTATAGAGTAATAAGGCAGAAAACAGCTAATGCAGCATGCAATGGGCTAGCAGAATGTGTGAAGCACTACAGCTTAGATAAACCCATTCGAGTCTAATTCACCTTTTGGGTGATGTCAGTAAACATTTCCATCTACTGAACAAACTCGTATTGGTGAAGGGTGATTGCATGAGTCAGAAAAGCCAAATTCTCCTCAGCAGACATTGTGGCTGCATAAACATCTAGGATTTAAACCACCTAAAAACTGCAAACTTTTCATAAACTTTACATTGATAAAAATCACAGAATTGTTGAGGTTGGAAGGCACCCTTAGAGGTAATCTGGTCCAACTCCACTGCTGAAGCAAGGCCACTGTAAGTGTGTTGTGCAGGAACATTCCCAGACAGCTTTTGAATCTCTCCAAGAATTGAGACTCCATGACCTCTCCTGGTAACCTGTACCAGTGCTCCATCACCCCTCACAGTGAAAAACATGTTTCCTGAAATGCAGGAGAAACTTCCTGTGCTTCAGTTTGTGCCTGCTCCTGTCGCTGGGCACCCCTGGTAATAGCCTGGCTCTGTTCTCTTTGCACACTCCCTTCAGGCATTTATAGACACGAATGAGATTGCCCCTGAGCCTTCTCTTCTCCAGGCTAAACAGTCCGAGCTCTCACAGCCTTTCCTCATAGGAGAGGTGCCCCTGTCCCTTAAACGCCTTTGCAGCCCTCTAACTGAACGCTCTCCAGTAGTTCCATGTGTGTGTTGTTCCAAGGAGCCCAGAACTGGACACAGTATCCAGCTTTGGTCTTGCCAGGGCTGAGTAGAGGGAAATGATCACCTTCACCGACCTGCTGGCAACATGTTGTCTGACAAACGCAGCCCGAGGTACCACTAACCTTATTTGCAACAAGGGCTCATTTCTGGCTCATGTTCGGGCTGCTTTCCAGGTGAGTGTCCACCAGTATATACCAGTGAATGTTGTTGTTCCTCCCCAGAGGCAGGAATTTGCATTTCTTCAAATATGTGTGTATATATGCATATGCATGTGTGTGTGTATAGATACATATATTTCCCTCTGTGATTTGCATCAAGGAATTGCAAATTTCTTAACCAAATGTTAATTTTCTCCTGTAGGGTAGCTGCAGGGAGTGTTTTAAGTAATAAATACTAATTGAGTTGAGAGTAGCTGCTATATCCAAACTACTTGAAAGGATGAAAAGCAATTTCCCTCCTAAGCATTCCAAAAATCGCTTGGGATTGCAAGTCTACAAAATTTCAAGCAGAAATGTACTAAAAGCCTTCAGAGGAGCCACATGCTTGCAGTTCCCCAGGCAATGACAAATACACTTTGCCTTGGTTCTGAATCAAAAAGAGGTCTCAAAAAATATGCTCGGTACAAAGACACTATTTCTAGTGCCAGAGCTATAGCTTTCCAAAGGATTCAGCTGCTATATCATAGTAGGTTAAGAGGATGCCTGCATTAGTTGAGTTCCAGACCCTCTTTCTAGGCTGAAGACGCTATGCAGTCTTTTGTTTTGTCTCTGGTTCCCGAAGTCTACACATGCCCACTTTAAACAAGTCTTGCAAAATTAGCAGCAAAGGAAACATTGTAGTGATTTATTTTTCATTTCTATTCCTTTCTGCTTTTCAAATTACTCCTGCAATGAAAGGTAAAAGTGCCTTCAAGAGACGTATCTCTTCCCATGTATAGCTATTTAGACATTTCATACCAATTAAAGTGTGACATTTTCTGTATCACAATATAATAACTACAGTCCTTTAATGAGTGTGATTAATTAAGTCTCAGAACCTCCCTGCGAAATAGCCAAGATTTATAATTTTACAGGTGACTGAGCTGAGGCACAGAGAAGTTAAGAAAAAACAAGAAAAATACTCAGTGCGAACTCACCACAATCATTCTTGCACAAATGCTGTTAAATTTACATTACTTGATACTAGCAGCTTATTAATTTGCAAGAAGACATTCGGAATTTTTTGTTAATTGTGAATCGGGACTGGTTTTGAATAGTTTGTTAAGCTCTCCCCATCCCCCCCACCTTATTTTTCTCCTTCCTTCAGGGTTTAGCATATAGCTTGAAAGTCTGTATTTTCAGCATCTGAAGACACCACACATAGATGACTTATGAAGGTCATTAAAAAAATAAAAATAATAAATTTTTGAAACTGGTTATGGTAGAGGATGATGGATTAATCAGCCTTACCTGTCACTTGTACAGTAGATTGCAGCATTATCATGACATATTTTAGCAGCAATAAATCTATACTATGTCTGGTCTTACAATGGCTTATAAAACAAGCCACTGAATGTTGTAAATAGGTAAAATAGTAAATATTGGCTTAATAGCACATATAAATTAGAACAATAAAGCATGGCATGGTGGATATAGCTGCCAATAAACCATATTTTAAAAGTTCTGACAGCATTCTAGGGCTAGAATGATTCTCATTTCTCCTTGTTTCCAAATTCTTCTTAGTTACATCTTCAGATAAGTGGCCTGATTTTTTAAAAACTGCTAGAACCCACAGACCTGCTCTTTGGAAGTGTTTCAGCATGTGGCACATATCTGGGGTTTGTGCCTGGCTTTTTAAGTCCTGGGTGTAATTGTAGAATGTAACTGTAGACTTGTTAATAGTCATGGGAGTTAAGGCAGAAATAGTTGACACCTTGGTAAAAGTCGGCATGAAGCTCCATAAAGTGTCAAAGAAAAGACACTTAAAGAAAACAAATCTCTATCAGGACATTTTTCAGGGATTGTTTTTTGACTTTTCCCTTTCCAAACCACAGAAGCCTTCAAGAGTTTGTCCCAAAAAAGACTGTTGGCATCACATGTCATATTCCCAAAGTGATTGCCCAGGAGGTTTTGCTCAGTAAACTGTCTTCTGGAGAAAGAAATAATATTGTTAGTGTAACTGGGCTGGTAATCTAAACTAAAAATGCTAATCAAAGGACTAACAACATCATCTTCTGTAAAACAGACAAATTAATAGCATTCATTCACAGGTGTGCCAATTTATTTTTTGTGTCTGTTTCTCTCTTTTTTTTTTAATTATTTTCCCATTTGCATGGTGCAATATTTATGAACCCATTTTGAAGATGTTTATCATGAGGTTTTGACTCAAATCTCTGTAGGTGGCTCTTTAGCACAGAGCAGAGTTCATTTACAGAGCAGTTGTTTTAACATCTGCCACCACTCAGCGGGACAGGTGACCTATTTTACATAAGGCTTTTGTAAAAGTTTTGCAGTGCCATGTAGTCCTTCAGACTTTGTGATCTGGTTCTAAAGATCATCCTTTCTCAACTCGTTTGTCATGTACTTGTTTATTCAAGGGTTGAAGTTTATACTTTCAAGGAAACTACTGAGAGTTTAGTCAGCACAACACTTAGTTAACCCAACACTTAGTTAAGAGAAACATGCCCTAAATCAATTAACGCTCATTGAAACCTCACTAATGAAGTACTCGGCGTGTCTGATTTTCCTTCTGGGAGGCACGTGTTCATGAAGTGATGTGTGTGCTCACGATGAATTGAACCATGTGCTAACACAAGGTTCTGATGTTCCTAAATCTTGGTTTCCCACAAAGGACCAGTACCTGTCGCCACTACAGGCACGCGGAAGGGAAGAAGGCACAAAGCATCTTTCCAGTTCTTGTCCATATTATAAGTTTCTTTCTCCTTCCATACCAGTCCTTGGACCAGAACCTACATGCAGTGCTAATTTGCTGAATCTCATACAGATGCGGTAATGAGTATTCTCAAACAGACGTAACAGAGCTTCTTTTTACTTACTTGTCTGTTTACATGGATGCTTCATCTCAATTGGCTACATAACTCTTTTCTGATTCCAGCCTCTTTCCCTCACCTACACAGACACAGGATTTTAATCAGACTATTTGTGGTCTACTTACAGTGGACAAACAAGTGAACAAAAATGGTCTTTCCTTGGTGGGTTGCCAAAGATATACGAGACAGGAAAACATAAAATCACAGAACTCTCCTGCCATGTAGTTGGAGAGACAATTTGTCCTAGCGACGTCAGAGGCTGATGATAATTAAATGCAAACTAAAAACAATAAAGCAAGCTGGTAAGCACTGAACATGAAAGAACAGTTCACTATGGCAAGTGTAATTATACCGTTAGGCTTTAGCATAAAAAAAATTTAAATGACAGCTACTCCTGTATTGACCAGTGCCAACACATGAGGGTTTTAATGTTCTGAACTTCCAGGAGAAGTGTATATTCCTGTCCCTGAGTTTCAGAAAGCATTTCTTGCCCAGCACCACCCTAGCATTTGTTAGGATCAAAGTGAAGGAGAAATTCCCATACAATTTCTGTGACTCTGAGACAGCTGACCAAGAAATCCCTGAAGGAGCACACCAAGAAATAGCTTGATATAAACTCAGCAAGACTAGGTGAAAAAAACATGATGTGGAGATATATGTCTTGGGCATGTTTTTGTTAATTGAATCTGGCTAGAAATGACAGAAGAGGAAGAATAAATGGGGGACATGCCAAAGCAGGAAAAGCACGAGAACAGAAAACAAAAGGCCAACATTTGCTACTTTATTTTAAACATTATTATTTAAGACAAAGTCCAGTCATAAACCAAAAGAAAGTGTTAGTCACCAGGTAATGTGTGTGTTGTCAAAGAAAAGTTAGAACACTTACCAAAAGCTCTGAAATATTGTAAATCACAGATGACCTTGGGACTCCTCAAATGCCATAGGAGGACCTAAAAAACCATGAAAGCAGTGATTCACTTCCTCCAAGAAAACCACAAAACTGTTCAGTTCAAATAATCTGCTTCCATTATTTATGGTGTTCATCAAATATAAATATGTTTTCCTATCCTCTGCTGATCAGAACATGAAAATACTCAAGTCTACTCACAAAAATGAACTCCGAGCCTGAATCCACTGCCCTCACCATGATTAGGTGGAAACATGCTTGGAGGTGATCTAGAAGGCTAGAAAAACAGGCTGGGGTCATGCCCCCGTACCAAGGACTTTTCACAAAGTAACCCTACAGCACGCCTTCCAACAGATCACAGGTGTCCTGGTGTATCCACTGTCCACAGCAGAGCTGCACAGACCTGCCTGAGGGTCACGGGCACCCTGTTGCTCACCCTGCTTTCCAGACCACAAATGGATTTTGCCACCAGCCCATGCTGCAAAGAGGTCGTGCTGATCCATTGTTGCCACAGTTCACCTGAGCTTCCTCCCAAAGGAGACTTAGGGGTTTGGGTAAATGAAAGCCACTGGCTGTTTGAATAGGTCCTCTGGCTGGGGTGACTGATGCACCAGGTCTAATGAGGGTACGGCAGAGAACATCTGCTCAACATAGGTTGAACCAGTGACAATAGGACATAAGAAGGCAAAATTTCAGGCCCCTGCCCATTAGAGCTCTGGACATTAATACTTGTTCCTTCAATGTCACCTGGAAGTCAACTGTGGGCCAGGTTGTGGACTCCATTATACGTGCACATAATAATGTTTCCCATTTCCCAAGTAATGCTGGAATTAGGAAGTCATAAGAAGCAGGAAGGACTAAGTGTCTGAGCATGCATCACATAAACTTGACTTATGGCAAAACTAACAGAAAGTATTTTCTATTTTCGTATTCAAGAGAAATTATGCTAAATATCCACTAAATAAATTAAATATCCACTAAAGCTAACACTGACTGCTGAAATATGTTGAATACAGTGAAGAAAAGTGAGTTAGGAACACATGACAGAAACGTTATTCTCTTAAATTCCATAGTCTGTTGTAGATTCTTGTGCAAGTGTAAAATAACTGCTACAGGCACCCTCTTCATGCAGCATCTTCCAGCTTCTGTGAAAAGTATGAGAAAGCTGAGCTTTAAAACATCTAACAGATTTAGACTTTACTCTTTCCTTAGAGAAGGAAAAAAAGAAACAAAGCAGACATGCTAGCTAGAATGAGCTGAAAAGTATATCATAATGTTAGGAAGCTAAGAGAAAATATGTTGAAGTAACCCTCATGCTCTAAAGGTCCAGCATTGTGTCACTGATGGGGAAGAGAAATCCCTTGGCGAGGTGATCTGTGAGTTTTCATGATCAGTGATGCTTTCAACAGGAAAGGATTAACTGAGTAGCAAATAACTTGCCTTTCTCCTCTATGGAAAAAGATCATGTTTCTTATGGATTCATTTCAAAATTAATTAAGCTTGAGCCATCATTTCTCTGTAGGGTTACTTCTTCCTTCATCTTCTAAAACACCTTATATCAAGTCCATTACAAAACAAATTATGTAAATGAACTTGACACAGCCTTTCATACTAGTCTTTTCTGTAATCAGTAGACTTTTATTCCTATGATAAAGGAATATTTTTGTATTCACATAGCAAAAGGCTAAAATGGAAAAACAGACTATCCTATAAGAGAGGAATTTGAAAGCAAAAATGAAAGAAAAGGAGTTCAGACAAAATAAAAATCTTAGTATCAAAAAAGATTTTTTAAAATCTTTATCTTGGTAGTAATTCTGATACTCTGCATGAATAGCTCTGGCAAGTATGTTTTTAATGTACCGAGAAAATGTTGAGAATTTTCTTTTTCTTCATGTGTGATGCACTCATAAAAAGGCACATTTTTAGTATTTGAAGCATGTTTTAGGTTAAAATCCTAAACCATAATGGAACTGATATGGTTGGCTGTTGCAGGGGGTGAAACACCATGTTACTCCAAAACAAAGCCGCTCTAAATTACTGTCTTTGTAAACACATTTCCGTGATTGAAGGTAATTTGAAACTTTCCCCTGCAAGATACTGGGCATATTCGTCTAGTATGTTCAAAACTAGTCAGTTCACAAGTAAACTTCATTACATAAAAGACATCAGTTTTACAAAGAAATGAAAACCAATTATGTGGTACATAATAAGCAAATAACAAAAACTGAAACAATTGCAGAAATTCAGGCCAATTGCTTCAAAATTCAGGTTATCGGAATAGTCAAAGCGATATGCACAGACTTTTTAATTTACCAGAAATACAGCAAAACAGACATCAAAAGTGTATCTCTGAATTTAATATGATTCTCCTATTTCCTTTAAAAGTCCTTGTCAAACATAAGTCTGTGCTCGTTAACATGTAAGTTCTTGTGAACAAAGCATTCAGAAAATTCTGCTTCTTTAACTTTGTAATATTACAAATTTTCTTGATGAGATCATTATTCAGTAATACTTGATAGCTAGTGAACCTCATCCTAATGAGGGTATTTGAACTTTAGGGTGGGCTAATTAACCCTGCTTCACTTGCAAAGTAGGGGTTTGAAAGTTTGCTGTGTATGAACAGAAATAGAAATTAAATGCTTAATTTACTTAACTTGCTGGAGAAATAGAAGCACTTAAAGAAAACACACAAGAATGGTCAAGTGGCTAGCGTGTATAATCACAGAATTTAGTGTTGAATTCTCCGTTAATGTCCCCCAAAAAAGTCCACTTATTTTGTATCTCTCAACAAGCATTTTCAAAATTGTCTCATCGTTGTAGGAGATAAAAATTACACGTGGCCACTCACAGTGGAAAGTAGCTGCTAAAGGAAGGATTTTAGGTTTCTTCCATTAAAGCTTTGATCCAGACTGGCATCAAAAAACAGATTTAGATTTCAGCATCTGTGAAATGCAAGAGTTGTCTTTATGAGATCAGGGAGGTTGCCTACAGCTGATACTAGCAGCCATTATAAACTAATGCTTTTGTCAGAAAAGAGCATTGATTACCAAAGGCAGTCAACACCTGCCCCTGCCGGTTTTTCTGTGGAAAGCTGGTATGCTGCTTTTCACTGCTTAAGGAGCTCTGTGAATCCCATGTTACTTTCTTATAATTTTCTGGGTTTGCTGCAGGCTGTATTACCTACCTCTTTCCACTTTGGGATATATGTTACAAACCTTCCTAGAGTGTGTTAGATAGCCCCCTAGCCCCATTGTGCTGGGCGTGGCTAAGATCATAAACATATATACTTACCCATCAGAAATACTGCCTCCTTTCAAGAAAAGGACCTGGACCCAGGTCCCACTGCCTCTAAATTCAGTTAAGGAAATGAAGGAATGGCATGCTCAGTAACTTGTGACTGAATGGCAGGAGACAAAAGCTTTGTTCTAAATCAAGGCTGAATATTCTTGCCAAGGGGACACTGCTATCAAAAAGTTACAGAAATTACTTGAGAAAACTAGTGTCAAAGTTCAGATGATCAAATTGTGTGTTAATACATCTCTGAAGAATAGATAAGAGCTTATGAAGTTCTAACAGAGCAATTCAGTATTTTAAACTAACAATGTATAAAAATCAAGAGGCTCAGAAACAATTCTTGCATGACACTAACACCTTGATAAATTTACAGTAAAGCTTCCTGTAATTTCTTCTTCCAGATTTTCCCAGGACTGAAATAAGATCTTCCTATTTTCTGCAATACTGTCTTCCTCTGTCCCAGCATCTCCGCTGGCAATTTTACTTTCTCTTTGTCCCCATAAAAATGTTGTATTGCCTTAATCATCACACCCCTCTGTAGCCTTTCTTGGCAGTCTGATTGAAGAAGCTCTGTAAGCCTGGGCAACAGCCAGGCTGTCTGTTGACCTAACCAAAGCAGTGTTTACAGACAAATTCAAGAGGCAGGATGCACTGTGTTCAGAATTTGTACAGGCTCCAGTTTTATTTTGATTCCTCAGTGGCTTTACACATATGCTCAGGAGATGAAGAGAGCCGGGAGCATTGTGGCTTGAATAGGAAGTATCTTCTTTGTCATGGCCACACAAAACAGCCACATCAAAGTAAAAATTGATATTAAGTAATATTTGCAAACAGATGAGAAATTAATGCAAACACTGTCTTAGTCCTTAAGGCTTCTATTATGCTCCTTTATCGTAATATCAGTGTCTTCTGTTAGGGAAATGTTTCTTTTTTATTAAAGGCATGTGATATACCTTAGAGAAAAGAAAGGGATATGAACTAGTATTCTGAAATCAAATGTCAGATCTTCCTGTGTCTAAGCTTGCAGATGAGTACAAAAGGCTTAGCTGGAAGCCAATTCTTATGCCAAGATACACACTGAAGCATTCCTATAGACTTACTGTTTGAGCTACACTCTTACTCCTTTATACAATGTACAATGGCCAGAAAGAAATATTATTTGCAAACACCAGCTAAAGAAAATGCTCAATATATTTGTAAATCACCTGTGCATCTCTATAAGCATGCAAATACAGAATTTGATTCCCAACTTTTCTTTGGTAAAAGTATACTACAAAGGTTGCTTTTCTTTCCTTCCCTCCTCATCCCTCAGTTTTCTTCGCACTTGGGAATTCGACAAGAATCTAAAACAAAGTAAAACACATCTGACTTTTAATAGCTGTTACTCAAAGTGACTCAAAGCTCTCACTTTTATTTTCTTCTTTATTAATAAGAATTCAATCACAGTAAAATGATCTAGATTAATTCTTCATGAGCTCCATTTCTGTCATTTTTCTGCTGAGACATGACAGCATTTCATGGCTAAAAACCAAAATTCTCAGTATTTTTCCAAAACACTTTAAGTTGAAAAGAAAAATAACATAGATGCACACAGGTGCTATTACTAGAATATTACAGGGTAAAATAATGCAGGAGATTACCTCAGAAATATCATATGTGAATGAAAGTAATTTCCTGGATTACCTACACCTAAATGGGAGACCGATTTTCCCCACCAGTTCAGGGTTTAAAATCACCCGCCCAACCCATGTCTGTGAGAACTTTTCCTTCACCTGTAAGTGAAGAAGATTTAACAAATTACAGAAGCCCTTTGATCTACTTGATTTTCTTGTGTACATGTTTAAAACTAAGCATTTCAGCCAAAATTTCAAGTATAAACTCAGTGGTGCAAAAATTACTTTACAGAAAATTACAATACAGTTGAAGCTTTTAACCATATGTTATTTTATGTTGTCACACGTAATTCTACTTTAACATGCTTTTAAACAATGAGAAATTTCCTGTTCAAAAACGAATGTTAGAACATCATGCAGGAATATATAAGAAGAATTTAAAAGTCAGTAGCATCATGCAGTATCATTAATAATCATAATCAGCTCTAATGAAATTTTTAGTTGAGTATATGAGCTTTCTTGTATTTAACTTACACACGTCGTAGGGATTAGATGAGAGAAAAGGGGAAAAAGTAGGAATGTGAGAAATTCTGACTGAACACGAGAATGAAGATTTTCCCTGTTTGGATCATGAAACACCAGAACAGGTTGACCAGGGAGGTTGTGGAGTTTCCTTCCTTGGAGATACTCAAAACTCAAGTGCATGAGACCCCACGAAGCCTGATGTCATTGGATTTGCCGTGAGCTGGAGGAGGTTTTCTGGAGCTTCCCTCCAACTTGTGTGATTCTGTAATTCATGTAAAAACTGGTAGGTGTAGCTTAGAAAGAGGCTGAACACCCACACACTTTGAATCATTTAAGTGGAACTTTGGGGAGGGCTTTCAGAACAGAAATACTTTTTAAAAAAATATTAGTTAGTTCTCACAATTTATGAAGTCTTTTGACCTCTCCTGTGTTAAAAAATACAGTGTCAACAGCCTGATATATTGATTTTTAAGATTGTATTTTTATAATATATTCATCTATACTTAATTATTTAATAAAGTAGTTTTAAAAAGCCAAAAAAAAAATCCAAATATGAGGTGTCATTTGATTAAAAACATTTTAGAGGTGCTTTCATTAAGTATTTACTTTTGCGTGATCCAAAATTCTTTTCATTTTCCAGTTGTCTGCTGACCTAAAAAAAAAAGCCAACCCCCCCCTCCAAACAACAAACCCCAAACACTTCATGCTTCATTCTGATGCTGCTATTCCCTGATGCTCAAGTGACATATCAGATAGATAAGTATTCATCTCTTTCATCTTGTTTTTTCATCCCATTCCCCAACAAGGTCTCATCTTATAAAATAAATCCTTATAATTGGTCTCAGTGACTTTTCAGTATTGAATATAATCCCACTTCTACTACCCCAGCGCTCAAGATGATCGTTCTGATACTCTGATACTCTCTGATGGTAACAGTGGCTCCTTACTTTATTATCGGCTGCAAATTTCATTGATACATTTTGGTTTTTCTAGTGGCAGAAAAAATAGAAGAGAAAATAAAAATTAGTCCCAAAGCTCATCCTCTGAGTATTTCCACCTGTAATCTCCCTTGGCATGTTACTTCTATGTTCACCATACAGTACTGGCACAGCCCCTTTTATCCAGAATCTAAACCATTCTGCTGGTTTTTCTAGATTTGGCTGGAGTAGAGTTAATTCTCTTCACAGTTGCACAGTATGGGGCTGTGTTTTGGGTTTGTGCTGGCTACAGTGCTGATCACACAGGGATGTTCTCATTATTGCTGAGCTGTGCTTACAGAGAGGCAAGGCCGCCTCTGCTCCTCGTACCACGCCACCAGTGAGGAGGCTGGGGATGCACAAGGAGTTAGGAGGCGGCACAGCCAGGACAGCTGACCCCAGCTGACCCAAGGGATGTTCCATACTGTATGTTGCCATGCTCAGCAATAAACTAGGGCAGAAGTGGCCAGGGTGCCACTGCTGAGACCCTGGCTGAGCAATGGCCAACTAGTGCCGAGCAATACCTTTCATTTTCATCACTTGTCTTCCTTGGGGTTTATCTGTCTCTCTCTCTCTCTCTCTCTCTCTCTCTCTCTCTCTTTGTGATTTTGATTTTCACTACGATTTTATTACTAGTACTATTTTATTTCCATTATTAAACTGTTCTTATCTCAACCCATGAGTTTTCTCACTTTTACCCTTTCAGTTCTTTTGCCCCCATCCTGCTGGGGGGGGCGGGAGAGTAAGCAAGTGGCTGCATGGTGCTTAGTTGCCAGCTGGGGTTAAACCATGACACTTCTTTTGTTCTAATTCCCATCTTCTTCCATTTACATCATGTAATCAAATCAACCATTAGATAGCTGAGGTCCACCGATTTTTTATCTAGGGAACCAGTCAGAGAATAAACAAGAAGTGACACTGATCTGCAATTGCTAAGCATATGTTGCATTTTATTTCATCACCAGCTGTTTCTAATTTGTTCCTTATGGTGTTAAAACAAAAAAAAAAACCATACAATTTACATAATTCTTGAGATTCCTCTAAGCAAAACATAACAAAAAACCTCCAGGGTAAAAGGAGTTAACAATTAATCTCAGACCTCAGATACAGATGAAACTTAATCTGAAACAATGCATCCTTTTAAGCATCCTCAATCTAAAAGTCAAGTGAGAGCAGCAGCAGCTGCCACATTCTAGTTCATATACCAAAACAAACAAACAAACAAACAAACAAACCCCATGGTAAATATGTACTAGCTGGTTGCGATTCAGTTGACTTAGGTATAAAGTTCAAAGACTTGCTGGAGAATATTCTACATCTAATATTATATTTAATAGATTCAGGACAAAAATAAACCACAATTAAGATGAGTCACTAAATATAAAAGTTACTTGCAGTTAAACATTATATAAGATTTCAATTTCCTCAAAGACTTAAAAACCAGTATCATAAAGTTGAAAAAGTCATTTATCAAATGAAAAAATATGGTGTGCTATTTACAACTGAATGGGATTTGCTTAAAGATTTGATTAAAAATTGTAATTAGTTTTGCACTTTATTATGAAAAAGTGTTAGAGAATAAGTCATAAAACCATAGAATGGCTTGGGTTGGAGGAGACCTCAAAGACCATCTGGTTCCAACACCCCTGAATTGGGTGGGAACACCTTTCACTAGTACAGGTTGCTCAAACCCCATCCAGCCTTGCCTTGAACACTGCCAGAAATGGGGCATCCACGACCTCTTTGGGCAACCTGTTCCAGTACCTCACCAGCCTCACAGTAATGACTTTCTTCATAATATCTAATCTAAACTTAACTTTCTTTCAGTTTGAACCCATTTCCCCTTGTCCTGTGACTACGTCGTCGTTAAAAGCCTCTCTTCATCTTCCTTGTAGGCTCCCTCCAGATACTGAAGGCTGCAATTGTGTGGTCCCAAAGTCTTCTTTTCTCCAGAATGAACAAATATACTGTTAGATATTATGAAAAGTGATAAGATAATGAGCCTTTTGAGATTAGCAAGTAGTGCCATTCTGAGAATTCAGTAACAAAACCCACATTGTCATGATTTGGGATGTAGAATCTCTTGACCTACACTAGTTAGCAGTCGTGTTGGAAATTCAGTTCTCAGGGAACTCTACACCTTTTTTCCCATCCATTAAGCATAAAGCACAATCCTTGTATTGACTTGAAGTATAGAATGGTCCAGATTAGACATTCTCTATCCAGTTTCATTCCTATGCCTGAGCCACAGCCAGGCATAGGAATAGGAAGAGACATTTGCCAGCTTGAAAGCATTATTTGTCTAGATTTTCCCATTAGACTTGTCTCTGAGAAGAGCCACTAGTACTGTACTAACAGTACTCAGGCAGTGATGTCATCTCAACAAACCTCCCTGGGTAATTCTGGTCTTGGGTTGTTAATTTGGCTTATGGATGGATACCTATCTATTAGAGAGAACTGTGGTAGATCAGCAATTTTCTGCCATCTGTAAACAGATGGATTGAAATTAGGTACTAATTGGGGTGAGGGACCTCAGCATATGAAATATCAACCACCTGGGCCATAAAGTCATCTGCTGTAGGATTGTAAAACCCTGGTGCTTCATAATGTCCATAGCTCTCGTAATGCCTAAAAATGGCTCAGAGTGATGTCTTCGTAATATTTGCAGCTGGGAAGGATCCAGGTTTCAATCTTTCTTTTGGCTGACAGTGTTGACACAGGCTTCAAACCAGGCAGTGATTTAATCTTAAATTTCTGAGTTTAAAAACCCAATATTGCTTTGAGCTGCATTTTAAACTATTAAGTATTCGTTCACCTCTTATGTAAGCAATCCGCTTATAATAGCAGACCACTGTCTTGCAAGCAAAGCATTGCAATGGAATTATCTCAAACTGTCAATGTCTGTTTTAACACTTGCAAACACGATCCCAAGTGTCTGGGGGTGTCTCAAATATATATATTTCACTACAAGCGCTAAGACTTAAATCTTGGATTTGTTGCTAGAACTGGATGCTGTAACCATAGTGATTACCTTTCAGTTGCTAGACTTTGACTCGCCATGAAATGAAGAAGGAAGAGGCTTGGGGAGAGATTTAAACAGTTCACCCAATATTGAACTGACACCTACTGCTGAATCTTTGTTGATACTGTAGGAAGTAGGTATCTTTCTGACAAGCAATCTTTAGAGACAGAATTTGAAGAAGGAATACGATTAAAAACCGACTGAAATCAGGATTAAAGAACAAGAATTCTTCCTGTAAATACAAAAAGGGAGAAATAAAAACGCTGTTCTCACACAGAACACTAACATAACAGATATCCCCATCACAGAAAGGCTTTTCCCAAACATCAGGTTGGTGATACAGGAGAGGATATATGATAAAAAACAAGTGCTGGGCAGGGACTCAGCTGTCTTAGTTGCTCCCCTGGAGTTGAGACATAAAAGTATTATCCATGTCATAAAACTGTGGCAGCTACCATTGCAGCAGACCACGTACAACACCTATTAAGCCTACTGAATTTCATTTTGCTACAGCCAAAACCGAGCTATTCTCCCATCCTGTCCTCTACACATTCTCAGTAGGAGATTACATTACCTATATACATGTTTCTTGCGGAAGCCACAAAGCTGTAACTCATCTGCATCTATTTCACTGCTCAGTACACCAACATTTGTTTGTCTGTTTTATCACATCTGTAATCTAGGAGAGACCCAAGATTTAGCATTCATCTGTCTGTCTTAGAACAAGAGAGCTGTCATGCTAAGACTTGGTGTCCATTTAAAGTCCTGTCTCCACTGTAGCCAGCATCCAACACTATATAAAAAAGTACAAGAATCCTCTAACGCAGAGAAGTGGAACAATCTCCCCCCAACAATTATTTTCATTCTGACCCACAAAAGGGAAGTTATTTTACCCTGAACCATGTTAATTTATATTCCTCCCAAGATTTATTTACAACACACTTTCGTAAGCCTGTTTTAACAAGTGCAAATTAGGTGTCACTTCTGTCACTAAAAATAGCAAACTGAAAAGCATACTAGAAGAGTAATCTATTTCACTCAAATTATGAGAAATTACAGGAGATCTCCCCGTGACAACACTGGTGAATGCTGGAGATTTGTTTCTGGTATTGTGCTCTAGGATCCAGAGTAGGTGGAAAAGGAGGCAGGACTATCTGCTTCTGATAATTTGCTAACACCAACTGTTAGAGCAAGGTGTTAGAGTCCCAGAGCCACTATCTGCTTTTCCATCCTTTTCCAAAGAAAATGGACTATTGCATCTGGAAAGTTTGCTGTGAGGTATGTTAGAAAGTCAGTCTAGTGAAAGGAATGTACTGAGGTGAGAGCAAAGAAAGGCAGAGCTGTCCCTTGTTGTTTCCTAAACTCCATTCTCCACTCCATTCATTAGCTCTATGATTATTGTCTGAGAAGAGTCGATCTTCAGGGAGCAGATGCTCATACTATCCTGAGATACCTTAAGATGTTGTAATTAGTGGAAAGTGAGCAGAAGGATAAATTATTTTGTAGTTCAGTACATTTACTACTATACCCTAACAGATTTAAAAGCCATTCCTGCTATAAATAAGTGAAAAACTACAAATCCATTCGGATAAAATATACCCATCCGGAGAGTCCTGTGACTAGCCAGCAAGTTCATCTCTAAACATCCAGTGTCTACTGATACAAACCCACTGGTTCTGTAACTATTTAATCAAGGTTTATGTGATTAAGTAAGGCAAATAACGGGCAAAATATGGAAAAGGTTCATTTTACTAAACCCATAGTTGACTTCACGTGTACTGTATCGTCAGGAACCTTAACTGAAGGCACTTGCCATATCGCTTCAAAGATTTTCTTGCTGCATGGCATGGTGCTGCATCCTACTTTGTGCTGTAGCTTCTCATTGCCTGTGAAGACCTCACCTCTGATTAGAAGTCACCAGCCAGAGCTATTTTATCATACTGATAGATTAGCAAGACTCTCCACCAATACCACAAAGAAGAAAAACCTTCCCATCATCTGCATTGTTGCTCATACCATGAACGATAGCATGACTTGGTCACCTCTGCCGTGCACCAAAACTTCCAAACAACTGATCTCCTGTCCCAGGAGTTCCCCCTGTTCAGTTTCTCACTATCATCCCCTTCTTGCCACAGACTCTTTTTGTAGGTGGCTAGAGGAAAAAAGTTACATCTGTCCCATAATTTACTCCTCTTACAGGAGTGCTGCTTCACTGACATTGGTTTCCATTTGTGTCCACAGACACCTCATTTATCAACACTGTCTTCAGAAAAGCCAAGCTTTCTGGACCTCTATACTGCATACTACTCTGATAACAGCACCTATGATTAGCTGTGCTGTTGCCTTTTTCCT
>VZTA01024133.1:0-23149 GCA_013398855.1 Mohoua ochrocephala | reverse complement strand
GGTGGCTCGAGGGAAGGCAACACAAAGAAGAGCAACTGATGGAAATGCTTACTCTCTGTTTTTGAAAATATACTAATATCCAACAGCAATAAACCCTGTTTTATACAATATATGCTCACCTGATATATTTTTGTAGCCCAGATGATATGTACATACTTTGCAGCATTTAATTTAAATATTCTCACCCTAATGGTGGGAAGAAGACCTTAATTTATAGAAGGAGCTCCAGGGGGTGCTTCATTGTTCAGCTAAAGAAGGGGTTCATCTGCTGACTGCTACAGAAGGAACCTCAAAATATTGAATTGATTAGACAAAAAATTGAACCACCTATAAAATGTTATTTACCTACGCGAAAAAAAATTCTGGCAACTTGCAAAGAAATACTGAAATACTCATGAGTCAGAATGTTTTATTTTAAAATAGTTCTCTAGAAGATTTGATACTGCACCAGAATATTTTTTCTCTACAATTATTTTAACATGAAATATCTTTCTCATATACACACGCACAAATCAGCCATCACACTAAACCACTGAAATTATTGCCTACTTGGTAAGACCTAATACTTCTCCCTTCCTAGCCACCCCAGTGGACAAAGATAACTTTTCCTCTGTTCTTCATAAGCATTGGCAATATTGGAAAGTTACTTTCAAATGGAGCATTTTCAAGAACAACCTGTCATAACTGACTGGCTCTGGAGCTCGCTGCACCCTTTTACATCACTTTACAACAAGACAACTTGCACAGAGCTTCGCTTCCTCCTTTTAATATGTCCACACTGAAAAGAGAGGTTTGGTGGTTTGTTAAGTCCAAGTTATCAATGGCTTAATTAGTACTTACAGTGGTCTTGTAGTGTTCTACCACTGCCTTTAAGAGCCATAATAACCCAGGGATAGCAGAGACCTCAGCACGGAAGGAGAGATCCAGAATCTTGCGTGTGCTTGTACACGCCATGCTGAGTGGAATCATCCATGGCTTCTCTGCTGCTGCTACTCCTGCTGACCAGGTAAAAGCTGGAATCAACAGCAGCTGCTTATCTGTGCTGCCATCACACCTTCGCTTACTGCACAAGGAGAGACCTAAGGAATCCAGCTTAAAATATTGCTTCTGCAGTTCCTGGTAACCAAAGGGATCAGCTCGTGTGTCAAGGTGAATTATCTACAAAGCAAAAAAACCCCAAACGCAGAAAAATTCTCCTGCAATGTTATATAGTTAGTAATAATAGTATGAAATCAGGAAATAATCATGTGTAGGACATTTAAAATAAGGCTAAAACAGGCAGTAAAACTTGCTTCAACACACTACCACCATCTGGTCTAAATCATGGATTCACTAGTTTGCAATCAACTTTATCCATTACAAACTGAAAACTTATAAATTAATAGTAATATACTCCAACCCAGATTAATATTTTTAAACACTGAAAGGAGTTCAAAGCTATTGAGACCCAAACAATAGCTCAGAAGCCGAGAATATGCTTGATTTTCCACAGAAATGGGTCCCTTTTGGAATGGGTAAAAAACTTATAGACAAGATTGACTTTACAATACTTAACAGTGTGCATACTCCGAGAAAAAAAAGAATTTTAAAGAATTTTTATGATTTATTAGTTACTTTGTGAACACTATAATGAAAATGTATCTAGTGAGATCTTTTGAGTCTTATCGATCTTTGTTACAAATTATTAGACTTTTTCAGAATAACAGATATGCCTCACATAATCTATAATTAAATGAATTCCATTAGTTAAATGAAATTTCATACATAAATTGAATTTGAAAAATTATGAGTCAATTGTAATGAAGCAGTTATTAATACCCACTGTATTAAGTGGTTACAATCACCAGATTCAGGTAACTCAAAAGTGAATCTTTTGAGACATGAGCAGTAACACAATAAAATATTATCTTCTCTTGTAATTAACATAGATAGAAGTATTTTACTAAACTCGGTCAGCACAGACTTAAATTGTTTGCCCAGTTGTTTCATTTGGCCCCCTCTTGCTGCTCTTTAAATGATCTGCTTACAGGGCTACTGGCACATTAAAGACAGTTAGAGCACCTGTGGGCTCTCAGGTTGTTTTTTCCCTGGAAACAGAAAAGGTGGGGGAAAGGAGAAAGAGCCAAAAAGGGTCAGTGTGAAAAAATTAGAGTTTTTTCAGCCTCCCATTTCTAAGAGTACTAGTTTTGCAACGTTTTCTCCCAGAAAAAATAGTATAGTGAAAAATGAAGCCAAGAGATATTCTCACTTTTTGGCAGATTTGCACCAATGCAGTGTCACAGATGCTTTTTAACTGGTCAATATACCCCAGGTGCTTGTTGATGATATTTTGAGATCTGAAAGAATCCTTTAAGGCACTGCCTGTTTCCAAGACCACTGGCTCTCAAGCTGAAGTGTGAGGTGTAGTTTTTGTTGGGATCGCTCAGAAAAATTCAATTGCAAAATAAGGTCTTGCAATCAGAAATAGGAAGATGCTGCTGGACATTCAAGAATAATCAAAATCATGAGGCAATGATTTCAGAAATGGCTTCCTTACACTGTATGGTGTGTCTCACTCACACTGTCACTGTCACTATCTCGTGGTGCTCCTTTGTGTTCACTGTATGCTCATCCTCTAAATTCAGGAAAAATTATCTAGAAATTTTCCTCACATATATTTTTGGCTGCTTTTCCCACAGTACTTAGATTCACCTATATAACCACAGTCCACTTTAGAGTCAAGATTAGAAGTTATGTGCAGGGTTTCCCTGGTGAAAGGCTGTCACTTCTCCCATTTCTCTGAAATCCCAATGTGAACGAGAGAGAGAGAGGTCCTTCCTTGCATTCAGAAGCCCATACAGACTCTCAGCAGTGGCCCTGGCTCAAAAGCATCAGTAGTGCATTCAGATAGGAAAGGGGGAACTTTGTTCATTAGTTTTGATCAAGTCACTAATAATCTTTTCTTCCCTCAGAAACAGAGTGACTTTCGGGCTGCCATGAAGAGCTTTTGATTGCTGTGGAAACTCCCACAGCAGCTTTCAACACCTGGTTGTGATCCACTGGCTGCAGTGGATAGGTTTGCAAGGAAAAGAAAATTCACTAGGTATTTATTTCCGAACTTAAAGGGGAGTCTTTCTTTTACATTTTACTTTCTGCAAGGTGAGGGCTCTTGTAGTAGTGAGCTGTGCAGGCTTGTGTTTGAGTTGAAAAGCCTCACAAGGATGGAGGGGGAACCTGCATGTCTGTCTCTTCCTCCTGTTGCTGCTGCAGCCAGGCGTGCACTGATTTATTCCAATTACAGCAGGCGATCAGCAGTGAGCCACTAATGGGGTAATTTACGTCTCCCTTCATTCCCCTGATGTTTGTAGCAGGAGAAAGCGTTGAGACAATGCAATGAAAATGCAAAGAAAAGAAGAAAAGCAGAGGAGAAGCAGAAAAGCAAATGAAAAGTGAAATCCTGACTGAGGAACAGACTGACTCCTCTAGTATGTGTACCAAAACTTCTGATATATTTGCTGGGCTTCTGAGAGGAACAGAATGGTATGTTGTTCCTAATGCAAACATCATTCCGAGGCTGTTCGTTTTCATATTTAGTCATATCACAGCAAAGCTAAGGGGGTGTCAATCACACTCGGTACATCTGACTGGGAGAGCGCTCCCTTCACAGCTGCATCTGGCAGAATACACTCCGTATTTATTATATTTTCAGTAAGGCATGCTATCTTGTTCATGTGTGAGAAACTGTAATGCATCTTTCACATTTAAAGTGCCCTCTGAAGCTTTCTGCCTCACAACCTCCTGCCTACTTTCACTGTTACCACTAAATTTTTTATATTGTCTTGAGCATCTCTGAAAGAATTGCAAATTCCAGATAGAACATGATTAATTTAGCACTATCGTCTCCTACAATATAGTGTACAGCCGTCCATCCTGCTTCTGTGCGGCTGTGTCTTATCTCGGCTCTTAGTGAAAAACTAAATTAAGGCAAAGGCTGAAGTCACTCATGTGTACTACTTTTAAAATTAATTTTTGCTGACAGCACCACAGAGTCAAAAGCATGTAGTTGCATTATGAAAGCCAGAAGAGAGATTAAAATATATGTGTATTTTTGTTATTCCAGGAAAGAGAGTCTTTTGCTCCTTCTACATTAGTCATTTTCCCAAAGGACTCTACATCCTTCCGTATTTGCGGAGTAAAAGTTGAAACATCACTCTCTTTTCCATTTGCTAAAGATTTTTGCTTTTTATTGTGTTTAACTCCTTATTCTTGCTATCTTCTTTGTAAGATGTGAGTGAAGTTTTATGATGGGCAATTTGGGTGAGGGAGATGAAGGACAATTTGAAGACACTAACATTGTTTGCAGTGTGTCTCATTTTCAGCAAATGATTTAATTTGAGAGGAATCCTCCTTGGTCTCTAAAAGCCTAAAATGGTTCAGTTCTGTGCACTTGAAACAATCTTCTCCCTAAAACTGACTTTTATTTTAACTTTAAAAGTTGTAAAATGTTCAGAAATGAAACACTGGTTTTCTAACTGAACTTTACATTTTTCTCAACTTTTTGACTATCAGGGAATACAATACTTCTCTCTTATCTTGTCCTAAAGCAAGTCCTGCAGCGTACTTTTTAAAACTAGGTCAAACCCCAAATCTGTATTTATCTGGATTTATTTCCTTTTTCTCTCCCTGGTATTACTTTTCACCTCTGTGATGCAGAAATTAAACTGAAAGAAAAGCAATGGGGAAACGAATATGTTTTCTATGCTGCAGCTGCTTCCCCGAACCAACATTATCACTGCTCCAGCTGGTATAGAGTGCAGCACAGACAGACTCTGCCATTCCTTGTTTACTGCTCTCTGAAGCAGGGTGAATGGTATACTCACTATTCTCCAGATTACCAGTGAGGTTTAGTTGATGCTTCTTAATCAGATCAAAGATGGAGAGAATGGGGACAAGCTCAGCAGCAGCCTTGCTCATCCAGCATTCCCTTTCAACGCGACTAACGTCAGGCAACAGGCTGCCTTTTCTCTCAGTGGCCACACTTACAAGAAGCCTTTGCAACGGCTCTGAAGAGTGTCTCTTCCAGGATGGTACAGCAGAAACAGCCCGTTTGAAAACATGTTTGAAAGCAGAGTGATGTGCCATCAAGCTGAGCTGCTCACAATACACACATCAAAGAGACCAGTTAGAGCAGCAAGAAGGCAGCGTTGCGAAGGCTTAACATGACTGCATGGACTCCCCGTGCTGCACTTGCACTTGTCAAGGGACATTAAAAATTGTATCCTGGTATATGAGACCCTACGTGTGACTCTGTTGCAGAAAAGGGCTTTCAGGAATGAGTAAGGAATCAGAATTATTTTGATGAGTAAGAGCAACACTCTACATAAGATCTAGAAAACAAGTTACAAACTAGGATTTTTTAATGGATGACGAACTAAATGTGATTGAAAATATCGTTCTTTCAGAGAGACAAATTTCACAGTGTGATATATCAATAGGAACACAACTTTCAAGACACATCAGTACCTTCTTCTGGTCTCGACAGCCTTGACAAGGCCTCTATTGTAAACTTTGTCTACTTCCAGGTACTGTATTTCAAGGCGGCTGTGGGCTAAAGCAAGAAGTGCAGTGAGTTTCAAGAATTAGAAGAGATTTAGAGAGCTTTTTGACTTTTAGAATCAGGATTATTTAGTCTAGAGAACAGTAATTGAAGCTGGAACATGGTAGGAATTTCTAAGAACGTGAATTTTTTTCTCATATATTTATTTTCAAAGAAGAAAAAAAAGACTTTTTTTCACATTCATGTGACCAGGAAAAGAAGGAATACACGCATTCATAACAGAAGAATTGCAGAATAATGCAGAATACCCTTAATGGTAAGGGATTTTGAAGCACTGGGATAGTCTGTGTGCATCAGTTGTGGATTATTTCCCATCGCAGAGCATATTCGAGAAAAAGTGATCAGGAGTGACGTGAACAGAGCTGATCCTGTGCTGTAGCAATGCAATGGACAAGATAAAGTCTCCAGGACCTTTTACTATCTACTTTTTGTTATATCAGTCCCTGAGAGACGCTGTGAGAATTAGGTGTTTGGGTTTAATATTACATTACCGCACTTCCAAGTGGGTGCATGAACAGGTCAAAAGCGACTGGGAAAATTCGTCTACTGACAGAAAGCTTACAGCGGTATTTTGGATGAGACTCTTTTGCACTTTGTTCTAAAATGCATATCAGATTATGTCCTGGTCTCTCATGGATAAAACCATTATCTGTGGATAACGGATAGATAAAAAGCTTCCCCAAGAAAGGAAATTTTTCCATGTACTAGAAGAGTAAGACATTAGGTAACACATGCAGAGAAGCACAGATCAGTAACAAAGACCTCCATTCTTCTTTTGATAAAACCCAGAAAGCCTTGAGCAAAACGTGCCGGTAGCTTGAAGCAACCAAGAGACTAAAAGTCCCGTGTGGCAAAGTGCTCTCCTGGCAGATGCCTATCCGTGGACAGCCACTTGGCTTCTGCTGAAGTCCATGTATGGATGCCTTCCAGACCTAGACACAAAGGAAAGAAACAACTCAATTCAGAATTACTAGGGCTGAAACCTTGCATTGAGTAGGTATGGGCAAGAGGTTCACAACTTATGTTGATTTCTGGGGCAACTGGAAAATATTGGGAATACACAGGAATCAAAACAAGACAGAAGAATATTTTGAAAGAAGCCTGAAACTTTTACTAATTAATCTTTCAAAATTCCCTAAAGGACGATTCTTTTTTGACAGCTAATATCTCAGTGGAAGACTGAAAACACTGAAATAAACAGAATGACAGAGCTTTCATTAAAGTAATTCCATTAAAAGTATGGTCTGGAACTATAGGGAGGTTTTTTGTGGACTTTCTTCTTCTATTAAAAATTATCCACAAAAATATGTTGGATTGTTTTGCAATAATTGGGCAATTTTGCCAAGATACCTACATGATTTAGGAGTCAAACTCTCATCGTCAAATGCAGCGAAGCAATAATTTAAAAAAATAGTCTCAGCTTCTTATTAGCTCATCAGGCCATACTTTATATCTACTTGATTAAGACTCAGAGGGGTGATCAAGTGTTTTGCTTATGGAAAGGAATTTGGGATTGTAGTTAGGATTTAGGAGATCTGTTTCAGTTCTTAATTTTACCTCCAAATTGACAGTGAGACAAGAAGTACATAATGAAACTTAAGGGCCCACAGTTAACCTTTACATGCCCGAGGGGTCATTTTTCATGAGGAAACAGGTACACATAATTACTTGGAATAACTGTGTTGCTGCAGTGATTATAGTTTCAACTTTGATTGTGCAGCTATTGGGAAAAAGAGAAGGGATTTAAAAAATAAAATTGTAGCAAAATTAATGGAATAAGTGTGAATGACAGATTTTTAGTATGCTAAATAAGTGGAGAGGGGGGAAAAAAAAGAGTTTCAATGAGATAATAAAAAACCTTTTATTTTTCTTCTGGCTAAAAAATAAAACCAAGACATTTCCTTTCAGGTGGACTTGAAAAGGTTTTTCACTGAAAAGATTCAAATTAAGAAACTAAAATATTTTATCCTAAAAACACTGAAAGGAAAACTTCTCACTTGATAATTTATTTACTGACTGCCTCATTTTTCTGTTTATTTGCATCACAGCTATTTGCCAAATTCGCAAGGAGCTATACTGTCTATTGAACGACATCTTTTGTCGGTATTTTACAAATCCACAAATTAAGGTAACTTATTCCTAAATTTCTGACCATATATTTGTTAACTCTAACATGCACAGCCTTCATTACCGCCCAAAAAACCCCTTTATCCATCAATTTCCTTGGAAAAAAAAAAGCTTAAAATATAGCTCCCCTGAAAGTCAATAAGACTTCAAGAGCCTATGTCACTTCATCATTTTAGTAAATTGCCCTCCAAACTCCTACACATACACGTGTGTACAGATTTGTCTATACTGAATTTATTACAAATGACTTCATATTAAAACAGCATTATGAAAAAGAGAAATTAGAAGGAAATTGTGAGATTCACCTATCATTTATTTGAGCTTTAAAAGAATTAAATACACAAATGAGAGGAAACTGCTACCACAAGCACCTCAATATTAACATTTAGGGTTCCATATAATTTTTAAATAGCTTTCTACAACCCCCTGCCCATGTTCCCATTCTCTTCCCCAGGCAAACAACTAAACAAGAGAAGTAGCAGCAGTTTACCCACCAAGTTTGTGATTTCACAGACTCTAAAGAAAATATTATAAACGACAAATTGTCTAGAGTGAATTAAGAGTAGTATTTGCACATTTTTCTGCTTGGCTGAGCTCATACTGTTTCTTTGGGAATAAGCTATCAGTTTTTAACATTTCCTTTGCCTTATTCCCCTAGCACAGCATCACTCGCCTTTTACATTTTCTGCTGTTTTATCTCTGTGAGAAAGAGGTGTAAGTTAATTTTGCTCTTGGGATAGAGATGTGTAAGAAGCAAAATTTCCAAACTTCCGATTAATGGCTGGAGGCAACCAAAGGATCGTCTTTGTCCTGAGATTAAAGGACTGTTTCATGCTGAGTGAGGCTTTCAGGCACTTGGAATTTGCACCCAAAGCCTGTCATTTAAATTATTGGCACCAAATAGGTTGCTTGAAAGAGAAAGCCCTGCGCTGCTTCCCCACCCTTCACTTAAATCTGTAAAGCAATTCCTCAGTGTCTGCAGAAAAGTACTGTGCCACTGGTTTCACTGTTCTGATCATTTCCTACATAGGGCTATTGGAACACATTGTCCTGTAACTGGGTGAAAACTGTTTGGTGCCTCCTAAATTTCCAGAATCCTTTCACTTCCGTCTTCCTTTCCACTAATAATGGATGACACAGGCACAGAGGAAAAGGCAGCACACAGGGTTCAGATGGGGAGTCTTGCCACTACAGGGTGTGTGGGGAGATATATTACTCTTAGTTAAGTGTCATATTCTCCGCAGAGTAGAGGATCACTTGGGTAGAAAATTATGCCTTTTTGCTCCCTGCTTATAGAATCATACACTTTCCTAAGGTATTTTCCATTGTGGGAGATTCGTGTGCCTAGTGCAGCAAGGTGTGAGATGTTTCCCAAGCTCAAGCACGAGTTATTTCCCAAGTTTTTTCTGTCAGCACACCTTTTCTTTGAAGTGGGGGATGAGAGGGTCCACAGTCTTTGGCCTCTTCCTCCATTCTCACACCAGCAAAAGCATCCAGCATTTTCAGGCCCAGGGTGGGCAGCAGAGATATTAAGGCAGAGCCACGTCAGGTCTCAGCATGTTTCTAGCACAGCAAAGTGTCAGAGGAGGACTTTTGTGTTGAATTTCAATCACAGGGACTGCGACTCTCACGCAAGGCACCATCACACGGTCTGAGCAACAGGAAGACAGTACACGGAGATGATTTTGCTCAGCTCATATTTTAAAAATGAGCCTGTATGTAATAGCTTTCAACTTGCAGCTGTAGGAAATGCAGGGTCCTTGGCTGGATAGGGAGGAGAAGCTAAAACCACAAACTTGAGGCACTGTGCCAGAGAGGGTGCCCTCCCTCAGAACAGATCCATTATCACCACAGCCGGCTCTGAAAGCCCTTGTTTCGCTCCAAGCAGCAAAATGTGAAGTATTTTAAGGACTTCTTCACTCTGTCCTGTGCTACGGGAACAGCCTGTGCCATTTCAGAGTTTGTGGGTGACAGTGTCAGGATTTTGGCTGAGGGTCCTTGTGAGAAGCACGTGCTAGAATAGCAAGCCTCTCGTACTGAGGTGAGTTCCCCTTGTCACTCATCAGCTTCTCAACATTTTGTGCCTCAGAAGTCTTCCACTCTGTAACAGGACCTGTTGTGATGACAACATCTAACAAATCCTCTGCAAAATCTCACAAAAAAAATAGTGCTATGAAAAGTCTACTGTGCAGCTTAATGACAAAGCAACAGATGTGTGAGACAGAAAGCTACAGATAAGAATGATGACAAAACTAGAGCTCCCACAGCAAAAAACAGACATTTCTCTGCAGGCAACCCCTAAAGAAACTCCAGAAGCTTGAGATTGTGTAAGTGAAAATGCTAATGGAATTTTTTCAATGCTTTTCAACAGGATGTGCAAGAGAAGTACAGAAATACATGTGTGATATTTAGGTCAGTGGGCAGTATGGGATGAGCATTCAGTGGTGCTGCCTGTGAAGTTGTAGTAATGGCCAATAAAACCCCACCACATTAAAACTTACATTTTTCGTATGAACATATCCTTGAAAAGTTTTAGGAAAGAAATCAAGAAAAGTAAGTATATCCCTGTCACTTAAAAGTGACACTACAAGGCACTTTCTATAAGGATTAATGTTTGCTGAAACACTGTATTTAATTTTACATGGTTATGTGTCTTTTTAAGAGAAAAAGAAACCTGTCTCTCTCTGACGCAAAGAAAACCCTTTCAGTAACTGCACACATTGAGTTGTACTTTCAATACAGATACTACCAGATGTAAAACTGCTTGGGGCGCATAGTGGGGGTTTACTGCAGTTAAAGTTAATGTTACTGTTTAATTTGCTTAATAAAAGTTTGTGCAATTGAGGGTGCTGTGTAGTGACTAATGTGATAATACAAAGGAATTTTATTATCTGTTTAAAATGGTCTGTGAGGGTGGTGGAGCACTGGCACAGGTTGTCTGGAGTAGTTGTGGATGCCCCATCCCCAGAGGTGTTCAAGGCCAGGCTGCACGGATCTCTGAGCAACCTGGTGGAGTGGAAGGTGTCCCTGCCCATGTCAAGGGGGTTGGAACTAGATGATCTTTAAGGTCACTTCCAAACCAAACCCACTCTATGACTCTCTGATTCTGTGATTCTCTGATCTGTACATCAGATGCTGATAAGATGCACAATGTCGTTGTCCCCCAGAAGAGAGTTACCTCAAGTCTAGTACAGTCGAGAGAAAAAAGCAGATGATCTGGGGCATTCTAGATGAAAACGCATTTAGCTTGGGCACTAAAAGTAAGTTCTTCTTGTGGAACTTTCATTTGCATTCTTGCATGGACTAGATGGGAGTCCTGGCTGTGGTAAGTGACATTTGCTTCAGACTAGATATGGAACTTCTGCATCTCTGAAGTCCTGCTTCTCTGAGCAGGGACAACTGAGATGCAAATCAGGTATCCCAGTTCATCCAGGGAGACCAGGTCACATCCTTTGCCTCTTGCAGCATGTATGAAACAGTTTGGGACCTGTCACTGCCAAGTGCAGGAAAAAGCAGGAGACCTTACCAGGACTGACTGCCAACCCACATGTCATCTGTCCTGGCAACCTGCTGATTCTTCTTTTGATTTGAGGACAGCCTTCCAAGGCCTGTTTCTCCAGTTAAGCAGAAATCTCAGTCTAGCATTCTAGCTAAATTAAATTTCTTTCCCTTTTTTGCCTTTACAGGCCAATTAAAACACTATTCAAACACCACTTATGCATTATGTTATTCTTTTGAGGCAGCTAATCATCATTCCTTGAGTCAGGTGGTTCATGAAAGAGCAGATGGATCAGTTGTCTAACATTTCTCACTGAGAGAGTGTCATAACCTTGATTATACCCCAGAGCTTCTAACTGCACAGCTGTCAATATTTAGCATCTTGGTGCCCACTCTCCCATCACTCCTACTGCTCAGCTTTACCACATGCACTTGGCTTTACAACCTTGCTCCACAAGGACAGAATCAGTTTTTCTTTGTGCGTCGCAAAGGCTTCCCAAACCAAAGAAACCCTGTGAGGAAGAGTCAAGCTTGACCTTATGACTTATTGAATACCCATGGCTCCCCACACAGGAGAGATGCCCTGACCAGCCAACAGTGAGAAAACTTTCAAATGGGGTTATGTTTAGCAAAATACCTGTATTCAAACCTACTGCCCCCTTCTATAGTAAGCCTGGCTTTCTTTTTAAGAAGTCCTTACAAAAAAGATGATTATTTTTTCTTAAAAATAAATTTAAAAATTAATTACCTGATTATGCTTGCAAAGAAAAGTTTGAAGAACTAAGGATGAAAGCTAAAAAGACCCCTTTTTTTGTTTGGGTGGGTTTTCTGGTTTTTGTTTGTTTGTGGGGTCTTTTTTGGTAAGAAAACCCTGACAATCTGTATGCTTGTGGTAGAGTAATGCACCGCGTGGGTGGCTGGTGGAGGAGCAGCCGCTTGTTCCAGAGGGGTCCTTAGCAAGAACCCCCCGGCGGTGCCCCTTGGCACAGCTGCTGGCTTGCTCTCTCTCACCCGTGCGATGGAAGCTCGCAGCCCCTCTCACACGGGGCCGGCTTGCCCAGGCGCAACCAGAGGAGAGAGGTGGCCTCCGTATGGAATTCCGATGGTGTTTATACGAAAAACTCCTGGGACAAAGGCATAAGGACTTCTGCTCAGGACTAACTTGTAAAGGGATCCCGAGAGGGGCGGGGTTACGCAACAACAACCAGTGGGGAGAAGGAGAGAGAGAGGCAGGGGGCTGGATTACATCCTTGTAAGGGATCTACATAGGATCACAAGATTTGATGAGAGAAGCCATTCTCACAGAGTTAAGGGGGGATCTTTAAACCTTGGGGCTGGTCCACCAGCGGGCCGACCCCACACCTGGGCCTTCTGGCCGCCACAGCTGCTGGTTCAGCCGCTGCAGCAATAGTGTTTTATCTGCTTGCTTGAAAAACTTGGACTGCCAGCGCAATTTCATTGATCATTTCTCATGCTACTTCTTAATTAGATTAAATGAAAGGCAAAGTAATTTGCTTTGCCTCTGTTGTAGTACTGAAGAGGACTTTTGTGTGGCTTCATTCAGAAGAGGTACAGATCATCCTCAATTTTTTTGCTGAAAGCTAAAGTTCAAACTCTTGCTAGCATATTTCTAGACCAGGCCCTAATTTCTTGGGAAATTAAAACTTTACAGGAAATATGACAGGAAGTCTTTTGCAATTTTTTATGCATTTTCATCTGTACAAGTAAACTGACTTTAGGTATGAGTAAGATGTATATGTATATGCCAATAATTTTAGAGTGTTAAAAAAATTTCTATCCTCAATTTACAATACTCAAGGCTGGAAACAAAAGGGGGAGAGAGAGAGAAGGCTATAGTGATTTTTAAAGTAAAAAACTGCCAAATTTCTTTATAACAATGTTATATAGTATCAGAAATAACTGCTTAGCAAGCAGATGAAGTCCACTATGATTTTTACTTCATAGTGGTCCCCCACAGACTTCTTATCTATTTATCTTTAAATGCTTAAAGAAATTTGCCACAGAGTTTTACATCCTTTCCACTGAGAAGTGTATTACAAGTGGTCATAATTTCACCCTAGCATAGGGTGAAGGTCCCACTGCAATAACCAAGGCAGAATTATTTCAGAACATGTTATTACTATATCCTGGAAATATTTTGTTGATCAAGCATCTTTCAGAATGCTGTTTTTCAGGGGAAAAAGAATCACAACCGCTTAGGCGGGTTTTGGAAAGAAAATATCACCAATGACCACGTGGCTTTAGAAGGTAACTTTTGGATTCCTCAGAAACCAAATCAACAAATAAAATATATGCAAGTCTTAAAATTCATTGTTTTAGGGGATCCTTGCATTGCAGCCATTGTTAGTTCTGGCTCAGCAGAATTGATTTCAAACTAAATGTTCAGTTTGCTTTTATCGGTATTGCTCTTGTGCTGACAATAGGTATTTGATTTCAGTTGTCTTTTCCCCTGTTTTGGTTCATGAATACCTGTCACAAGTAACTCCCCAGGCACTTTGTTTATCTGTCTGCTCCTGATTAAAAGTACCATTACTCTGGATTTTAAAAGATCACTTTCCAAGCAGAGGTCAGCAGCAAGAGAGAGAATTTTCTTCTAGCATCTTTCTCCCTCTTTTAAAAATCAGAGCTGGATGTCTTCATAAGGGATGTGCTATCCCCCACAGGAGTCATGTACTCTATAAAGAGTTTAATGAGTAAAGCACTCAAGCCTGTATTAATCCAAATTCCATTACATTATTATAATAGTCTTCTTCAGTTTTAAAGGTGTGCAGTTTAATTTTCAGTAGCAAAGAAAGATCTCTCAGTCTTTACTCTCAGGCTGGTTTTGCCTCAGTTTCACCAAAAGAACTCCAGCAGTGCAGTCTGTGTCAGTAGGTGCGTCCAGACCACAACTTTCCTTCCTTAGCTGTCTGTCCATCGCTCAAAAATAAATGAAAGTGAGCCCAGAAAGGTGTTGCCAGACATTTAATGTATGGCTATTTCCTCTATTTAATGCAAAATCACTTCTCAAAAAGTCTGAATTTCTGCATCTGGTTTGAATCTGAATAGACAGCGATGAAGAGTTCAGTAGATAAAAGAGCATTTACCTGGGTGGTTATTTAACTTTGCAGGCTCATTAATCAAGTAGGACAAACCTCATTCAACAAACAGGTGTTTAATTGAATAGGTTTTTTCATCCATCCAATTTATGTTAAAATACCCTGTGCTAATTAGTTCACAGTTACTCCCAAGCTGATTCACGATCAATTCATGTTCTTCACAAACATTGCTGCTGTTTTTAGGTGAGAAGTACGCAACAAATAGAGAAACTATAGTATTTTGAACTGACCTAAGATTTTGCCAGGGTGCTGTAAATGTTGAGGCAAAATAATAATCACATAGTGACTACAGAAAGAAAGAACTGGCAGAAAAAAGTGATACAGATTTAATTGTAGAGGGGGGAAGGTCCTGCTTCATTGATACATCTCTAAAACCATGTGGACTTTGTAGCAGGGAGCAAGAAAATTAATTTGAATGGTCCATGAGAAGAAAGGGAATCAAAAGGGATTTTGAGATCAAGGATGAACACAATCATAGTCTTCAGTATGCAAGTACCAAATCGGCTGTGAGGACAGAAGCATTATGGAAGACCCTGGAAAGACTGAACCTTAGCAATCAAAGGACAAACGAAAAAAGCCTGGCAGGTGTATAAAGGACATATAGTGACTGGCTTGTAGGCATTTGCATTGCAGGTGAGGGTCCTCACAGAGTCCCTGGCACTTCACAGAGTTCCTGGCACCTCCTCCAAACCACGATCATGCAAACTCCATTCTTTGTTCTTGGTTTTGGGAAGGTTGCTAGGATCTCCACTGTGAAACTATTTCTGGTGATAAGATATTTCTCGTCTCTTAAGAGTTTTTAGAGGAAAATCAATCAGCTGTTAAGAGAAAGGCCAGCTGCTGTTGTGTTCTGGTTTTGAGGGCTGGGTGGGTGGTAACTCACTGGCAATGGTTTCCTGCTGAACACAATGAAACTCCCAACAATTTCTTTCAAAAGGGTTTTGAGCACAAGCTTATGGGAAGAACATATTCTTAGACCTTGATTTCTTTTGGCTTTTAAGATGCCAGCCTGTGATTTAAATATGGTAGAAAAATATGTAGGTGTAGAGTGAATCAATTTCCTACTTGTGGGAATGATACCTGAATCCCAGATACATAACAACTCTTTAGAGGTGAACTGTATAACAACTACCTATTAAAGAGCACTGTGCAGAAATAAGGAATTTGAAAGCCTGTTGTGGTGGATGGGGAGGATCTGGAACACCAGAATGAGTGGGTTTTAACTTTTAACTTAATTTTAATTTAATAACTATGTTTTAAATATGGCACTTTGAGATCTGCTGCCTTAGACAGAATGTTAGGTGAGCAGAGAAGGTTAACCAGGAGGATAAGTTTTCAACATCAGCTTTACCTTAAGCTGTTTGTGACACAGACCTTCAAGAATGAACGTACATGATGAGGATTTCTGAACTGTAAAATGGAAAATAAAACTGAGAGACATTGTTTTAAGATACTAAAGTCCTCAGTTTAACACAGGCTTTTGGAGCTGCTTTTTCAGCTCTGTAAATAAGAAATTATCTATGCCAAGAGACAAGGAGACAACTCTTCTTTTCAAAGGAGCAGATGGCAGAAGCATCGGAGGCATCCTACTTCTTTCTTCTTCTGTGCAAATAAATATATTTTAAAATGCTGAACCTGATATGAAGTTTATTTCAATAATTAATGTAAGTGGTATGCACTTGGAGTCTAGGAATTCCCATCACTTCTGGGCAGTGTCCACAGAGAGATCTTGGAACAGAAGAATCCTGTGCCCTTCAAACTGTCACAGATTTTTTTTCCATACAGAATGCATTCATTTGTTCTATCAGCATATTTGTGGAGATGTTAGAAAAAATTATAATATAAAAACAAAAAAAAAGTAAAAAAGCAACCTTTTCTATTTTGAAACCTAAGAATCCCCTCAAGTCTTGGCTGTTCCTTTCCTCCCCCCCCCCAACCCAGCTGCTCTTTGATCTGCCTCTTCCTAAGCAGATAAATATATTTTAAATTATTGCTAGCCCCAGGGGACCCGAACTGGTGTTAGCTCGCAACGAGATGCTTTTAGGAAATGTCACTAATGTAGGTGGCAAAAATGGCAAGGAACTGTTCAGGACTGCAACATCTCAGCTAGTTCTGAGCCAAACTGAGGCTGAAATAAATGAGTGGAACATTCAGTGTCTTCTTTGGGATATGCAGCCACTAAACACCTCTGAAATTTCCTGACTGTGCTGTCTTCTCATTAGGACTTGAAGAACAGGAGCTTCTAAGGGGAGCGGTTTACTCTCTCATGCAACTTTTGTTTAAAATACACCAGGTTTACCAGAAGCTGAGGTCTGTGGAAGTGTACAGCCTTGGAGCTTCACTTTCTACTGCCTTTTGTCATCTGTAAAATAGCAGTAAGGTGTGGTCATTCTACTTTGTTGACTACTCATGTTAATTAGGCTAGTTGTGCCCAATTAGTGCCAAAGTTTTAAAAGAAGTCAAACGAGTCCTTGGGTTGGAGGCGGAGGGATACCTTCAGTGGCCTATGTAGAAACACATGCACCACATTGCAAACATCAAGAGTGGATATCTTGTCTTTGTACCGATCAAGACCTCCCAAATGGAGAGTCTAGGTAGCTCACAGGGTTAAAAGAGGGAGCTAATGTTTCTGAAAACCAGTCAAGGGACAGCAAGCCAGAACTCCACTACTTTGCATTAACCACAGAGGGATGTAAAGCACCTCTGCAGAGGGACTCGGTGTCAGAAGACTGAGTCTGGAACAGCCTGGAGGCAACTTTCAGGCATGAGTAGATCCAAGGCCGAGCTGGATGAATCTCACAGAGGCATTCTTACCTTCTGGGATGCAGAAAGTTGATGGAAGATGCCTCTCAAGATGGAGAGGAGAGGTTCCTTCCTCCACATAAAATGTATTCCCAGAAAATAGGCTTGTGTCTCCTGCTTCGGCTTTTGATTCTAGAAGTGGCCAACTCAGTGCTCTTTAAAGAAGTCACTTGCTTATCAAGCTATAGTCTCTCTGTTTTTGGTCTTCTCATCTACCTTTGTAAATCCTATATGCCTTTCTACACATCAGAATCAGAGTGAGCAGTGAAGATACATCCATCTAAGGTGACATTCTTCTTGTCCTGCTGTCGTGTGCAGCTTGGTGAGTGAGGTGTGTTCCTGGTAGGCAGAGACAAGGTCTGAAAAAATCCCCTGGCTAGGAATAAAAAGTGAACCATACCACTGATTATGCTTTCTGAAATCGACACCGTGCTATTTCACTAAAACACACAGAGTTTTATTACAGTGAATGAATCAAACCCTCCTGTAAGGTGAAGTTCCCCTCTCCCCAACTGCAGGCATTCCAGAGCATGCATAACAAACATTTTCAACAATATGTAAAAATTCTTAAAACTATCTTAAATATAAGGTGAACAACATTGTTCATTTTTCTTCCAGTTCTGCCCTCAGTACTAGTAAAAGTGGCAACAGCTTTAACCTGCCCTAGTTTCCCCATGGGAGGGGAGACCCCATAGATCGAGGCTGGCAGTGTGTAGGACTGCTCATTTGATACAAAAAATGTTTTATGATATAGACAACTGTGCCACAATTCTGGAGAACTGCTGTAGCTTTTAGCTAAAACAAATGGTTTATCTCTCTTGCAAAGTTTATTTTGGCCATCTGAACGGCTTTCTAATGCTCTATCGAGTGCTTCACCAGTTTTCTTGAAAATGTGTGTGTCTGGTGGTGATTCATCTTGCACAGAATAATTAATTGGCATTTTCAAGTGATGATCAATCTAGAATGATGTGATTGGGATTATTTGCTTAAAACAGTATTTCAGTTATTGACGGTGTGTGGTTTCTGTCATTATTTTGATTTGTAGTGGCAGAATGCTCCAAATAAATATAGCTGAAGCTGCCTGTTACAGACAACAGGAAAAAGGGCTTTCTTTTGTTTAAACCATGGGATGGTTTTCATTGAGGCCATGCAATGGACTCCTGGACATAATTAAACAACATGTGGAATTCATAAGCTCACAAAGCTCCTGTCACAAAGCCATTGCCCTAAAATGTGTAGTCTTAAACCTCTTTAATGAAATCCTCAGAGCAACAAGTAACTCCCTCTCCCTACAAGTGGATTATTGCAGTCTTCTCAGCCTTGTGGAAGTTTTAATTGAAGGGCACTACTTAAAGGGATGGTGTGGGATGACTCTAAGGTAAGATTGATCAGTACAGGCAGAATTTTATTACAAGTGTCAATTAGATTGAAAAGTGTTATAAAAAAGATCATTTGCATAGCTTTAGGGGACAAGGAGACACATTATTCTGAAATCTCCTTTGCTGATTGTTTAGTGATTCTCTAAGGGTAACAGGGAGGAAATATTCCCTCCTGCAAGTGGAGATAGTAGCCACTTTCTGACTGGCTTTGATTTAAAGCTCATTAATGAGATATGTGCAGCTAATTAAGAGCAGGGAGAATTTAGCTATATACCACAGTGGAGAAGAGCATTTATCAGAGAGGATTGGACTATTGCCCTATGGAAGTCCACTGCTGTGCTACCGGGAACAATTCAGTTCCAATGCTGCAGAGAAGGGCAATATAGCAAATAGCTAAAACTGGTTGAAGATATGTTTTTCCCCCTAGAAAAATAAGGTTGCACTGACAATGCATTCTTTTAGTGAAAACCCTCATTTTTATTAATTCAACATAGTAAGGACAAGATCTTTCTTTTCATTTTCGCCCGTTTCTACCTCTGGAGGGAAGGGACAAATTAGAAGACAGAAAGCCTTTGGCTGCTGCAACTACATCTCTTTTGGAACTTGAGATAGATCACACGAGTGTCTACAATAGCATTTTAATCGGGAGCAGGAGCATCCTACCGAGTCAAAGCTTGCTGCAGTCCCCCACTTTCTATACTCCTGTTTCCATCACAAAAATGAAAATGTAATCACAGAAATGAGCGTGCATGAATCAGATTTCTTTTCAGACTGAAACATGTCTGAAAGATGTACTCCAGACATGCACCTTGCCTGCTCCAGCTGCTGGTGAGCATCCAGGCCCTTCAGTATATAAACATAGGCATCTGTGTATATTTGTAAGCCTGTTGTTTATATTCCACTAAAGACAGTGGAAATAGATGACCTAAATATAGTGCCATTTTTGGACATCCTGAGCACCTACCTGGCCTCTAGGACACCTGTCCTGTCAGCTAGTATGTGTGGTGTAGCTATCACACGTGGCTTAGGTTAACTGAAGATGCTGAATCCCACCTGGACACAACAGTGTCAGTGGAGCCTAGAGAGCCTTTCGGTTCACCTGAAAGTAGTTGGGTTGCACGTGGGGCTGTAGGAGGTACTTCAAGGAATAAAAGACCTCTGCACAGGGCTGGTAGCTCTCACACAGGATTTATGGGAGCCTTCTGCAGCTGTACACTGAGGTGGGATACCCTCAAGGGCTGAAATGAGACAAGATGCCTGTGTTTAGCAATGGTCTCAGACAGAGCAGCACACTGTGGAAACAAGGATAATATATTTTGTCATTTGTTCTGTCACTTCCCACTTCCCTATCATCCAAAATTTTCCTCATTTTGGGAAAGGTAGTGAATTTGTGTTGCCAGGTGGAAATCGTGAGAAAGTGAAATATTCTGGGAAAAGTATTCACAACAAAATACCGAACTTCTGCCTTCAGGTCCTTTTCTTTCTGTGCCTTTTCCAACAGATGAGTTCCCATCAAGACTCAAATGTATGTTAAGACAAAATAAGTTTCTGAGTATTGTGTGACTTTAGAGCTCCTCTGTGCAAGGGAGAGATAGGCACATCACATTCTCCCAGCCTAGAACACGAATATCATCTCCTGGTGGTATTTTTGGCCACAGATTGGGCACAATGTTTCTTTAGGGGGGTGAGATCACCTTCTTGAGGGAAATTAAAATTAGAGATCTATATTAAAACTTTTCCAATACAGTGCATATTAATCTATTTATTCAATTTCAAATTTATTTTATTCATTTTTCATGTGGGAATATTGCAGTTTATGATAAATACATTTATTGTCAGAAGAAACTGTTTTGTTATGAATATTTGCAGTTTCTAAATTATAGTTTTGGCTGTTTACTTAATCTCATACAGTCATTCCTTTGTCATGTGAACTGAAACTCTAAAACTTCATTAAATAAATTAAGATGAATTTGAAATAGTACATTTGATATTTGTAGGTAGCAGAGTGATAGAGTCACAATGTGGGCTATTGCTGCATACTGGTGTCTCACTTCTGCCATCTCTAGCTAGCAAACATGTAAGTGTTAGAGCAGTTCTTGGTATTCATCTCTCAGTGCATCACTTTGCACTTTGTAAAACTAATTTTTAAACGATTTTCTTTATTAAAATCTCCAGAGTAATTCACCTGTTTCTATAAAATGTTTCAATATTTCTTTTTATTGATGCATGATGTAATTTCACGTCACCAGCAAACATCTTCTCAACACAGATATATTTCTTGCCTAACTCAGATACTAAAATGTTATATAAGTTTGGTCTCAGAATTTTAGGAAAGCCTGGAAAGATCCCTGTTCTATTCCAATAAAAGTCCTTGTAGCATAATCCTTGAGTTGTCAGTATTTTATCAAATGCATATTTTTTATTTTCTGTGGAAACTTACTCTTTTGTCAAATTTTTCCCCTAGTAATGGACATAGTACAAAAATAAATAGCTACTCAATAATATTTTCGTCTCTTAGCATGCAAGAATTTGTTTTGCTTTTCTCTCAAGCATGGCAACTTCTTTAACTGACAAATTCATGGAAAAATATTATTCTGACGGCACAGCTCATGTAGTTAGCTTGTCAGCTCAGAGTGACTTGCTAGTGGTCAAACTAAGTGTGCAGTTCTGAGAAACTTGGCTATGCATATTCCCTTGCTGTTGGCTTTGATCGTTGACTAGAATGTAACACAGAGATCAGTGTTGGGTTTTGTAGATGTGGATTTGCATACTTTTTTGTGTGGAAATCAGCTTCAGAACCACAGAATCATGCAATCATAAAAATGTTGGTTGGAAGACGATCTGGGCCAGCTCCCTGCTGGAAATGGGAATATGGTCAATGCTGGATTGGGTCAGACGTGGCTCTGCCTGGTCTTTGGTGGATACGATTTCACATGTATTTGCTTGAGTGCTTCAACGTTCAAGGAAAGCAAAAACAAATGGGTCACGAGAAAGGGTGATGTGGAATTCAGATTTGCATTTGAATGAATATTCGCGCATCTCTTTCATATTATTCCCTTGGGCCATGGAAAGTACAGACACAGATTACTGGGAAGTCTCCAGACTGACTGATTGATATGGTTTGTATTTGCCATGTAAATGTATAATGTTTAATACTCTATCTATACAAATATAATGCTGATTGACAAACTTGCCCAGAAATAGTCATCTCCTAGGAGGAGGAAGTCATTAACATTTTAAAAAGCAAAATCCTAAAGGAAGACTGTGCAGGCACTGCAAAGAAAGGTGCTACTTTGAAATGTGCGAAGGTATGAGCAGTCAATATTAAGGATTCTTTTGTTTTTATTGGAACAAAATTCAAGGATTTTTTTTTTTCCAGTAGGAAAAACACTTGATATGCAAACTAGAAGAATTCAAAAAGGATTGTGGAATAATTAATTTTATGATATATATTGGAACATAAAAACAGAATTGTAAATTGCATATTTAAATTTTTAAAAATGAGGAAATGTACATCATGTTAAAGAAGCCTTTAGCATTCAAGCTCCACAGAGGACTTCTAAAGGGGAAGGACACTAGCTCTAAACATAGCCTACTTGCTCACAAGTTTCCAGAGAGCAATCCTCTAAGTCAAACAATATGCTGCTGTTAAGGGGAAAAAAGCTAGGCACAATTATTAGATAAGCTGGGTTTTTGTGGCCAAGGTAACATAGAGCACATGAGTAAAATATACCAGTTGAGACAGTCACCACTTATCGTAGTGCCCTGCCTTGAAGAATGGGAAAGTAGTTTCCATTTTAATGAGCAGTTGTGAAGGAGGATGTTAGTTCATAAAGCAACAGGGAGAGAATTGCTGATGCCATGAGCAAGAAGTATAATGAGTTTTGTTTTTATCGGCAAAGTTTGCTGCATCCTTCAGTTTCCTTTTCAGTCCCAGTGCATCCTCTTGTCAGAAAAGGTTGTGGCACTTTTCTGGATGTCCTCAATCTACTTTGCCTCTTTTATCCTGTATACCGTCCTTTTGCTCTGGCTTTTTGACTTCCTTCAACCTTTGTCTTTTCACTGTCTTCCCACTGACTGCTTCCTCTCCTCATGGCTAAAATGGGAGACCTCTTCTCCAAGGGCATCTTGGACACCATACATTTTAAAACAATGGAATTTGTGAACATCTTTCCTAGGTTTTGCTTGTCAAAACAGAGCACAAGTCTTATGATGGAGCAGAAGTCTTGTGATGAGTGGCTGAGGGAGCTGGAGTTGTTTAGCCTGGAGAAAAGGAGGCTCAGGTGAGTCCTTACTGCTCTTTACAGCTACCTGAAAGGAGGCTATAGGGAGGTGAGGACTGGTCTTTTCTCCTGGGTAACAAGTGACAGGACAAGAAGAAATGGCCCCGTGTTGCATCGGAGGATATTTAGATTGGATAGTAGGAAGAAATTCTTCACTGAAATGGTGGTCAAGCATTGGAACAGGCTGCCCAGGAAGTGGTGGAGTCACAGTCTCTGGAAGTGTTCAAACGATGTGTGGATGCACCATGCAGGGACAGGGTTTCATGGCGGACCTGTCAGTGTTAGGTTAATGGTTGGATCCTATAATCTTAAAGATCTTTTACAACTTTAATGAGTCTATGATTC
>VZTA01024112.1:481545-544644 GCA_013398855.1 Mohoua ochrocephala | reverse complement strand
GAGTGCCCTTTCTTTCCTTTTTCCCACTTTAACCATTGTTTCCTTGGGTGTAACTTCAGGAAATGGTCGGTGCTTTCAGTCGTGGCCATTAATTTGAGATCCTCAGTCTGACAGAGAACTCTGGAGAGTGTGTCCACGATCACAAAAGACAAAATGTATTCTCCACAGAAGACACAGGAGAGCTGCGTGCCTCAAATCATGGACACAGACCCAAGAGCCCATATTGTGCTGGAGGCATGGAAAAGAGAAGTTGTCTATGTCAAGATCCCAGTCATTCAGCAAAAAATCAAGGGGAGGCTGCTTTGTTCCTGGAGTGCAAAAGGATCGCTCAGGACTCCCTTGGAGCACGCTTGACATTTGGATGGACACGAGAACGGGCAGCACATCTCATCCATTATGGGTTAGGAGCACGCGGGGTTAGGGAGAGAAACCTGAGCCCCAGATGGGGACGAAGAAGGAGCATTTTGTAACAGATCGTTTTTGAAAAATGGGAACTTTTGAAATAGTCCATATGGAATGTTAGGTAGAAAGAGAGATGAAGTGCATGTTGGGCCCGAATTCCTAACACGCTTCCACAGATGTTGCATCAGCCTACGGTCAACAGTCAACATTGTCAGACACGTCCCAGCATAAGACCTCAATCGTGTTTTGGCAACGCTCTGCCAGCATTTAACAAATCATAATGCAATTTTTTTTGTGCAAGATTTTTTTTCCCAGGCAACTTGAACTTCTCATTCAATGCTCTTTATAGCCTAATTTCCTTTGCCCTATCTAACTGTGCTTCCTTTGGATCTACCTATCACANTTTTTTTGTGCAAGATTTTTTTTCTCCCAGGCAACTTGAACTTCTCATTCAATGCTCTTTATAGCCTAATTTCCTTTGCCCTATCTAACTGTGCTTCCTTTGGATCTACCTATCACAGTAGCTCTCCGTTACCTTCTAACTCCCTAGGCCCATTTCCATCAAAATGATGGGAGCATAAGGCCACTAACTCCTACATCTTTCGTGAAGAGAAATAACCAAACACAGGACAAAAAAATCTGCTAAAAATCACTAAAGGAACAGCATGGCTGCAGCACAAAATCAACCCTTACTAGCGCTGAGAATCCAGCCAAAAATAACTTCCAGTAGAAATTTGGTTCCAGTGGGTCAAACCTTCAAAGAATAACAACAACTCGATACAGAACAAAAAGGTGATAAGGATTCTGTTCAGCATCTACAAACATAGTCCTGGATGGCTGTGTGTAGATACACCATGCCCGGGGAGAGATCTTTACAACTTGTAATAGCCACATGGCTCTGAGTATCAGCTCTGATTCTGTACAATCCAATGAAAATACACTTTTTTAAAAAAAAAAAAAAAAAAAAATGTATCCTTGTCATGGCTCCAGGTACTCAGGATGTCCCAATAAACCTATTTCTGACATCTCAGCTGCCTGACAGGCTCACTGCACCCATGAGACACGGGTTTTGCCTCACAGTGTCAACACACCCTTAACGTGCCCAGGAGCTTGAGGGTTTCAAGCACACAAACTGGGAGAAAATCAACAAACAATACGGGCCAAGCTTGTGCTCTTCACGGCATGAGCCAGTGCTGCCTTTGATGCTATACACAAAGCTTCCTCGTTCTTGTTTTCCTAATTCCTGCTCATCAGATTGCAACATACAGCCAGTTTCAGCAATTGACAAAATATTTCCTTTCTATTCTGTTTGCGTCACGGCTTTCTGGAGCCTTGACTTAGCAAACGACAACTGAGAAACAGTGACATGCCCTCTGTGTTTGAAAACAAACCACAACAGCAGCGGCAGCAACTCAGCCTCTCTCACCCACAGACTCCCATCCCTTCATGCTGGATGGCTGCTCTGTTGTTTTATTCTTATTTTGACGATCCCCTTTTCGCTCGTGATCTGTCTGAGATTTAGACAGATATTGGGAGCACCTGAAAGAGAATACATTGCTGCTCTGCAAGAGGCTCCAGATAACTGGAGAAAAGGGAAAGGGGTTGAAAAGATACACCACTCATGAACAGCTTGAATACAGGCCTGTATGTTTAAACCACATAATGTTAAAATTTGGCATTCACTCCCCAACTGACCTATCCTAAAATTCCCCAATGAGAGGTCCAACCTAAACTCCTACTGCAATTATTATCATAATTTCCTAACTCTCAGAGAATATTTTCCTCAGTAGATCTCACAAAGAAAGTTGGGGGTTTTCCCCATTGCAGAGGGGAGGTGATTTGCCCAGGGCTGCCATTGGGGCAGGACTGCAAACACAACCCAGATCTCCTGGGGCAGTCACTAACGTGACCTGGGACACCTCACACAAGAATGAGATTCACCAGCTGGTTGGTGACCACAAGTAGAGGTTTTGTACACACACACACACGTTACACATCAGTGAGACCACCAGCAGCATTCAGAGACTCTTGCAGGACAAACTGGAAACTTGAGGGACAATTTGCAAGCACAGGCTTGAAGACTCTTCCTGTTAAAAAACCAACACATCCCCACTGACCTTAATTTCATGTCCCTTCAAACAACAGGCCAAACACAGGTGTAGTGGCCTGGGGATGAATCAGAGGAACAGAATGTTAATTCCATATAGAATTAATTGGAAACAAAAAAGCCTTCCTGCAAAATTAACAACAAAAAATTAAAAAAAAAAAAAATCTTAGCACAATGATTTCTTGGGTGTGTTCTTTTCCCTTTTCCTCCAGAGACTAAATTCCCTGCTTAGATCTTTCCCAAAGCACTGTGGTGGTGGTTGTTTCCTGAGGCTCCCTGGCCAGCGAGGCTGAGGAGAGGTTTCTGCAGCCGGGAGCTCGACCCACAGAGGTTAACCAAACTACAGCTCCAGAGGGGATATTATACAAATGTACCCAAATTGAAACATGACCCTTTTTTCCCCCCTTCCTTTTTCCTGAAACATCTTCCTTTTCAGGATTCTGACGGCAAACAAACTTGTGCCCCTGCTTTCCAGAAGCAGACCCTTTCCCACAATAAAAAAAACAACAGAAAGGATGTTTAGTTGTGCCATTTTCAGGGTCTCTTGCTGGTTCTGGGGAGAGGGGGCAGCTCCCTTGGCTGGGTTTTGGCTCACCCATCTCCAGAGAAGAGAGGAAGAAGAGCCCAGGCTGGGGAAGCCAAAGCTGCTGCTCGTCTGAGCTTCCCTTCCTCTTCCCCTCATGCAGGGCTGGGTGAGGAATGCAGCAGCTCTGGACTCTTAGTGTGGGTTGCCCACATTAGTCTGGCACACCATTTGGGCAGCATACTTGCACATGAATCCTTTTTTTTTTTTAACCTTTTTTCATTCAGGGAGAAATATAGAAATTTTATTTGACAGAGCAGCAAGCTTTAACACTGCAGAGGCTTTATTTTTCTTACTCCCATAATCTTCCCCTGCTGTGGCAGTACATGGGGATAAAGAAAGAAGAAAGTTACTTTTCAAAATTGCAGCAAGATCTGTCCAGATTCCATCACTCCATTTATTCCCTTGGCATCCCGAAAATGAGAGCGTGTGCAAAGGGTTTGCACTGTAGGAAGGACTTCAATTGGATTTGCTAATGAAAGCCATGGAAGTTTCTTAGATGGGAGAAAAAAGCGATTTTTCAATTGTCCTTGACTTTTTGTTTTTCTCTTCGGGCTGGAATAGAAAAACTTACTCATTCTCAAGACATTCACTGGAACTTTTTGAGATATAAAAGACTATGACAAGCACTAGGCCTCTGTTCATAAAGCAGAAAAAGAAATGAGCGGCAATTTGTTGGAGAAAAATGCTGGAATAATCTCATTCCAAAATCTTGGGGACTCTTCCCTCCAAGCGACAGCACCTGTGGTTTTGTTTTCTGTTTGGAGAGCACCATGTCCAGGCATTTTCCAGATCCAGTTCCAGGGAAGCAGATTTCGTCAGGGAAGTCTAGAATTCAGTGGAGTTTTAGTAGCTGCCAATGAGTTCTTGCCAGAAACTTTTAAATTTTTTGTAATTTTTTTTTGCTTGCTTTTCTATCAGATGGAATTTCCTACTTTTTCCTCCCACTGTTTTTTCCTTTCCACTTAAAACACAGATGTATTTTTTCACAATATCTTATTTGAAATGCATTTCTCTCTTCCAAAGAAACACTAATAGTCTGTTTTTTCCTACCAGCTGTAATAAGGACAGACCACATCAAACTTTCAGAGTTCAAGTATCAGCTGACACTGTTGAGATCCAAAGCCATTTTTCAACTGGATAAATCTCCCTGATTTTTGAGATAAAGCCACATCACGAAACTTGCTGTCTTTAAGGTCTTGTTGCTCAAAATAGTAGTTCTACATCACTAAAAATCACAGAAATTACTTTATCTGTGTTTTGGGGCTTTTTTTTTTATTTTTCATGGTCAAAACAGGGTATTACATAAACTCACTATTCCCTTCACCTTGGATGACTTTGTATTTTGGCTGAGGCTCGTTCCAGGTAACCACTGCTGCTGAGTGCTTGGGTATTAAATCTGAGGGGGACATCTGTGTTCTTCCCAGGTTCAGTGGAGAGAGACAGACCTTGCCAGAAACGATTCAGACCAAGGGTGGTCTCAGCCACTCGTCTCTGAATGAAAGGAACTCCACCAGGACTTGTATTTTTCTCCTTTGATTACAGGAGGAAGAAAAAAAATTTCTGTGACTGGAGAGACTCCACCTTTCTGCAGCTCAGGATGGGTGTTCTACACGTGTCGGTCTCACTGAAGCTGCTGGAAATTCCCCAGGGAGGAACGGACAGAGCAGTAGCCAAGTTCCTGCCCCTGGAGATTTTCAGAGCTGAACTGGGCAAGTCCCTTGCACAATCTGACTGGCTTTGAAGCCAGCCCTGCCTGCAGCGCCGTGTTGGACTGAGATCTGCAGAGCGCCCTGCCAACCCAAATCATTCCACGCATTTATGAAAGGAGCTTTACAGGAGCTGGCATTACAGAGGGAAGTGCCCCGGCAGAACGCTTTCCAAGCCACATAAAACAGGTATCATTACGGAATTCGCAGAAGAGGACACGAGTTCCCAAATCGGGCCCTTCCAGGTAGTCAATCAAATTCATCATCCTCTTCCTGCAGTGGCCAGTGGCAGAGGCTTCAGAGAGAAGTGTGTGGAGCCCACAATAAACAACACAAAAGAGAAATTCCTCCCTAATCCCATGCAGCCAGTAATGGGTTGGTGCCCTGGAGCACACGGGTTATTATCCTCATTAGATTTGCACCTATGCAGCGTCACCGGGGATGTTCTCACTGCTCATGCCAAGAACATGTTTTCTTGGCACACATCTGAGGTGATACAGAGCTTGCTCAGGCCTTTGCTACTCAGGCTAAGCTACTGCATGCCAATAAAATCTTTACACCACACTGTCCTGCATTAGGCAATATATATTTACACAGTCTGTGTGGTAACAGTGAGGGTTGTTGTTTTTTTTTAAAGGCAGAAGTATGTAATAAATGACATCCCTTCAAACACACACAGACTTTACATTTCAGCACCTTCTGCCTTGCAGTCCTCCTACAACCTCAGCTCCTATATTTTGTTATGAAATTTATAGGTTTATGCATACCAAAATTGTGTGTGTGTGTGGACTGTTACTGCCAGGGTGGTCTTTGAGAAAAGAAGCAAGTAAGATGCTCAAATTTGATTACAGGATATAATAAAAGTCAAGACTTCTTCCAGCTCACTCTCATATAGTCCCTTGAAAGAAGAAGAAGAAAAAAAAGTCTTTCCTTTTTTCCCTTTTTCTATAAAGGAACTTTTTTCTCCCCACCCAACAGAGCCGGCAGTGATAGCCAATTTTCCTGTGTTTGAACCTTTGAGTATGCACTTCAGAACCTCACGTGGTGAAAACTAACCCCAGAATACCCAGGAGACAGCTGAAAAACCCATTTCAAGGAAAATGCTTTGATTTCTCACATACACAAAATTGGACTTTTTTTTTTTTTTCTTCTTTTTTTTTTTCAGTCAGGAAAAATCTCCAGCCTCTGAGTGAAGGGAAAACTGCAGTGATTACTCCTGCCTTTAGATGGCTGGATAAATATTTACCCTATAAGACCGTATATTAAGGAATGAGTTTTTTTCTTTTTTTTTCCTCCCCAAAATACTGTTTCACTGTCTCAGCAGCTATGAATGGTGCTGGTGTCTCTCCCAGTGTGGGCAGCCATTTTGCTGATGCATCATCTCACCTTTGCTGGAAAAGGATTAGAGACCAACACCATTAGCATCGGTGGCAGAATTCTCAGGCGTTGCTTCACTGTGCCCCACATCTTGTGTCGTTGCTTATGTCGGGGCAAAATAAACACAGAGTGGTCTAAATGCACCACTAGGACAAAATCAGATCTTTCTGCAGCCACCTTGCACTTATTTTTCACAGTTGTAAATGACTAACCAAGGGGCCAGGCTGTGATGGCTGAGAACTGCCCAATTTTGGTTGTGTGGGACCACCACTCTCCCTCCCGCATCAGCCTCGGAGTTAGTCCAGGAAACTCCACTCCCCATTCAAAACAAGCACATTTATATAGGAAAAAAGCATTTAAAAGTAGTTATTTAGCAGATTCTCTAATTTTCTTAGTCCCTAGAGGAGTGGGCTTTTAATATCTCTTTGCACAGGGAGAGCCAGATAGATTGTAATAACTTCACTGATTATACAGTATTTTACCCCACAAGAAGTCCCACTGGAAGGAGTGAGCAAGAAACCCATCTGGTATAAGAAGAACAAAAGCAAGAAGAATGGAGCTGCCAAATCACACTGGTTGGCTTCCCCCAAGATTTTTCCCAAAGCCCCAAAAAAGTTCTCCATGATGACAAAACTCCTTTACAATGGTCTGGCTGCTGTTGAAATCAATAATGTGATAAATACAAGCAAAATCTATAAGAAAAATGCAAAGCAGTGAATTAAGCATTGTTGTCTCGGGGAAGATTGCTGCGTGGAACAAAATAATCCAATATGCTTATGTATTGGCGACAGCTTGAACTAATTTAGATAAAAATAAAAAGTTTAGAAAAGCAAAATCCGAAGAGGAAATAAAAATTCGCAAGAGAAAATATACAGTAGATGTTGCCATTTCTGCAAGCTTTTGAAAAAAAACAAAAACAAAACAACAAACTGAAGTTTAATTGAAATGTTGTTCAACTAATTTTGTGGTATTTGCTTCTTCCATAAGAAAGTCCCTGGCACTAGTGGATTTAGCATCACACAGCACTGATCTGAGAGCTCATTGCCACAGCAACCTTTACTGGTAAGAACCATGGCTGTAGCACAGTGTAGGATCAATCATAGAAATAAAAAAACCCGAAAGAAGTAACATATTGTTTCATCACAGAACTGTCACCACAACGCTAAAGCAGTGCCAACAACAGCATTTACCGATGATGAAATTATTATTTGTTTAACAAGAGAAGTTATATATTGTGCATGAAAAAGCAAATTCTTCCATTTCTGGGGGTTTTATCCTGAGATTTAAATTACATTTTCCTGTACTATAAGCCTTATTTAGAAAGCACTATGGATTTCAGCAGAGCCTCTTCCTTTTGCATCCATTCAAGCAGCAGTGATGCTGCGTGACAGAATGGCATTACCCAGGTTTACTGGAATGGCATAGAGGGAATTTCACCTAAGCTTGCTTTCAGTTCTCTCCAGTACACTTTGCATTCAGCAGAAAGGCCCTGTGAGACAGACAGAGCATTCTTCCTTTTTTCGGCCAGCAAAGTCCCTGCAATGTGTGTTGTTCTCGGCATAACATCTTCCACTCATTAACGAAACCTGGGTTTTCTCAAGGTGAATTTTCCTCCTCTCCTTACTTCCACTCCCACTGCCCGCCTCAACCCCAGCTTCATTCATCAAGCGAGGGAAAAACGAAGCAACTTTTGGTTCACCATGAAGTGCCACAGGTCTCCAGTAAGAACATAGTATAGCTACTATGTTCAGCAGGAGGGAGTGAGAGAGAGAGACGACAGAGCGATGCAGTTCCTTCCAAGCACAACAAACATGACGTTGAGAAATGCGGTCGGAATAACTCTGGATAAGCCTCACCTCAGCTTGGCAGCCAGCTCTCCAGAGTTTCTGGATAACAAATACAGCACTGGATGAATAGATAAGGCAGGAGGTTTCTCAGCCCTTTCATCTGAAGTCTTCCCTCCAGCAGCTAAGCCAGCCTTTTGGCCTCTAGACCTCGCCTCAGAAATAGTCGATCATTAGCCCAAAGTACACACGACATCCAAAAAGAACTAAATCAAACACACGTCAGACTGTGCCCATCTTGAAAAGGGGCAGTCGCCCACAACATGCTGGGAACACATCTTCAAACCGAGGGAATTTAAATGTAATTTTTTTTGGCAATCAACCATCTTGGACTCCTACGTCTTTGGGACTGATGGTGAGACAAAACTGCTGCGTGAAACAAGAATTGCAGAAGACCATTATCCTGCACTCTCTTATGCCAACAGAGATGCAATTCCCATAAACTGGCCGTGTGTAAGCTTGTTTTGAACCACTCACACCTTGCCTGATGCCAGTTCCCAGCATGTTCACTACAACTGAACACAGAGAAGGCTATGTCCGTACCTCAGGACCCTTCCCCATTTGCTATCAGCATCCTTCCACATAATGCCATGCTTCTCACTGCACTCCATGGCATTTAAAACTAAAATAAAATTATTAGGTGGCTACAGTTATACCACAGAATTGGTTTTCAGGGAAGACATCTAAAGCCCCATGCAGCATAATGCAGGAAACACAGAACAGCTTTATAGGCCTTCCCCTGCCCCCACATGGGCTGAGGATCTTGCAGCATCCCTGCATCTGTCAAGTGTGATGTTTATTTCCTCCGTGGAACAAGCTATCTTTATGGAATGAAATGACTGCCCTTCATATATTAAAATAACACCTCCTTAGGAGAGGCTTCCATGGGCACTGGCTATAGCCCACTTCATAAAGGGAACATTTACACTGCAGAAAACTTAAAAGTAGCTCAGGATTGGAGTAAGACCAATTGGGAAGCATTGGGACCTGGGCATTTCATCTTTGCTGTGAAATTACGGACCGAGCAAAGGCTGGGGTTTGGTTGTTCATTGTTGGGGATTTTTTTAACTGACTTTTCCATGTTTCAAAGCCTCATTGCTAGAAACAAAGAAAGCTTAAATGTGGATTTTTAATAGTACTGTTAAATTTAATAGACATTTTGTGCAGCTTTACGCTGAAATTGTTTAATGGTTTATATACATGGCTGGCTTCGTACCCTGGTGCTTTTACTTCATGCTAAACTATGTAAAACTTCTGCTGGGAACACAACTACTTTTGTATCCAGGAAGCAGGGCTTTGAAGCATAATGTGTAAAAGTGAGTGGGATTTCAACACACGATACTTAAATGCCATTCTTCACCCCATATGGACAATGTATTTCTTGTCAGTGCAATGAGGTTTGCAGAGAAAACAAGCAGACAACCTCTTTAGATATTAGTCAGTTAGTAAAACCTGACTTTTTGGAGCTCTGCATTAGGTAATCAGCTGCATAAAACAAAAAGATTTGGGTGCCTTTCTAAAACCTTCAGTTGTGTATCACAAACCCTTTCCCGAGTGCATTCCAAGTGAAATGCCCATTTTTCCATACACCCTTTCCAGCATTTGGTCTTTAAACTTGGTTTCCTACCATGGAATGCTCCCTTTGTCCACGTACAGATGATGTTACCAACTCATAAACTACATTAGATTGTCCTGGTTTTCAACTTTTTTTTTTTTAAATTACTTATAAAATATGGGTTAGAGGTTTAACTGAGGGGTTCCCCACTAGGATACAAGAAACTGGTTTAATTCTTGGTTTTGCCCAAATAACTCCTTGGTAACATGAGCAACATTAGCTTCAGTGTTGAACTTGACTTTGAAGCTGTCATTTGAGTGGCCATCTGGAGTAGAGAACCTCCAGAGAGGCTTCCAACCTGAATTATTCTATCATTTTATTATTAGATGGTGCCTAATGGTCTATAATGAAGATTACACCTCCCTGCTGCCACGAACATTGCTGAGGAGAAATCATAAAGTGACTGAGAAGAGGCTGTGCTTCAAGATGATGATGGAAGCCATAGAAACAGATGTTCAAACTTCTCATACTTCTTGATTTTCACTATGCATTTAACTGAGACTACAAACACCACACAGCTTTTGCTGAAGTGTTTTTTTTACCTCAATAAAGCAACAGAATCTGAGCAATATCTGCTGAATGCAAGTAGTACCCTCTGAGTACCTGGACTTTTTAAGACAGCCTCAAAACGTGACCTAAGTATATATCCAAGAAGGAGCTTCCAGGAAAATTCACTTTGTCAGAATATAAACATCTCTTAGGAAACTCAGAGATCCTGAACAAGTTCACATCCTTCTTCTCAGGTCTCCCACTCATGATGCTCACTCTACTGGCCCACGATGCCAGCACGCACTCATTTCGTATTTTACTTAACGTGCAAATTTAAGCCAAGAGTCTCCTTTTCACTGAATACTGTGAAACCTATGCCTTGCCTAGAAACTTCTGCATTCCCATGCCTAAAAGAATTAACCAATTCCCTCATGATTCCTATCTTACATTCCTATCGTACACCTAGATGTCTGCCTGTTTCCATCCACCACACAGAATACACCATTCTTCTCCTAAATCATTGCTGGAAATCTGATTTCTTTCTGAAATCCATTACAGCCACTTTGGCAAGGAGAATCGAAGGTGGATTTCACAGACTGACCATGTGCATTCAAGGGTTTCAAAGTTTCAGTTTCCTGCTCACAGAAGAAACATTTTCTTTTTAACTCCCTCCCAAGAATGCTGGAGAAAGCCAGGGGTATCTGACATATTTTGGCTTGCTGTAACTAATACTTCATGGTCTGATGATGAACATAATAGGCCGTAAGCTGGGTATCGTGCCGAAATTGTGTGTCAGGCATTAACTGTTGGGAGCTGGAATCTAAATCAGATGGCCCAGTTTGGACTGACATAACCCAACGGGTTGCTCTTCACACCTGAGTGACAAATAAATCGGCGTTGGCCCGAGAGCACGTGACATGGCTGGGTTTATTACAGCGCCGGCGCAAACGGGCTGGGAAGGAAAGACACACACATGGGAGCACGCACATCCATAAATACATGGAAATTATTCAGGCTCCGTGTTGCTGCAGCAAATACATGGAAATTATTCAGGCTCTGTGTTGCTGCAGCTGCTAAGCTTTTACATTAGGGACTATTTTAAAGCTCTTTAAAAAGAAACATTTTGTCTCAGCTTTAATGTGACCAAGCAATTACACTCTCCTTGTGTGCCAATTCTCTTCTCCTTTCTCAGGACGTCTCCCTGAGTCAAGAAGAGCCTTTCCAAACCCTGTTGTACAACTCAGAAGCTTTACTAACACAGCCAGAACAATACCACCCTGTCAAATGCCGGAGCCCTTACGCGAGCGCTTCACCAGGACAGCTGAGGAAATTAGTCCTGGCTGGAGCCAACTGGTCTGTGCAGAGCTTGGGGAGGAAGGGAGCAAAAGTTACAGGACTCAAAGGGAGCAGGGAGAGAGAGAATTGTTGCTGAAAAATTATTTTTGGTAGAAACAGCATTGCTAAAACAGAGTTCCAGTGTTAGGAAAGGCATCATTAAGCGGAACATACTTTTGAAAGCAAAGAAACCCGGGCAATTAAGATGGTTGTATTAGTTCAAATGTTGTGTGGGAGGAGGTATCATTTGATTGACATTAATTGCTTCTATTAGGGCTATGTGTACTACACTTCAGCCAGGCACCAATAGAGACATACAATCCATGGATTAAGCAGAGGACAGTGGCTCTTTTGTAGCTCCTGGAGTGTATTTGGAGCTGAATGACAGTCCTTGAAGCATGGAGTCGGACTGCCAAGAAATCCCAGTGGAGCTTAACATCACAGGTGGAAACAGTCTCCTGAAAGGTCTTGTCACCTGCTCTAATTGCTGAGTTTAAACGTTTCAAGGCTTTAGCATCTGTAAGCAACCCCTCTCTTCAATGCGGCCATGGGGAGAGGCCCATCTGAGCCTCTCTGGCCTATTGGTCACCTTAGCAAACGTCTCCCGGCCAAAAAGATTCCCAAAGAGGGTAACTTGAGGCTGGCTTCCCTTCCAGGACTCATGGCTCCCCAGCCTCATCAACCACACATCCCCTAAAAGCAGATGGCCAGAGGAGCAGCATTTCTCACAGCTGCAGCATGAAGTCCAAATTCACATCTCAGAAGGCACTTAGAGCACTGCACTACCATACCAGAAACAAATCGATTCCTTTCTTTTCTTCCTCCCCTGATAATATGGCTCGGAAATCTCCTAAAGGCAGAAACAGCCTCCCTGCCTGCATTCCACAGTCCCGATGAGAAGATCTAACAGCGGGAGAAAATCAGCTACAATGTGGCTTTAGACAAGCAGCTTAGCCGAGATGTCTAATTTTTAGATAACTAAAATTATATGAGATAAATCAGTCTCTCATCATTTTCCCATTGAAAAAATAGAGCTATTAGCACTTCCCTGTGAGCACACTCTGATGAAAACATTGTGAAACGCTTAGATGCATTGTCATAGTAAGACATGAAAGGATCTTCGGAGATGTTCTTCAGGGAACAGATCTGTAATTACAGTTGAAGAAAGAGCTTGACAAAGATACACAACATCTCATCCCAAGGTGGGTGAACAGCTGACTTTTTTTTTTAACTCATCGTCAGCAATAATGAGAAACATTGCTTTAGGTTGCCTTGAGTAGGCTTTAATTTTTCCCTTTTAGTTTTCTTAGTTTTAGTCAAGTAAAAGTTTTTTGTTTTGAAATTCTCAAACTCACATCTCACTTCATCTCTCAGAGGTTTTCCATCCCCTAAACAAAGCCCTTTTAAAGACAAGTATGTATACATAACTTCAACTAATTTCAAAATTAATTTTGTCTTGAAATAAGAAATCTAAATGTTTCTTTCAGAAATTATCAAAACAGACCTTTGGCCAGGAGTGGAGGGCAGGGATGTCACCACTCAGCACAGACTTCCAAACACTCTCAACTAACTCAAAAACTACTTTTCCCAGGAAAGAATCCATTTGTTCCCATACATCTAACCTCTGTCGGTGGGCAGGGGGAACCCAGGCCTGATCCTGCTCTTCTTTGGGAGAAGAGTCCTGTGCTGGACCTATCATCAAACCATCACAGAGGTGGTTTTAACTGCCTGTCCTGTAATGCTTACAGACAGCCGTAAAAACGGAACTGTAATTCTTGCAATTACATTTTAGGAGTAGTTTTAATGAATATTAAACAGCTTTAAACATCAAAGTATTGACTGAAGTGGAAAAATGGTATCTTTACTAGCAGCCCTTTCCCCTTGCTCAAAGAAGACGCGGGGAGGAAGGGAGAGCATGGGTTTTATCAGGGATGTCAGGAACAATTTATAGGAGCTCAGTGACCTGCACTTTGAACTGGGCTCTCCATCTACAATCTGTATCATCCTATAAAAAGATAGGCTGTTATCTCCTTTGCTGCAGCCAGCCATCCCAACCGGAAGGGCAGGCTGCCTGCAATGCCTGAGGAAACACTCGGACTATTAAAGGCAGGCAAAGGTCCTCCTTTTTACTTTTTATTTTATGTGCACTGTTTGCTGCGCAGGATTTCTTTACAGTATCTCAAGAGTAGCAATTTGGGCCTTTTGAAAGTCAGCTCTGGCCGTAAAAGCTATCCAGGAGAAAATCTGAGCAGGATTGTCAGCATTGATGCTGTGATTTATTCTGGACTTTTTGGATGGGAGCAGAAAGAAGCCACGGTTAAGTTTTCACAGCTGTACCCCGCCTGAGGCCGGGGGATGCCCAGAGAAATGCTGAGCCAGCCCAGCAGCCACTCCTCCCCTCAGCTCTCTCAGGTATGCAATGCACCTTGTGGCTCATGGAGAAAATGCGAGGATCCTGCAGGAGGACTGGCCACTGGCACCTCCAACCCTTTCTAAGCCACGAGCACACTGGCAATCAGTGACAGGGTCAGCAGTTCAGCTGGCAGCACGTCATCATCGTGGCTGAACAGTGACACACCCCTGTGAGATCAAGGCTCCTTCTGCACATGATTATTATTTATGTACAGCATGTGATAAAAATTTACAGTATCACAGGGAGGCTAAAGCTGAGACCAGGATAGGAACCGTAAAAAGATTTTATCACTGAGAATAGTCAGTTTTGCATAAGGAACAGTTTTATATGAGAAAATACCAATACAAGAGCGTTTCTCAGAAGTATGCTGATATTGGCAAAATTTCTAGCAGGGAAAATTACCAAAATCTTTGATTTCAGCAAAGCCAAAGTGCTTTATTTCGACTGTCTTATGGACAAGAAGAGAGTGGGATACTGCGAGAAGTTGGTCTTAACCAATTTGATGTCACAGAAACAGACCTGACAAGTTCACTTCTCAATTTCCTGAACTCATTCTTCCCATTTTTTTTTTCAGTGAAAATTTCGCCATTTCAGTTTTCTCTGTGGGTAGCGAGGAAAAGCCTGGCTCCATGGTGCTGCCAGTGGGAGAGTGGTCAGAGCCCTGGGCATTGACTCACTGCAGAGTTCCATCTGCAATGCCCATATGTGACTGAGACTGACAGCAGGGAGCAGATCAAACCCTTTCACCCACTCAAGTCCAGCCTTTCCACCCACGCCAGCCTCTCTCCAGGGATTAATGGCAATCTCCAGACGAAGAAAACGTGCCAGGTGAGCTCAGCAACCAGGCTGCACCTCTCTGCAGAGTGATGGCAGGAGGTGAGGCACTGGCCATGGGCTGGATGCCCTAAACTGCACGTGTGCTCTCACCAGCAGCTCCTTGCCTACAGTAAATGCATGTTTGGCTCAAGGATGAAATCATTCAGCATGTTTCATATGGTTTCTGCTGTTTAGTTCCCCAGTCCCACTATAAAATCCATGATAAAAGGACATAAATAACCAAGCTGGAAACAGCTTCTCTAGGAATCATCCAGAATATTTCTGAGCCATAAATATTCTGTCACTGCTGATTTAATTTCTAGTACTCAGGAAAATGCAATTACAAGAGACAAATGGTGATGAATGCTGAAACCAAGGGTATGTTTTTGACAATGGGTGACAGGACTGGCTCTCTGTGAGCTGGAGTCAGAGGAATGCCAATAGCCATCCACGTTTTAGCCCTGCCAGCTTTTGAAATGCCTCGCTTGCACTGAATCCCCTACAAGACATAAATTTATGCAACTGCTCTACTCAGCCACTGCATCGCCCATTTGAAAGGGCGGATGTCAGAAGCCCAAACGCTGGGACAACATTTATAAAGAAACTTGTCAGTTAAACTGGTAAGAATAAAAGTAGGCAGGGTAGCTCTGATTCACAAAAGCACCCAAGAGGGGTTTCCTTTGAACTCAGCACATCCTTAAATACCACACTGAATGAAGACAACCATCTCACACCTCCTGAACAGCTCACAGGACCCAGACTGTCATTTACTTGCCACAACTCAGAGAAGCTGCTGACCCTGAAGGACTCAGCACTATCTTCCTCCTTGAGGCCCAGCTCCAGCGACAGGAATGCTGGCATCCTTCATGGTGAAGGATATTGAGCAAGACCCTGAGGGCTTTGCTGAAGCCATAGCCATGGCACAGCACCCTCACTGCCCACCTTCTGCATGGACCATTCCATTTGCATGACACTATTTTTTTGGTTCTTAGATCAGCAAAATGAGTCTCTAATGAAAATATGAAAGGATGGGAAGTAAATGCTGATGTTTCAAAGTGACTCTCCAAGCTAAAAATCCTTCTCTTAGCATTTCTCCCTGGGAGGTATCTCACTGAGCATTTATCACGTCGTTTCTTTGCTGTCAGATAACTTCCACTGTGTATTTAGTCCATGCAAAACACCTTGCTATGCTGAACCTAATCCCAGGGCTCTGAGTTTGCCCAGACGCTGCCTTCCTCACCTCACCTGTGTAGCTCACTGAGAGCTTCCTGCACAGTAAATACTCATTCACGGTGCATGGCACTGATAAAATCCCTCTTTCCCACAACACCTGGCTGCTGTGTGGTAGCTGCAGGGTAACGTCAGGCACTTTGGTTAGAGACTCATCCCAGAACTGATCCATCTCCCCTTAGGGGACAACGCTGCTAATTATTGAGCAAATAACCAGACTCCGCTCTTTTATGTTCCTGTGTGCTGAAATACAATACAAATCCTTTACAGGGTCTGATCCAAAACCAATCTGATTTTGTGGGCTGTGAATCAGGCTCGCTGCAAGTAATTCCCCACACACCTCCAAGAAGACAACTGCATGAAAGGCAGGTAACCACAGGGAGAGCCTTCCTGCACAGCTTCAGAGCGCTGGGAACACAGAGGGAAAACCTCCGTGTGCAGATTTCAAGTCTTGTGGGTGTCTTCTCTGCTGGGGCTGAGCCAGTGCCACGGCTTGCCCCCTGGCAGAGGATCTGCCTGATGTACTGCCAGCAGGGACAAGGGCTGCTCTTGGAGAATGTGACTTTTGGCTGTCTTTTTCAGAGTGGTGACCACTCAGAGGATGATCCTTCGTCTCGCTGCCTAATTCCAGTTTCTGGTGGGAAAGAGGCTGAGAAACCAGAGCTGCGTGAGAGCCAAGGAGCTTGTGAGGGAGCTGGAGGTGGGAGAGTGCTGGGAAGCATCGAGATCATGTCCAGCTTTAGGCAGAGGAGCTGGCTGAGATCGCAGCCCCAGGGCCACCCCAGGGGGATGGAGCCCACGCTGTGGTCCCTCAGGAGGACTCACTCACACCGCAGACGTCCTCGCTGTGCGGCAGAGGTGAGACCAGCTACCTTGGGCTGTGCTGCAACATCCTGCAGCAAGAACCCATAAATCCCCTTTTCTTCAGCCTTCACTGACGACCCTCAGGCTGGTCCACAACAGAAACCCCAGGGAGGCCAGAGGACCCCAGGAAACTTGGGGGAAGATGTTCTGCCGGGACCCCACACGCTCGCTTTTTCCCCTAGATTAATTCAATCTGCCTCAGCTTCCAGCCAAATCAAGACATGGGCTCATCTTGCTAAATATAGCTCTCAAGTAATTTCCTGCATATTGGGACCGAGTCACTTGGCAACTGCCAGATCATGTGTAACAAAAAACACAGGGCAGCGGCGGACGCCTGTGGCTGCCCATAAACCATTAGCGGCAAGGTCAGCAGCCTCCGACCTGATTGTGTAACCCCGGGCATTACCATTCCTCGGTTTGTTTTCTCTTCCTCTCAGGAGGACGGTGGAAACTTTAGGAACAGGGAAAGGGCATCCAGCATGACTCGCCTGCCATTTCCCAGCAATCTTCTTAATCCTACTCCGTGCTACAACACTGTTCTTTTCCCAAGCCCCTCCTCGAAAGAGAGATGGAGGTGTCCCTTGAACTCAGAACATATCGCCTTAAAGTATCATCTTAAAGTCTTAGTATAATGTCTTTACATTGCCTGCCATTCCCCAGTAACTTATTCCATATGCTTAAGTACTCCTTGAGCATAACATGTCTGCCTTATTCCCATCTAGCTTCCCAGTGTTTTCAGACTATCCCCCAATTTCTGAACCCCTTGCCAATGTGATTCATCTGCCCTTCAGGAATTTCTAAGTCCTCTTTAAGTATATAAAGATAAAACCAAAAGAAAAATCAGAGCCTACATCTGTCTAGGTAAATAGTCTGTCTTCCAGGCTGACTGAAAAGAAAAGAGTATAAAAGAAAAGGCCACATGGAAAATGGTCGCTTTCCATGGCGCATCCCCCTGGTGTCTGGAAATCATCACTTCAAGGACTGCCTGGAGGTCACACCAGGACCAGGAGCTACTCACGGACTTACCTTCCAGGAACGTGCCTACTCCCCTCTCAAATCCATCTGTACTCTTGGCCTTCACAACATCCTGTAGCAACGAGCTATTTAATTACATGGTATGTGCCACAGTTCTGCAGTCCCTCCTCACTAGGTGAGATCAACATCCTTTAAGCATTCCTCGTGGAGCCTGTCTATCACCTCATTATCCCAGACAACTGCTTCCAAAAGCAATAATGTCTGTCTGTGGTCCAGTGGCCCCCGGTCGGAACAATGTTCCTGATGAGGACAGAACAAGAGCCAGACACCTTAAAAGCACCGCCCAGGGATCCTGCAGCACCTCAGCAGTCAGCCATGTCCCCTGCTCTGTGCCTGGCTCCTGGTGATGCCAGCACTTCCAGAGAAACGCCGCGAGCAGTAAGCAGTTCCAGCATCCTTCTCAGAGGAACAGAGCATTAACCCCGACGAGTCAGAGATGAATTTATGTACTGAATCAGAACTGTCGACAAAACTGGATATTCTTGTTATCCCTGGAAATATCTCAGGTTTGGGGGTTTAGTGTTTGTTTCTTTTTAATTTCTGCTAGGTTCCTGATCTCAAGGCACCTTGAAGCAATGAGCTCCCCTTTTTAATTATGTACCCTGTGAAGAAGTACTCTTTTATCAGCATTTCTTTCATCACCTTTCTATTTTAATCAAATGTCCCCTTCTCCTTTCATTATGAGGTAGAGCAAATACAAGTTTCTGATCTCCAGACTATGTATTTTCTTCTACTTACTCATTCCAGCTCTTACAATTTACCCTAGGAGGTCAGCAGCCATTTCTGTTCTGCAGCTTTGCCCTGGGCTGTTTCAACAATAATTTCCAGATTCATTTCCTGAGGACTGTTGCTTTTAGCCCACATTTCCTATGCTGGCTCCCACATAGCCTTAGCCCTGCTGCCATTACTCTGCATGTTTGCCACCTGCAGAGTCATTTATCTCCGTGATCTGTGACACTTTAAACTTGGTCACACTTACCGTGGGCTCTGTCTCCACTTGGAGATGCAGACGGGCTTTTGTTCCATTCACAGATAGTCCCATGAATACTATGCACAGGGCCAGAAGGGATCCAGGGGTGCAAAAACCCACACTTACTGACTTCCACCATGGGCAGGTCAAGTCTACCCACTCTCACCAGAGTCGTGAGCTGGGGAATTCTGCGTGTGGGATCATCCATTCTTCTGATTTATCACTGCAACTTCCATGGGACCTTAACTCAGCCATATTAATCAAACTGACTTGTACCAACCCAAGTTGTATCAAATAAAATCAAACTGAACCTCTGCTCTTCATTAAGGCCACTAATTTGCGCCATTAAGAGTTGTTACGCCTTAACAGTGATGGATGAGCTCCAGGAAGCACTGGAAGGTGGTATGGAGGAAACATTCGCATCTTCAGGTGCTGATTTCCGATGCAACAATCCTGCTGGGATTGAGGTCGTATCTAGAGACACATGAAACCATCACACTTCGCATGGTTTCCAGCTGGAGACGTTAACTCATTCCAGGCCAACTGCAGGTCAAGCTCATTCCAGCATTCATGCATCCAAATGGACACAGGTTTGCTGAGAGGTTCGTGGGACCCTGAGGAACCTCACCTGAATTCGTGTTTGCAAGAGAGGATTTCCCTGCTGGAAAGCACCTAAAATATCCCTACGAACTAGTGAAATGAGCGATGAATGTCTCCTCATTTCCTGACCAGGCAGATTTTTCTTTCCCTACAGTAGTCTTTTGTCTAATTTTGGACTGGGAAGCCCTCTTTGTGCAACAGAAGAACCTTTCCAGTAGAAGTAAATCAAGGTTACATCTCTCTCCCATCAAGTGTCAAAATAAAGTCCAGGGAAGCTGGTGTTTGTACTTCTCGAAGTCCACATTTTTCTCATTAATTTCACAGAACTCGAGTAACAAACTCCTCTAGTAGCTTTACAAAAAATCACATCCCATTTATCTATCAAGAAATCTTGTGATCATTAAATTACACATTAAATTAAATGGAACTAACACGGATGAGCCAAGTAGGAGCCAGGCAATGCATTCTCGCGAAAGTATTTGAATGAAAAAGGGTCATTTCTCACCAAAAACTCACACACTGTAAAAAGGTTACTGTGACAATTAAAATCAGTAATGAAAAACAAATCTTCTAAAAATGAGGTCCAGGTTTTCATCTTTGGAAATCAAACTATTGAAAGTAGAAGGTCCTTTCTAACCGAAAAGACAAACTGAAAACTAATAGAATTTAAATAGCAACATTTTAGACTAAATAAAAACTACACAGTATCTTTCACAACAAGTCATTAAGCATTTTTTGGTCGTCTGTACTCCCACCAAAGACGGCATCTGCTTTTGCCATTTTCAAGATTAAGTAGATGAGTTCTCCCTTCTGCTTCCCTCTGATTGCTTCTTGACATGCACAAGATACATTTTCTCAAGTGCTGCATAATAAGTTGGGCTTTTCCCACAATGTGGGATAAAAATTTTACCCCTTCAACAGATTATGATGCTGTATTAAGGTATTTTGAGATTTTTAATAGATAATACACATCTCTGAAACCCCCTAACCTAAGACCAGGCTGTTTGTGATTTTCCGCTATGAGATGATGAGCTCAGTTCTCTGAGCATCCCTGTCTGATCTTGGGGAGTTGCACTGCTCCAACAACACACTGCTGGTTTTTTACTGCACATAACATCAACGTGTGAGCTACCCCGAGTAAAAACATGCCCCATTATGCAGTGCAAATGCAGCAAAAAACACTGTCATACCACTTTTAGGGTGAGAAACTAGGAAGGGCCTGAGAAGACTGAGCTTGCAACCCCACCCTCAAACACTTGGAAAGAGTTCAGATACTACAAAGATGGAGCCAGACAGACTTTCGTTCGATATTTCAATAAACAAAATTCCCAAGCCAAATCCCTGGTCTTAAACAAATGAAAAGAGAATAAAACTTCCCCTTCAGTGTTTTGGTGGAACATTGTTTTTCAATGAACACTGTGTTTCAGTGAATGGCAAAACTCTTCAGTAACCTTGGAGGGATTCCTCTCCAGATACACAGCCCAGACCAGACCTCAGGCTTGGCTTGAAACTACTTCTTATACTCTTCCTTCTTATACTCTTCTGTTGGGAGGGATCTGGGAGTTGGACACTACTAATGCAGGACCACAAGGTCTGAGGAGTTGGAGGATGTGAAGACCACTTCAAGCAGAAAAGGACTCTGGAAAGGTATTGCTAAACAGTTCTGGGGTGTTATAAAACTTCAGCAAGAACTGAACAAAGATTATTCATGAAGCTTTTCTGCTGAATTCCTTTTTATTGCTTAAGTCAGTGTGAAGATACCCGGCACTCTTTTCCACCTCCAGCAGTACTGCAAACCTCTGCTTCTACGGCTCGTGGTAAGCTCAGTCTTCAGGAACTTCTGCCACTGCTGTAAAGTGTTTATTTAGCAGCTTGAGAAAGGAGATTCCAAGACACAGCAGCAAAAGAGAAAAAGGGCAAGGCAACAGCTGCAAATTTTACACTGGCAACAAAGTCATGATGGCAGAGCAGGTGAATGTCTTTCTCACAAATAATGTCCCAAGAGAGGCTATGGATATGGGAGCTGGTCCTCCAGGAGTCCTCTGGGATGCCGAAAATAAATGCCCAGTTTGTGGAACTGCTGGTCCAAGTCCCCCGGTGCAGGAATTACGTGACAGCCCGTCGATCCAGCCTGAATGACTGGCAGAGACCCATCGGAGGCAGCAGAAGTCAATTAAGTCTCTGCTTACACACAGCCTTTCTGAGCCAAGCTAAATTTTTATAACCCCAAACGTTCTGTTTCAAATTCTAAACTCACACTTTCACATCCCTTCCAGTAGAAAATATGTGAATTAAACACATGTGTAACAGACAGACAGACACACTCGGAGCACCTTAGGAGACCCTGACAGTAACTGAGGGGGAAAAGGGGGGCTGATTTTTGGGCAGGGGGAGGAAGCATATTGTGTTTTTTACAATGAGGAAGCAGGACTTGGTGTGATGGGCCACGCTGGGCAGCTGAAAGCCCAGTGGGAAAGGAAGGAGTCACTGCCCTTTCAAACAGCCAGAGGTGAAATTAATGCAAGGGCTCCTCACATCTCCAGGAGTTAAGCAGGGGTGGTGACTGTCCCATCACAGTTCTCCAGGGCCACGTCCTGAAGAGCTGCCTTTGCTCACACTTCACCTTTTCTAGGCATTGCTTCCAAATAACTACTTGTGGCTGGCCCCAGCACTGAAATGGGGGGCTCCACCTGGTAACAGCTACCCTCAGAAAAGTTCAGGCTCCAGGCTCTTTTCCATAAGCAGGCAAATGTTCAAACACTTATCCAAAAATACAGGTAACAATCTGGCAGTACAGCTCACAGGAAACATCCCTCACGTGGGAGTTTCAGCACTTGCTGTTTCTAGAGGTGCCAGAAATACTAGGGGCAGAGGGAGTGCTTTTCTAATAGTATTTGGAATATTTCTCACATCATTATGAGTGTAGCTGGGAGAATAATTTATAACGAATCCTTTTATTTTAATTAATTTCCCTGTTTATTCTTTGGGTGACTAACACACTCCCTCAACTGCCTTAAATCTACTTAAAATTTCTTCCCCAGTAACTAGGGCCAGGAATAATGGGGGGAAGAAGCTTGATTACACGCGATTTTGGGGTCCATTTTATCTTTGAGAGCTGAGATCTTTCAATGGGTACTTCTTGTGACTTATGTACTGTGATTCTGCACCGTGATGTTTGTCGCTTTTTGGCTCGAATTTCAACACCAGCAGGTGCCACTTCAAATCTGGAAGTGGTTATCCACAAGCATCTTTTAGCTGTTACAAACTTTGCTATTTTAACAAAGAGACTTGCTGGTAATCAGAGTGAACTCAAAAGTGGTTCACACATTCAGAAGAGTTCATCTTCAACTCTAACAAGAGAGCACATATTATTTACAGTCTCACAAAAACGAGGCATAAAAGAAAAAATATTTCCTCGTGGATGTGGTTTATTTTGTTGCATGTGTTTATGAAGGAGGCAGTTTCACACCAAGAAACAGGGATATAAAGACATCTGCGGCCAATTCTTCCTTCATGGAACTCAGAGAGAACAAGTACTTTTCAATAAACTGAAATACCTGCCCCGTATCTGCGTGATACAAGGACAAATCCTTCATGGGTGAGGGGTCCAAGGCCTCTAATTACGAGCTGTTTTCCCTAAAAAAAAAAAAAAATCAGCTCTGTCCATGTGTTGTCATCAGAGCTTGGCTCTGCTTTCTGCTCCAAGAGAACAGACTCGGCCCTGCTGCAGCCTTCTGAATGTTTCACCGGGGTGGTGACAAGCCTTTGTGCTGTTTCCTCAGAAGAGGACCATGATACTTGAACCAGATGTCATCACTTGAAGCCCACATGAGTTGTAGGACTTCCTCTCTGTGTTAAGTGGAAGATATATTCTTTAGCAAAGTCTTTTATCTGCCTGAACGCAATTCAGCCAGCCTGAGTTTCTCCTAAATGCCTTCCATCTGCTTTTGATTTGACTCGAGCAGGCTTTCAAGGTAGATACATTCCTCTGTTTTGTTTAATTACTTCATCACAGAGATACCTTGCTGCGCCAGGTTTTCTCTGCTCTTCATTTCAGATACAAGCCAAGTACCCACTTTCCCGAGTTTCATTACTTTTGGTTGTCTCTACCCATCCGTGTTCCACAGATGCTGAAGTGCAGTGCATGCCCCGTCTCTGTAAAGCTGACTCCTGCAGGACAGCATTTCAGCAAGATACAAAGAACAACGTGGAGGCACCACAACCTGCCAGAAGGTAATCCTTTCTGAGCCTGCACGTACTGTAGGAGAGGGTTGCGTCTTCTTGTTTTTTCCTAACCTGTGGAACTGACAAGAATACCATGACAGTGGTGCCTCTAAGTCCAGCATCCTGTCACCAGCAGTATCAGCTGCTTCAGAGGAAAAAAACAGAAGTTTCTATAGTGCTCAGCTAACAGAGAGCATAATCTGAATCAAAACTATAATTCTCCAACAGTCCACTGACTGCCATGCTCCAAAACCAGGTCACACATGTGATGCCGCAAAAGCCAAAGGTTATCTTAGTCAGATAGGAGGAGATAGAATTTCTTCCCAAAAATATTTAAAATCCAAGTTTGATGCCTAGATGTCATCTTTAAAATCCTGTCCCAGCACTGTGGATTTTAAAGGTTTTCCATGAAGCAAGACAATCTTTTTGTTCAAGTTCTCTGCACATTTCCCAAATGCAAACAAATCCATCCTCCTTTTCCATCATTATCAGTCCTACCTATCACAGTTTGCCGTGCTGGGTATTCAGCTCAATTTCTCACGTTTTCACTCACTAAATACAGTCTGCCAGCTGGTATAAATGGAAAACACATTGGAACCCTTGGATCTGTGCCCACATATATTAGTGTTTTGGATTTTTTTTAATTTGGGAGGAAAACTTGATGAGACCTTGACATCATAAAGGGTGCACTGTGTGAAAGAGTTTCTTGAAACAAAGTTTTTGCAGGAAAATAGATGAGATCACTTGATGTGGAAGAAAAAGGATCTCGTGGTCAAGAGATGTCCTACTTACTAGAAAGGGTCCTGTGAGGCTGAGGCTCAAGAGAGATGGAGAACAGTTGTCATGGATGAAGAGTGATTCCTAAAGAAAAATGTGCCTTTCCCATAGGTGTTTATGGGCAACATCTGCTCGTAAGTATCTAAGGAGAAGAGCTAGCTTTTAAAGATGCCCCAAAGTCAAAGATTATCACTAAACAACACAGGCATCAGAAATCCAGCCTGTCAAGGGGGACTAGGAAAAAAAAACAAACCAGTCTCTTAATCAACATTTTCTCCCCCTGCCACAAAATGCAAGTCAATCTGTTTAGTTAGAAAAACATGGCTTACTGCAATCTAAGTAATTTTTATTTCTTCATATACCACAAGATGTAAACTAATCTAGTTAAAGAAACATGGTTTCACTGCATTCTGAGCAACAGTCCCTGCTTTTCTACACTCTGATATGTTTTGTGCTGCTTTTACCACTTTCTCTGCAGGCCTGATGGGTTTCACAACGCCTCGAAAACTCTTGGCGACTCGCTTCTGGAGACCACTTGGATTTCAGAGCATATGTTGGGGGTGGCATGAAAAACCCTCAATGCACTGCAGTGGAAAAACAATTTGTAACAACATTTCCTGAAGCAATAGGTTCCAACCCATTGAAAGTCTATTTACCATACGCTTGAAAGACTCCAGGAACAACAGAAAGTCGTGCATGGATGCCTCTGTGCAAACACAGGGCAAGTAAAAATAGACCCCTCTGACCACCATCCAGCTGCACTTGAGGAAGCCATTTTTAGCTTCTCTGAGTGCCTCAGCACTCCTCACTGCTCATCATTTTTTACCTAGGAAACACTTGCTCTTGTCCCATGGAAAGTCAGTGGAAAACACGATGAGGGGAAGTTCCCAGCTCATTTCCTTGGGGTTTGCAGGCACATTTGCCAGCGGAGGAACTGCTCCTGAGAGCATGGGGCAGCTGGGTAAAGTCTGCCTGGAGAAAAGACACACATGAACGTGCAGACATAGTGCAGTGCCACATGCCAGGAGGGTAAACATCCCCACCCAGCAGCCTCCCACATCTGTGCAAGTGTCTGGCTGCCCTGGTTGGGTTCCCCTGGCTGGGGCAATCTCACGAGTACTGAGTGCCGCACGTATTTTCCACACACAGACCCAAATGTGGGTTTGGTTTCTGCGAGTTTGTCCCCAGAAGAAGGGGAAGGTTGACCACCAAAAGCTCACATTTTGTTGTCATTTGTAAGACAGCGACTCAAGCAAGTTTCCCAAAACCAAAACTGTCCAACAGAGAGTTGTGGCCAATGTCTGCACGGCAGCTGACCACTAACGTTTACCAACACCTCACATCTCTGGTCAGACAGCTTTGTTTTGCAAATATTGACCTTAGAGGTCACAGCTTAAAGAGGTCAGAACGTCTGTTTGGTTAGGATGAGTATTAGGGAGCATTTAATCTTTCTTGGTTTGCAAAGTGCACTAAAAACATGAAGGAAAGGACTCATGAAAGGATTTACTATTGGGCTAACTCTGCTCTCCTGGAAATTACTGATAAAACTGCCAGCACTGTTTAATAAGTTGTGTTTGGTTTTTGCTTTTTGTTGGGTTTTTTTAAACCAACACAAGGTGCTTCAGTCCGATTTTTTAAAATATTTCTCGGTCAAGTACCCAGGAGTAAAGGCAGAGGGAGAGAGCTAACCACTGCCTAGAAAGGAGTTACAGAGAAGATGGAATTGAGATCTTTTCTGAGGTGCCTGGAGAAAATTACAAAAGGCAATGGACACAAAGAGCACAAGGCAGGTTGAAACTGGGTAGCATGAAACGAAACTGTTCAGAGGGAGAGTGGTCCAGCACTGAAGCCGGGATCCAGAGAGGTCCTGTCAATTATCCTCTTGCAGGTTTCCAAACTTCGACTGGACCAGCTTGGAGCAACCAGGCCTGACTTTGAGGACTTTTCTGAGTAAAAGCAAACCAAAACACAACTGCACTTTGCATCATTACTTTGCACTTTGCACTTTCAAGGTGCGTGTCCAAGACTCTCATATTCACGTGTATTTCAGCACATTGTGCCAGTGAAGAGTTTTCACTTAATCAGAAAACTGTTTCAATGTTTTAAAGGTAAATATAGCCAAACTTAATCAACCTCACAGTATATGGACCCACTAGTTCTAGATACCGTGATCAAATGCAGGTCAAAACTTAACACTTCATGGGATTAAAATAAATTTTTTTGCATCAGGATTGTCCAATCCATCAAAAAAGGGGCTAAACTCAAAATATTGTAAAGAAAAAGGCAGGAGGAGGGTGCAGAATGGAAGCCTCTTAGTATTTAGAATATAATGTGTACACACAGAACACATACAACATATTTTTTACTTCTTAATAAATAAAACTGTATTTTTCCAAGAGTATAACTACTTTTATTTTCGTTTTCCGTGAAAAAAAAATTGTGTTCTTGGCCCAGTTCTCCCTAACGGAAACGCTGAGGGAAGAGATAGGTGGGAAAAGAAAGGCTTCTTTTCAGAGGTGACCTTCCAGGTAAGAACTGAAGCTTCTTATAACGTTGCCAATGAGTTGCTTGACCCATGAATAAGGAATGAGAGAACACGAATGTCTAAGGCTGCCTGGTGAGTTAGCACCTCTGGACAGTTTGAATTCCCCATAAATATAAAGATTAAGGCAGTTTTGGAAAGAAAGTGCAGTAACATTTGCTTGCATGTGCCCAAATGAATGGAGAATCCCTGGACTCGAACACGAATCTCTGGTTCGTCCCATGCAGCCCCTCGCAGCCAATGTACAACAACGTTTATTCAGACAGGTCCACCAAACTTGACTCCACATAACTTGACACACCACAAGCCACAGAACACTTCCACATAATCTATAACAACTTAAAATCTCTAATTTGAAAGACCAAAAGCCACAAAAAAAAAAAAATTACAATGCGCTGCAAGCAGAAAGAAGAAACCTTGATCCCTGCAAAACCAGGTAATTTGTTAGGTGATAATGCCTACTGGTCAGAGGAGAGTGGCCCATACCCAGTGCTGCGTAGCAAACACAAAAAAGGAAGGAAAAGAAGGCCTTTTGTCACTCCTAAGAATTTTTCCCTAAGTGAAACACTGGTTTTACCCTGAGTGCACGAGCGAGACACAGCCACAAGGCACCCGAGCATTTTTAATACTCCAAAGGGAGCAATGGATGGGGTTACATATGTTCTCTTCTCTCCAGGGAATCAAGAGAAAAACCAACGAAAACCATTTAAATTTAGGTTTAAATTTAAACATAAATTAAGGGAATAATAATCAACAAATAAATAAAATCCTGTCCTTTGTAGGCAGCTAATAGAACCAAAGCACATCAGACGAGGGCAAGTGATGACAGCGAGACCCACACGCCCTCCCCATGCTGGTAGAGGCACTTCCTTTCAGAGGGAGCTGCCCAGCACTCCTACCTGAATTTGTGGTTTCTCAGGTAGTGACTACAATGAGAAATGAATACATAACCAGACTGGTTTCTGAAAAAGGAAGAAGAAAGGTGTGGGAACCTAACAGCCTAAGGTGTTTTACTTGTCTTCAAGTAGGTTCTTGCTCCTCCGCTGACAGTCGTGAAGAAAAAAGTGGGTGTAATCTCTGTTGCTAAGGGCAAAGTCATGTACAGTCAAGGTGCATAAATGTTGAAAGCTTTGGTTTGGATAAGCGCTTGGGAGTTGCGGTGCTTATCTACATCTCAGCTTATCTGGAGCACTTCGATCAGCAGCACTGAGTCAGGAATCATGCCACGTCTTTGGGCTCTTCCCAGAAGGTTCCCAGCACTGACTCTCACCATCCGGGTGGAGTCAGGGATGTCCAGAGATGGGTCACTCTGAGAGCATCCCGAGGCTACGGCATCTCCATCCCTGTGTGAAACAAGGTAGCCCGTGTGGCAGGAAAAGACTCATATATGGGTTGGAGAGTGAAGGGGATTTTCATCAAATCCAAAAGCAGATTCTGTTCAAGTTTGGGCAGGAAATTCAGAAATGCTCAGATTTTTATCTAATTGATTTGCATGCCCCTGTTTATAAGGAGATTCCAGACGTGGAACCATACAGACTGTTTATTATTGCTTGCACAACTGTCATTTTCAGACAGCTCAAATTCCACCCAAAGTTCCCGGGGGTGAAATTCACCTCCCATACCATCAGCTGCCTAAAACTTAGGCGCCGAGTCTAAACTCCTTGGCTAAGCTCCACTGACAGCCTGTGGAGAGGGGCTGGCACCTCCAGGGAGCGATTCCTGCCCTGTATCTCAGACATCTTTGCTGCGTGGAGATGAGTCACCCAGCAGAAGGGCCTGTCCCTCCCCAGCGCTGCAGAGAGGAGCTGGGTGACTTGCCAAGGCCAGCCCCGCTGTCTGGAGCCCCAGACAAATGCACTCCTGCTCCCACCAAAGCAGGCAAACGTTGCACTCCATCTCCCAATAAGCCAAGGGAAGAACGAGGTGGGAAGTGCTTTATCATGAAGACCTTTAGATGTCAAACTCCAAAGGGAGCACAGGGCACCTAAGCAGCAATAAGAGGCTTAAATCAACTTGTGGATTTAGGCCTAAGTGACTTCCCCCAAGCTTTCACACTAATTTAAAACACTACTTTTCCAGTCATGCCTATGATTTTCCCCTGGCTGTGGTCCCCTTTGAAGATTCTCTCATGAATCCTTTACTGAAAACATCTCCAAACTCCTGGATACCCAGGGGAAAAAAAAAAAAAAGACAGAAACAGAAATCAGCATGAAGGAAAGTCTCCAGCACCACTCACAAGGCATCCTGCTGCACAACGTTTTGCCAACAAAGCAAACAAAAGCTGTGAGGCCTTTTCTCAGCCCCAGGCTGGAGAAGTGAACGTTCACACCGACTTTCTGTGCGCTGCCCCAATCTGTGAGTCCCACTAAGTGACCCCAAAAACCACCCCTGCCCTCCACACCGACCCCCTGCCGTGTCTCTCTCCATCACATCTCATTTAACTCAGCACAGTAGCCCCTAAGAATTGCTGGGTTCATTCTTATGTTCCTTGCTGAGAATGAAACATTTTTATTGACATGGAAAGATTGCGCCATGTGCATAATTGCTGCATACAACAAGATGGAAACCACAAGCAATAAAACACTCCATGGGCGATGACTCGTGTTTACAGTAAATAGGAACGATGCTGCCAGATGTCAGCAGCACCAAATCATGCGTTGCTATCCCAGGTCTCCAGAAGAAGGAAATAAAACCCCACCACGGATATTTTTATTTCTGGCGAGGGGACGACTGCTGGGTTGATTGCATCTCTGAGGCTCTGGGTAAGTGGCAGAGACAGGATCTTATTTTTGTTTCAAGAATTCTTGTACATTGTAGTGGGAAAACAGACTGTAATCGTTTTTTGAGTCTCAAAATTTAGAAATACCATGTTCCCTTGTCTAGATCTGCTAGTGTGATGAGCCTGCATTGAAGCCCAGGGGAGCAATTGAATGCAGAACATTTGTTCCATATGCCACCCCTCCCCCAGGCCACAAAACAGATCCCAAAATCCTATGATTTGAGACTCTGGTGATAGACCAAATGTCACAATTGCAACTTGCCAGGAGAAGGAAGTAGAGGAGATCAAATGTGTCACTGTCATCGCTGGAACCAGGGTACATCCTCCTTCTAGCAAAGACTTTCAAATCAAGCCTTTCCAAACACTCTGCTAAATCTCAAGAAAAAAGTGATGAGCTAAATTCCTGAGTAAAGCTCACCAGTTATGCAGAAGGCTGGACCAGAGAGTTCTTTGTGGATTATAAAACTATGTATTTAAAAACTATGTATATAAAACTGTGCAGCTCCAGCCACTCATTCAGGACCCACGGGATGGCTTTTAGGACTACTTTCCTGAAAAGAGTCTAGCCATTTTGAAGTGCTCCTTTTAGGATACCTCAGAAGTTCTGATCTGGAAAAAGTGCCAGAAATCAGCCATAAAAAAAAAAAAAAAATTCAGGACTTCTCTAAAAAGGATTGAAGTTGTCTATTACAGCTGGAACAGTCAGTACAACTGGCAGGGGTTGCTTCAAGTGCGTAGAGCTTGGGCATCCCATTTTCAGTCTCCTTGCTCCTGGTATGAAGAGTAAATCCCAAACCTTACTTTTCAGACTGCAGTGTCACAGCCTAAAAAATACAACTGTCTCCGGGTATGTCCAGATGGGACCTGTCACCAGATGTGGTCTTGCACTTCCTTTATGCTCCCAATTGTCTAGAAATGACCCAGCTCCAGAACAAACCCTGGCTGTGAGGGTAGGTCTGGGTGTACCATGCCAAAAGCCACCATGTGCTGCCTCGAGATCACAGAGGAGCCTCTGCAGTGTCTGTGGGTGGATGCAGGCAGAGGACCAAGACTGTTTGTTTTAAATTAATAGCATCCAATTAAACCAGTTGGGTTTGATCCTTGATGTCAGCATCAGCGATAGCTGCATTTGGACATCAGGCCATAAGGGAAGAAAAAGATATAGGAAATATCCCAGAAATGGGATGTCTGTAGACCATCATTTTTAACTAGACTGATAGCCCACTGACTGCAAATTCTCTGCCTGTCCATCACAGGGTTCAAACTGTCCTCTGAGCCCTCCCTGTCAATTCACATAACTCCTGGTAATGGTCTCTTGGCAGCCTCACCCTGGAAATTAGTAAGCCAGCAAATTACAGAGTCTTGGACTTATTTCAGAAATACAAGTACCTGATCTAATTCAATAATGCAGGATGCTAACAGTCCTCCTTGCAGATGTGATTAGCCTGGTAATGATGTATTGTGGAGACCACAATCTGGCATATGACCTCATCCTTATCTGCAGCTGCAAAGCACTACTGGATTCAAGGTTTAGGCTGCAAGTGGCCTCAAGTCAAATATGTCCAGTACTGTGAGACTCTCAGCCCTAAACCCCCCCCGTAAGACCAGACAAGACCTGTTGTCTGAGCCAAATTCTCACCTAGTGTAAGTAAGCAGGAAAAATGTACATTTCCAAATGGCTGGGGTTCTTTTTCTAATTTATTTTTCCTATCCACAGTACTGAAACTAAAATAGTTCCAAATCTGCTAGTCCCAGAAGACTGGCATGTTTCATTAGGAATTGTTGTCCGTACAAGAGTAATGTTGTCCTGTCAAATATAAGTGTTTTACTTAGGTTGAATACACTAAACACCACTTTTCTAACTCAAAACTCTCCTGAAATTTTCATTTCACTGCATCTTCCACCTCCTTGGCAAGTATTCTGATTTCCTGTGCTTATTAGGAGAGTTACTTAGGAATACTGATATTCCCTATGCAAGGGAAAAAAAAAAACAGTTGTGAAGCTGAGCAGCATAAAGCACCCAAAACTAGCCAAAATTTGGTGTGTAGGACACAGCGCACTAGAAGAGTCATGACCCTGATGCTCACACCCAGAGATGACCCTCTCAACTTTCTTGCTCTGCAGCTTTTTTTCGGCTCAAGATCAGGTCTGTGTCCATTACACAACTCCCGCACACGTGTTCCCACCGCATGACCCCTGGATACCCCAGATAAATACCCCACATCCCATGGCTCAAACCCTTGGCTTATTCCAGTGCAGTAATCTGTTTTCCTGCTGCATCCTACAGACGTGGAAACTTGTTTGTCTTCTGTTAGTTCACAATGTGCAGATAAAAACATTCTCCCAGTTGTGGCTTTCTCTGCTCAGGTCTGAGCACCTGTTACGCATCACAAAAGCTTCTCGTACCATTGGCAGCCTTTCCCTGATTGGAAATGGCTCTCTTCATAAAAAAAACACCCTGGTCTCGGTTTCATACTGCCAGAAAACATGGATTTTTTTCCCCCTAAGCACAATATTTGCCTTGTATTCCGCTGACCTTCACTAACTGTCCTGTCTAACCGCGATTTTGGTACAATGGGGTTTTCTCCACATGTCTGTGGCTTCAGGGTGATGTTTTAGCGCACTTAGGAGCTCCAAGTTGGTTACAGCAAAACCTCAGTCACCCCAGATCTCAAATACCTACAGCACTCTGCTACTCTAAATGGGCTTGTGTTCCCTCAAGGTCAGCAAACAACACTGAGCATTCCCTCAATTAGCCCAGACCTTGGCAGAGCAGCGTATTTATTGGTCCTACTCCACACAGCTGGAGTTCACAGGGATGGCAGCACCCGAGTTTACCTTTAGTAAAGGAACATTTCTCCTTGAAATTCTGCTGCCTGTACTTTTCCACCTTCAAGGAAAACCTCCATGCCATGAGCTGCTCTCAACCTGCCTTTATCTGCCTGAGGTTCCCTGAAGACGCCACCCCCCAGCTTCTAATGTCTGCAAAAACCAAGCGGGCATCAGGGAAGCAAATCTGAAAAGGAGGTTGCAATTAAGCATTCAGTTCCCAAGAGAAAAGGTGGATCGTCTTTTTCTCTTTTCAGAGAGAGACTGGCCAATCCTCTGGAAAATATGCTTCAGGCACCCAACCACTATGGGTTTCTCCACTGGAGTAATAAGCTGCCCTTCTCCATGACCTGTGATAAACAAGGGATTGGATTTGTTGATTAATGGTCCTTTGAGCTGAATGTAGAAACCTTCCCACACACAAAGACCTGTAACCAGTGCTCCTCACACCTCCAAACATCCTTGCCAAGAGAGGAGAGCAGCAATCCTAATAGCAAAACCCTTCCTGCAAATTCCAGCTGATGCACATCTCATTCACCTGCATCCCCATCACTTCCTTTTAGCACTAATTAATGCAGTCCTGAACACCAGTCAGTGCCACAGCAAGCGCTTTCTCCAACATTTTCTCCTATTTATCTTGATTTCCTTAATTCCCCATTCTTCTCACCTCACTCTATATTCTATGCCTGCTCATCCAGATATCCTCTTTTCCCTTCTTTCAGCCAGGATGTATGTGCATCTAGAGCCAAACCAGTCCAGTTTGGCCTTCCAGCCATTCAGCAGAAGCCATTTACTTGAGGGAAACTCCTACGATAATGCAAGAACCGACTCCTGTAGTGCTTTGATTTCCTTGCCTAAGCCAACCACAGCAAGATTTTCATACCCCTTCCTCAATCCATAATGGCATGTTTATTGTTCACGATGAGGAAGATAAATTGCCAGGGCACACAGGGTTCTTCTGGGGGGTTTTCCAAGAATAAAAATACAAATCCTCACCTAAATTACAATTAAATGAACAACAGCACTCTCTGGCTGTATTTCCAGGGCACAGCATGCACCAAGGACACGCTGCATCCACGGCTGGGGTCCCTGCAACAGGCTCAGCCTGTGCACCAAACCAGCACATTGGGGATGAGCCACTTTCTGCCTTGTGCCTGAGCTACTGTGCTTGTAAATCCACTCTCGTCACTCCTAACCAGGAACAGCATCAGCCAAGAGAAGGCAGCCTGGACACTCACACTGGCCATGGACACGGGCTTGAAGCTGGATATGTCCCATAAGGTCAGCCCAGACAGAAATAACTCTTATTTTTGAGCACCAGAGCAACTGGCTTTGAGGACAATTCGAAGGTAGCACCTTGGGAAAGATGCCCCTAATTTAATCGTTGTAGGCTTCCCAAAATGTCTGTCCCCTGAAGCAGACTGTCAGCCAGAGGATCCTGCATCTCTGTCCTCTCGCCAGCTCCCCAAGGAGGATCCATCCCTCCACGAGGAGTCTGTCTGCACAAGATCCCAGTGAACAAGGGGACGGCCTGTTCTGGCCGTCACTCCGAGCCGGCAGGGAAGCACGGAGTCACTGCCGAGCCTTGTGTCAATAAGCACCGGCAGAAAGTCCTCTCTGTTTCCCTTTAGCACAATAAACTCTGCCTCCCCCTTCCCTCAGCTCCTTCCTCCGCATCCAGACGTGCACCGCAGGGATGGACCCCTGCTCCCTCTCATCACCTCCCATCCCTCCCCCATTTTCCTGTCTCCACTCTTGAGGAAGTGTCTCTTATAGACGAGGGCAAGGCGTAAGTAGCTCTGACTAATTTTGCATGGAAAACAGCTAACGGGGGTATGAAATTCCAGCAATATCCCAGAGGGCAAGCAAAGGACCCTTGCAACTGCTGAAGTGGAAGATGCTGTGAACACTGTTTACAGACCCCAAAGCTAGCTAAAGAAACGGGGGAGGGACAACACATTAACCCAGAAATCCTGGCTTCACATCCAGGAAAACATCTGATTAAAAAAAAAGAATGAAAATTAAACTTCTTAAGTCTAGAAGTAAGGATTTGTATAGTACTAAAAAGAAGTACAGGTTTTAGACCAGGATATGAAAAAGACATCACAAAAAGTCAGAAAAGTCTTTCATCAAGGAGGAAGCAGCTGTGAGAAGAGATTGTGGAACTGTCCCTTTGGCTTCTTCTTCCCTGTCCTACACTCGAAGATACAAAACTCCTTCCCTTATTGAACTTTAAAGCTGGATGAAAGCTGGGGATGAAGTTTGCCAAGGCTGACACTTGCCTTGATCTCAAACCAAATGGAACCGGGATTTTCTTTTTTTGTGGCAAAAACCCAGCTTGTTAGCATGCAACAAGCAGGGATGTTCAAGGCTCTCCCTGCCCAAGTGACATAGCTGATGTACTTTCACTATTCTTGGAGTACAAGGCTACCTCTTGCACTGAGTCACAAATCCTTGCTCTCCATGTGCTTTCTTCTGAAAGGGAAAAAATGGGGTGAGAAAGGGACTTGATCCTCGGTCCTGAGTTTCTTTACACAAACCTGCAGAGCTGTTTCTTTTCCCCAGTACATTCAGCATACTCGGGCCCCTTTGTGTCTTTCCCAAATGAAAGGCACCTTGCAGTACGATGCTGGCCCCCAGGCTGAGGAGCTGTGCCAGCACCGAAGAGGTGAATTCCCTATTCACCTGTTGTGGTAGGTGCTGTGTGGCCACATCCCAGCAGAGAGGGTGACTACAGCACCCGTGGCTTCCCCAGGAATTATTCCCTACCTGACTCTTGTCCAGCACACCAGTGAGGCATCACAGCAGTGCCTCAGCCTAGTCTGGTCAGGGCTGCTGGACTCAGGCTGGCTCCAGACAGCCTCAGCTGGACCATGACTCTTCCTCCCCAGTTCCGGGCTTGTCTGACCACCACGGGCTCACAGGAGGTGACCCTGTGGTGGCCCTGGGAGCCAGGCTGCTCTGCCCACTGGGCACCTCTGTTGTTTGATCACACAAGAAAGCACTTGCTGCTAGTAAGATATGCCTTGATGGAGGGCTTTGGCTGATGGAGCTGCAACTTAACTCTCTATTGAGGACAAGGGCCTTGCTCCCCACTACAAACCTGTGAGGCTCTTTAAAATGGTGGCCCTTGTGGAAGCTACAGCCTTTCCCAGTGATCCCAGGCAACCTATTCTTAAAGGGTTTTTTATATGCCTTTATACACTATATAAACCTTATACCTTTTATACAATAGAATGTCTCCTGAATAAAATCATATTCTGTAGCTGACCTCAGGTGTCAGACAGCTTGAGATCAGAAAGGATTAGTGAACTGAGGTTTCCACCTTCCTGTTTGGTGTCTTCCTTAAAGGATTTTTCAGTGAGCTACTGAAGCCTGCAACAAAAACAGACTTGAAAGGAAAAAAAGATCTGAAGTTCCTTCCAAATTTCAACTGAATAATGAGCACAGGAATAGTTCAGTTCTCTAAAGCCAAGGGAGATGTAAAGTAAAACTTGAAATACCAAATGTGGAAGCAAATGGTACTGGACAATGGATATCTAACACTAACAAACTTTAACACTAACAAACTGAGAGGAGCATTTTTCCAATAAATATAAAATAAAAATAACATGACAAAAATCTATGGAAACTAGAACATATATAAAGCTTAAATATGAAACTAGATTTTAGGTGGGCTGTCCAAAACGTGCATTTGATTTCTTAAGTGCAACCTTTTGCCCACTGGATGTTTTACAACACTCTACAGTAAGAAATAAAAGGAGATATTTTGATTTGTGGCACTGTGTCTGGAACTAAAATCTCAAGTAACAGCCCTGATCATTTACAGTGCATTTTTTTAAAATCCATGGATCACAAAGCATTTTAATGTTCCTAACTAACACCACGTGCATCAACATAGAGTAGCACAACTCGCCTCTGATGTAGGCGGTATTATTCCCATCAGACAGGTGAGTAAACAAAGTCACAAAGAATTAAGTGTTAGGGTCCGAAAGGAAGTCTGTGGCTGAGCTGGGAACAGAACTCGTCCCTTGATACCATCCTCTTCCTTAACCGCAGGGTAATCCTTCCCTGACCTATGCATGCAACAGTAGATCACAACCGGGATATTTTTTCCTGTCCAAAACATGAGGGTTTTCAATTCTTCCTCTTCTCCCACATCTGCCCATGATGGCAAGCTGAGCCCTTCTTTCAACGAGCAACTGTCTTGTACCACATGGCTAAAGCCTGACAAGGTGAAAAGGGAAACCGAGCACAACTGTCCCAAGGTTCCACGGCCTATTCAGGGCAGAGAGCAGCTGGATTTCTTCCCTCGGAACAATATTTCACCCACTGGCTTGTACAGCAGTGACTGTCCCAAGACAGATGGATTTAGACAGTGCCTCGCTACAACGGGAATCTGCATTTTCTGCAGTGGTGTACAGCTCTCTAACATGCAAGGAAAAAATCCCAAATGTCTAATCCTAGTGAAGAAATGCCTTTCAGGCTTTCTGAAATCTTAGGAATAGCAGCATGAGGTGTCCTTCTGCCTGTGTGTGACACCTCCTTTCAGCTGCCACAGCTTCTTCTCTAGAAAGCGCAGGGAGCATCTGTGACACCGATGCACATGGAAATGGAGCTCAAAGCCTTTGACTGCTGATGAAGATCGTAGTCAGTCTCTGTTTTTACTGTAGATTACCCAGAAAACAAGACCCTATTATTTTTGGCAGTTGCTATGCATGGTTGTGATCCACACATCACTTTTCAGACTTTGGATTTTTCTTTCCCATCATTCCAACCTCCAAAGAAACTGGACCCACGACAAGAAAAAACTCTACATCAAGTTTTCTGTCCTGCTTACCTGGCCAGTACTTTTCAGTACAAAGCCTCTCGGGAGCCTACCTGCTTCCTCTGAGCCTTTTCCAACCAGAGGCAGTGCAGCCTTGACGACACCAAGAAGGGGATGCCAACACCAGGCTGCCATGGTCGGAATGAGAGATGGGAGGATGGAGGCTTCAGGACAGCCCTGCCTGCACCCAGCTGTACTACGCAAGCTGATTCTCGAGCTGAGCCAAGTCATCACTGGCAGATAGAGGGTAGTGGATTTATAAGGATAAGTGATTTGATCCGTTACGACAAACCTTTATGTTCTTTGGCAAATCTTGTGAAAAGACTTCTTTAAAAAAAAATTCGTAATAAACGCAGGTATTAAAAAACAAACCCCAGTAAATTGTACTTAGGAGCAATTCTCAGCTACGAAGCTCACTCATCCCTCAGATTACTGGGAGATTTAAGAAAGTGAAACAGTTGTTATCACTTGGTCTGTGGGATTTTGTTGGCTTTTGCAGGCTGATCGCTGTGTTTAAGGTAGAGCTGCTGTGTCAGACTCCCCGTGGGCCAAGAACAATATATTCCAATTATTGACATCCCAAACGTATCTTTTTTGAGGGATAGGATATTTCGACAAGTTTCAAAGACAGAAGAGGCATGGTACCCTGAAGAGCTTAGCAAATCTGGCAGGCACAGCACTGCAGAGGCACTTGGATGGAAGTGATTTGAAGACAGGATCTCCTTGCCCACAATCTCCCCACAGAGAGGGGATATAATTACCCTCCACCACAATTCAGAGTGTCCCTCACTAAACAAAATCTGGAAGGGCTGAAGTGACTTGCCCTGGGTCAGTCAGCACACCAAGGACAATGGTGAACCACTGCTGAAAAGCTGAAGCCCCAAACTAGCACTTGCTCCAGCTGATCCACAATACCTCCATCCAAGGCAGGGTGACATAGGAAATAAGGTCCTCCTCGTTTCAGCGTTGAGATCTCCGAAAAAAACACTAAAGTTCTGTCACAAAAATCAAACTTATTTAATGGAGCTCACTTCCATTTTGCACTGAACCTCGAATCAGCAAAGACTCATTTTTATAAGGTTTGAGAAACTCTTTTTATGATGTTTCTCTTCCCTTAGCATGGACTGTACTGATTGTTTTCTTTTTTTCTAGAGATATTTTTATCTTAGCTTGTACCGATGGCCAGCTTGTTCACATTCCCCATACATTTATTAAGCTTACAGAAGGATTCTCAGATTCTTGGATGCAGATACATTCTGAGCTGTCTTAGAGGATAATCAGCAGATCTTGTAGCTGTAACTCATTAGGTTTTGTATACTCTCCACATCTTTGGAAGTTTTCTTTCCAGAGTGGAGTATTGTTCCTAATGGTTGCAGAAATTATGTGTGATAACAAAACAGCTTCTAACTTTGTCCTGTTTTAGAAGCTACACTCCAACAACCGGTTTGCCTAAATAGGCTCCTTACAACCACGGCTCTTCTTCAGTGCTCAACAGCTGGCAGTGACCTTTCTTCTTAGTGCAGAAACATCAAGCACCAAAATAATTCAGACAACACACATCAGCCCCAAACTCATCCCCGTAATGCCCAGAAGCTCTTGAAATACATCTCAGAACACGAAGCCAAGCCAAATATTGGGCTCCCCATCCCGGACATGCTTTTAAATTGTACAGAACAAAAGCCTTTAATTTATATTTGAGTTTAAAATTCTAAGAGCAACAATAAATTAGGAAAATAAACCTGTTGCCCAGGATCAAAAAAGCTCTGAGAGTGCCTAACTGGGAACATGACCAGCAGTTAATCTTCTAATGATCAGTGGAAAATAGACCACTGAAATACCCCTGCTCAGAAGAAGCTTTCTCTAGTTTCTTTCCTTCTACCATTTTCTTCTTAGCCAAATCACTCACTGAGAGACTCGTTTTCTCATGGTGTGAGGTCAGCCCAGCTCTGCTCCTCACACTGAGCTACCTCTGTGGAGGAGTCGTGCTCCGAACCCCCAGCTCGCGGGAGGCTCCGCATGAGCCGCCTGCCCCTTGGAAACCCCCAGCCGAGCACGAGTCCCAGCTGTGCTCACACGCGGGAGGAGGAAAACAAAGAACCAGATAAATAACTCCTTTTGTAGAGCTTTGTTTTTCTGCTTTCCCTCAGCATGTGTGTTTCTGTGTGTACATATGCAATCAAGCTGTGACTGTTAGCGACCGACTTCTGAATTTCCTATCAGCCAAAGCTGAAACCTGGCAGAGCCTGACATACCTCAGGGAAAGGAAATCAAGAATGTTGACAGAACCCGCATATCTGAAGCACCCCATCTAGGGTTGCCACAAATCTACCCTGTAGGCTAGTTCTTAAATACATCAGGAGCAAACCTCAAGTCGGGATTATACTTTTACTCACACCCCTGTGATGACCCAACATCTTAAAAGTAGCTGCCACCCTGATAAGGACAGCCAGTGGCTGAAATGCTGAGAAGCACCTGCTCAGTGCCACAACCAGCTTTGCTTCCCAAAGGTAAGTTTCGTAAAAGGCATGGTAAAACAAGTAGAGGAAAAGACAATATTGAGCTAAAAGCAAGTAGGTTTTCTGTGGGAAGACTTGGAGTACCTGTGACTACATTTTCATGTTCAGATGCTGATCTGAGATTGCTTCAGATGTTAAAAGTGTACCAATGAGAGGACACCCAAGAGCAGCAATATTCCCCAGCCTTTCTAAGGACTTAGTTGAAACACTGATCAAGCACATGCAAAAAATAAGTCACTGTCAGTCTCTCTGTCCCTTTCTAGGAATGGCTCACTAAGCAGATTAAAGGTGTTGCCACTGTGACTGCTTACCAATTACAATTACACACCACTAATAACGGGAGAAATTAAACATTTCCTGAATGAGCTCCGATGCTGTGGATTGCACATGGGAGTTTATACCTGCCCTTGAGAAGAGACACAGAAATATGTGGCATTGCAAGCTCTTTCCCCCTGGTGTGAGATGGGCAAGGCGAGGCCAAGAGCATGCGACCCACAATGAGACCACGCAAACCCTTGTCCTGAAAACAACAGCTACGGCTGTCCATTTTGAAGAGAAGTATTCTGTTTCCTTCACAGCCTCTGTCCTGCCCCACTCAGAGGCTCTACATCAAGCAAAGACCGTGTTTCAATGCAGTTCTCCATAATGGCATAGATAAACAGCATCATCATTAGAAGACAGCAGTCCGTGTGCTCCATGAATGTGTCTCTCTCTGTCAGGACCTGGTGGAACAGGACACGTCAAAGGTCAACCAGTCAAGTGCAGAGAAGACAAAATCATCGCCCTGCAGTGTTGGCTATGCTCTGCGTCAGGCCTGTAGTAGCATTGGGCAGCATCTAAATCAGAGCATCCCTGCAGGAGCAATCAGGCCCTCACAAGGACCCAGGCAGCTGCAGATTACAGAAATTACAGTCTCTGCTGGACTAGAAAATTGATCCTTGCTGTCCCAAAACCCAGTGTAAAGCCCTAAGCACAACGCCATTCTTTCCCCCCGATGTGCCTGCTCTCTAGCTAGCTGGAAAGAAGGGGATTTTTGTCCTGCACAACTCCAAGAAGCCCCTCGGAGCCCTCGCTCCACCTTCCCCCTGTGAAGTCAGTGTACTCAAGCCTTGCAGGTCGGCTCCTGAGTTTGGCCCTTTATGAATAGATCACTATGCTGGCTGCTCCCAGACGTACACAGCCAGTTGCATGTGGTGGAGAATCATAAGCAAGGGTAGGAATGCTTGTTTGGCAGCCTTTCCCAGCCTCCGAGTGTCTACTGACTTCTCTCCTTTTTTTTTTCTTTCCTTTTTTTTTAAGTCTCTGTCACCTAATTTTTAAGCTGGGTTTTGATCTTCTCTGCCAACGTAAATCAGAGAGAGAGTCACTCCAGACTGACATCAAGTGGGCATGTGCAAACTTCAGAGCGCCGTGTCCAACCATCAGCACATCTTGCAGCAGATGGGAGCTGGGATAGGTGACCACGCACTGCAACCTGCTGCCTCACGCCTCGGGATCAGCTGGGGCCTGTTCCCTGTCTGTTTAGTCAGCAGCCAGCTGACAGAAGACAGGTCACCAGCGAAGAAAAGAAACCCTGCTATTTATGTACAACCTGCATGCTCTCACCCACTCTTTCCATACATATATATATATATTATATCTTGCTTCTGCAATTAAAACACATTACTTAAGGAGAATATAATATTTCAAGCTGAAGAGTAAATTGGAAAGCTGTGTTTTTCATTTACATGAGTTAAACACACAAGGGACAGCTGGAATGGCAGTAACAATTAGGCTACCCATTAGGATGCATTAGATGACATTAACCCAAGACCTCTCGGGTCCACCACAAAGCCGTCAGGCTGCAAGGCAGTTTAAGAGCAACCTAGAGCTTTATAGTGACACTCATGTTCAGTGCAAACACTGGAAGGGAGTTATTTTTCCCTCTCTGTGACATGGCACATGGTCAGTGTTGCTGCTTCCACACTACAGGGGCTTGGCACTTCTTTTAAAGCCTTTTAAAAGGCTGAAATCAAATGCTGCACTTGATTTCAGTTGACCTTTCACTTCAACAGAAAAGTATGCCAGAAATGCTACGTAAAATGCACCAGCAGGCACAGCCAGACAAGGGTGTGACCAATCAGACTCCATTCCCAAATACTGCTTATTCATCCTTCCCATGCGTGGTCGTTAAGATTGGAAATTATCCATCTCCCTGGTAAAGAAAGAAACAAAAATATACTGAGGCATCAAGCCACTGAAGTGCTACACAAGCACTACTGCTTTTGCAATATCTGCCATGGCTGCTTATCTAGGCTGTGATTTTTCTCCTGGGATGCAGCTTCATGAGTCGTCAAAGACAGACCATGAAACACCATTCAAATATTAAAAGACTCATAGGAAGCTTGAAATGAACTTAAACGGCAGAGTGCCTGCAACTCCGAGTACCTCCTGAGACTTCCCTCACATAATAACTGAATTATTAACTAAAAAAAGAGTAGTGTGTGGAAAAATGAAGCCACTTGCTTGTATGTGGCTAGAGTTCTACAGGGATTAAGAAGATATTTTAAAATACCAACTTTTTTCCAAATGTCTCCTTAGTTATGAGAGGAGACTTGCCAACTGGAGATCACGAATGCTTTAAGGGAAAACAATCACTCACAACTAGATGCACTGCTGAGACATGTTTGAAGTCCCAGAGACCCGACCCAGTCTCGCTTGCATCAAACTACCTGATCCTCTTGAAATCACCAGCAAGCTCCTGTTTGTAAAGCTGCAGAAAATCAGTCATAGCTTTTCACAAAAATGCTGAGTTGTCCATGTCAAGAAAATTATAGAAAGTCAGGCTATGGGCAGGAGGGGGAGAGGGTTAGAAAAAGAGAGCATTGTTTATGGAACATGAAAAGCTCCAGCGACACAATATATGGAATTCGGAGGGAAACAGGCCCTCCTTTCTTTCTGTACAATTCAAATAATTCCAATGGCAGACTGGATATTCCCCAAAACGAGTTAAAAAAGCACAGGGCTGTCAAAGCAATTTAGAAAGGGAAAGTTGAAGTAAACATGGTGGCTTTTTTTTAAGCCTTAATGCTTGGAAGACCTGAATGTTACCCTACCTAGTGTATGCTTTCCATAGAACAGAAAGAAGTAATAGCTGGAGAGGCAGCCCAGCGCAAGGAGACTGCTTGGGCATCTAAGAAAATGTGAGGAGGTACCCCTAGAAACGATCTCAGCTCAAGCATGATAGCACACACCTTACTCTAACCCTTTCTAGGTGGTTCTAGGTTCTGATTAAGGAAAAAAAATCCTTATGAATTCCTACTTCTGACTTGGAGTTGTTATCTTCAGTAATGAGACTCTCTGACTCAACCAGGATGCTTTAAAAATCAGCCAAGCAGACAAACAGTTTTTAGTGCTTTCATGTTTCTGTGTTCTTGAAGATGGGGATTTATCATTAAGAGCAAAAAACTCTGAATTCATACTTTCCATAACTCCGTTCTTCTTGTTACTGTTTCACCTCCTTACTCCAGCTCTAAGTAGGAACTAATCCCTGAATTTGAGGGGCTCTTTTGAAAGGAATAAGATGAATGTGTCTTTACAAACAGACCGTGCGAATCTGCTGGTAGATAGGGCTAGGAGCTTAGCGATAGGGAAGTAACAGAAGAAAACTCTCAGTTCTAGAAGATGTTACTAATCAACACAGACTGTTGCTCAGCCAAGGCCATGTTAAATTCCTGAACCTAGAGAAAAAGAACAAAGACTTAATAGAATTATGAATAGTTTTTTTTTTTCATATAACGAAAAGGAGGATGCATATTAGAGGGGGGCATAGAATAGGTGATTTGGGAAGTCTGTACCTTCTGAGTACCTCGGCCAGTGGGGAAAAGGAGAGGGTGTTCTGGCCAGGAATTAGGATAAAAAGGGAGTTGTATCCCCCAACAATTTGAGAGACCCCATGGGAAGTGCCCACGGCCTCTCCCTTTATTTCAATAAAGTTACAGGACTCCTCTGTCTCCTTTTTGGACATAAACCTCGTTTATGTGAATTAATTTTTGTGTTTGTGAATTAATTTTCCTGACACTTTGGACCTTCTAATTTCAGGCAAAGCCTTGTGCAAAGCATATGTAGGACACTATTCTCCTTTGTTATGGAAAGATGGTTTCCAGCATTTTGCATGATTCTGTTTTCACTGAGAAAAGGAGAGGTAACACAAACGACAAATAGTTCTTTACTATTTCCACCTCCCTACCTATCCTTCTGATTTATACATGTATGCACGAAACTGTGATTAGATTATGATAAGATAGAATCTTGAATAATTGGATCTAAACACATAAGACTAATGTAATCACAAGACCTCTGTTCAGCTGGGTCTAGAGCAATTACACCCAGTAAAACTGCTTGGTTTATATATACTTTATTCCTTTAAAGGCTTCTGTTCTTTAAAGTATCATTTTCACAGAGTTTGTATCAAACACAAGAAAGGCTGCACACTTTGCCAATTCAGAGAGATAGTGGATTCGAGGTCTCGCTCACTTACCATTAGAAAGACTTATTGCCTGGTGAGCAGTCTCACCAGGACTCACTTGTTTAAACTTCTACATTAATGGATGACCTGAAACCTTAAAAAGTCAGTCTGCCTTTTTCTCGCACAAAGCTCATTGTCTAACTCACTCCGGACTCATGTGCTCAAAGGAATGGGGGTTGCTTTTTTGCCTTTCTGACACTGACTAGTGAGTGTGGTTTTGACTGAGAAGCTAAGAATCCCAGCAACAAACTGCATCCATGTAGTCTGAGCTGCCTGCTTTACTTCTTACAGAATGGGAGTATCAACTGCAGTATGGGAATCTAGGAACTAACCAACAATTCCTTTCATCTTGGAATAGAAAATTTCCTTCGATAGTTTTAATTACACTCAGGCAGACAACATGTTGCTGTTGGGTTTGGGGGGTAATTCCACTTTAGAACAGATTTGCTTAATTGTTTCCATCAGAGGAGAACTTGAAAATATTTCTAGTTTTTAATTAGAAGGTTGGCAGCCTCATTTGTAACTCTTTCACAAATGACTCTGGATGTTGAGGCTTAGAATAAATTAATTTGACATGAGCGTGATGTGCTCTGTAGAGCTCCTGACAGCCACGAGGTGTCTCTAGGAACTGTCCCAGAAGGGGTGTGAATCCTGGTTAACAAACAAGACAAAACTGAAATTCAATCTCTGCAGAAGCCTGATTTTTGTCTGCAGTTGTAAAAATTTTCTTTAATAAATGACTCCTAAAAGAGAGAGCACGATCTTGTCTATCAAATAACTGCGCAGTACTAGAACCAGAGAAAATATATTTACAGAGCCGAAGAATGGTAAAACAAGGGACTACATCTGGAAGTACTAAAGGAAAACCTTAAATATGTTAGGAAAAAGTTCCAACAGTGGAAGTCACTTAGACAAAGGAATACGTTGCTAGTTGAGAATGCATGAGGCAACGCTAGAAAGAGGTGCTTCAGAGATGAATTTTGAGTTTTATCATAACAACACTATTTGGCTGTGTCATCAAGAGCATTAAAACCCATGCTGATTCGCAGAACTTGAAATCTCATAATCCAAAACCTACATCTGCACTTGGGCAGCAGCAAAGCACACAGCAAATGCTCTCTGCACAGAGCAAGCGGTTAGGACCTAGAATACTGCTGAAATATGGCAAACAGAGCCTTCGTCAGGGAGAAGTCATTGTCCTGACAGCCACTGTGTCCAAGGAATTGGCCAATATGGACTTTACTGACTGAATCTCTCAAACGTTACTCTGCACTGACCACTCAAATAGAAACAGGCACAACTGAAACAGAATGGGAACAGATACAGAAATTGTTTCGAACCAAACAGCAAAGCCAAAGGAGAATTGCAAACAGGAGGCTAAACTTTTGACTCAAAAGCTGAACTAGGCAGCTAATCTCCTTAATGATAGAAAGAAGACATTTTTTAGGAGAAAAGAAAAAGATGAACCCTCAAAGTCCAAACTATGACCACCTCTTCTATCTGTCTCTTCAAGTGAAAGGGTAAGTTGGTTGTCTGGTGAGCTCTGGGTCAGCTGAGCTACAAAGAATGAAGTCCTGGAGCTGCAAGAGATGCAAACCCAGTATTTATTTATACTACAGCCTAGGTGGCTTCCACGCACGTGATTTTTATTTCTGAAATGTCAAGTTAAGACAATCTAAGAGAGAACTCCTTGACGAAATGTTGAGGTGAAACTGCCACGTCCTGCCTCCCACGTCATTCAACTGTACTTCAAGAACTTCAGTGACCGTGCACAGCACGACACTGCTGATGCGAGCAGAGACCTGACCTGCTGCAAATCAGGTGAAATTACATATTAAGTAAGCTGTAAAGCACTATTACTTTCCTGATGTCTGTAAAGAGTTTTTCTATATTCTGCAGAGGTAAAGTCACCCTATTTCAAACGACCTGCCAGTCAGGCATCGTGGAGCTGCGTTAGAGAGCTCCCACCAAGGAGGCACAGGAAGACTTTCTTCTCCCTTAGCAAATTCATCCAAAGCTGCTACAAGATTTCCACCTCTGTTGCTATGTACAGTTCAGTGGGGAAAACTAGTAATATCTCAATTAAAAAGTTACAAATTCAGCCTTTTCTATCTTTAATGTGTTGTTACATACTAATAGCACAAAAATTTCCATTTGGGTCACTCACCAGATTGTTCTTTTGCTGATGAGACTCATGGGTTTTCCTAACTTCACTTTAAATTTGAAATTGACACATTTCAAGGAACATTTTCTTCCTCAAATACAAAAAAAATTACATGAGCACTGTTTCTGTTTAAAAAAAAAAAAAAAGCATTTTCCAAAAATAAATAGCTCTAATATCTTGCCCATCTTGCACGCAGAGAACTGAAACACAAAAGGCCACGTCAGGATTGTCTCTGAGGCCCCAGAAAACTCTTGCCTCCTGCTAACAGAGCTCGCCTGATAAGCTTGGAATAGTGCGTGTAGAGCTCACGGAGTCCAGCTGGCCTAGAAAGCTTCATGGATCATGGATAGGTATATCCTACACATGGAGAATGAGCAGAAGAAATAGCGAGGGGCTGCTGCTATTTCGGAGCCTCATAAACCCACCAAGGCTTTGTTCCATCCCACAACATTTTCAGACACTTCGAATTTAATCTCCCTGGACTCTGCGTACTCCAGGCTGCATCCAGCTGCTGCTGCAGGGGCTCTGCAGTGCGTACTGCACCCTGGGCAGAGCAGCCACAGGAGGTGACAGCAGTCTGGCACAACTGTCCCTGCTTTCCATCCCCTCTGCCTTGCAGCGTTGTCCATTGCACCTCACTCCTACATGCTGAATTGTCACTCAGGTCCTTGCCTTGAGCTGGCCGGTCTCCACTGCAGCAGACTCCAGTGGCAATGGTCCCATTGTGCTGTAGATGGTTGGAGGCACCGTGGGATGAGAGACGCCGGCAGAGTGTAAGGCACAGCCCCAGAGGAACCACAGAGCTTCAGTGGGGCTCCCTGGCCACACCAAATGCCAACCTCTGCCTAGTGCAGAAGGCTCCCAAGAAAGGGCTGAAGTTTGAGCAAACGCGTGTGAATCAATGGCACCTCTTCCATTTGGACAAGCTGAGGTAGCCCAAGTTAGCTTAAAACACCTCGTTCACTTCAATCCCCTGTGTTTCACACTCGGACAACCCTTCGCTCTTCACAGACTCCTCATAAAGGGTCATGAGTTACCCGACAAATGCACGAGGCACGTGGGGGTCGACATTACTGTCTTCTCTCAAACCAGGGGTCCTGTTCAGGGCTGCCTGCCAAACTGGTGGATGGATCTGGTCACCCCTGAGGCAGATAAGCTCTTGTGAAGAGGAGGAGAACTGGACAAACAAGACCGAGGACATACTCTCCCATTGATCTCAAACGTGGTGGGGAATTCGAAGGGCTTCAGACAAGAGGAAAGGCACATTTGATGAAATAAACCCAGTATTTTTACTGTTTTGATAAGCACGATGCATGATAAAAGGTCTTGGAAGGCATTAACTCTACTTCACACTGGAGTGCTGTTAAAGCCAGCATGGCAAGAGACTATAACCCTGTAAACATATGTTGTGTATTAGATTCTGATCTGGCAGCTTGCCTTAATTTTGTTTTTTTAAGGCTCCAGCTAGTTCCAAATACACTTCCATGTTTGTGTTCCAGCAAATGAGCAAAAGGCAGAATGCTTGAGCGACGGGGACACAGGAATGCACTGGACTGTAAGTTAGTTTAAAAAAAAAAGCCTCCATTAGTATTGGCACATCAGGCAGAGGATGACAACAATATCAGCAAATTCTTTTTTCTATTCCTTTCTCCAAGATTTTTGTTTTTTCCAGTGTGGACTTCACAGCTGCTGAGAACTGTAATGGTTTTAGTCTCCTCTATCTGAACTGTCAACGTGGACAGAAGTGACAAGAGAACACCTTTCCAGACAATTTTGTGATTCTCAACTCCTCACCAAAAAAGCAGCACGCAGAGCATCCTCTGAATAGCAATTAGCCTGGGTCCCTGTAGGTGCAGACGAAGAAATTCTTTCGAGAGGCGTTTCAGACTGCTCAGGATTGAGAGTTCCGGCTCATATAAACAAACACTGTTACAAGAGGCAAAGTTGATACGGATTTATGCAAGGAATGCATAGACTGAATAAGCAATTTGATAATTAATGGAGTTGACAGGCACTTTCTAATAGTACTCAAGTATGTGCGGACTGAATGGTTTCATATACAAGCTGAACCAAAGACAGTATTAATTTTTAACCCGTTTTATACCTAATCGCTCAGAAGAAGGAAACACATGCATTTCTTTCCTCTTGGGTATTAGGCTTGACCTCCCAAAGCCTGACTAATAAATCCTTTGCACTTAGTACTATTGCAGACAACAAACCCGCAGATGTCTTGTACAGGATGATTTTTTTCTTAAAGACCGTTTGAAGAATGAACTTTTGATTACTTTCTGGGTATTGATTGCTTCTTTTATGTCCCACAGCTTAAACGCAGCAGTTTTGCTCTTAACAACGAACTGAGAGCTTAGTTGCATGAGTTCAGGGAATTTCTGAAGAGCCCCTCTTGACTAAAAGGAAATTTCTTTTATTACTGGCTTCCAAGCAAGCCAAACCACTGCTCCTACAAGCCCAGCTGCAGAAACTAAAGATGCTTAGTAAGGTCTTGAGCAAAGCACTGTCCCACCTGGCAGGAGATGACGGTAATTTATTGTGCATGGAAGACATTGTGACATTTTGAACTGCACAGGGAGAAAGGAGCAGTAATATAACTGCTCCCACACAGGAATGAGATACTCAATGTTTTCGCAGTCTGGAACAGGTTCAGGGAGGATGCCTTGATCTGTTTCACAACTTCGCCCCTCTCAGGATCAGGAAACAGGCTTCTAATACATTTGGTTTATGTTCTCATACCCTAGACAACAGAATAATCTTCTAAAGGTTGTGTCCACAGAAACCACCTATGGAAACAAGATTTGGTCAGTCTTTCCTTACCGCACACTCTCCTCCCCCTTTAGTGACAAAATCAAAAGCAAGACCAAGACAACCACTTTCTAGGGCCTCCATAAAGGCATTGAGAGATCAGAAGGGGCTACATGGAAACACATTGTCTCCAGTCATTTTGAAGCTGTAGGTAATTGGAAAATACCTATTGAATGACCCCAGTTCTCCAGCAAGAGGTAGGTGAACTGTCAAATGGAGTTAGATCTGAGGTGCTTCAGGCCCATTATTCTGTCCAGCTCAACAGCAGACGCCTAGGAAAGAATATATTAAATATATCCTCTGTTAAAAGCCTTGTGGATGGGGCACAATTCTGGCAGCCTGCTGGGAACTCAGCAGCAAGTCAACTTGCTACGACTGCTCAAACATCAAATGACACAGTGCTGCCTGCTAAGCGCCCCTCACTCCAACTCCAGCTGCAGCTGCCTTTGAAGAAAGGTGCAATGCCTTCTGCATAGATGTACACGCCGAATAAAGTCTTTTAAAGCACGTGAGAAAGAAAACTGTCATCAAAATGTACCGAGCAATTACGGGTTGAAGGTTGAACTATTATTACTTCATGCCCTCCCATTCCCCTCCCCTCCAGGGTGGGAAGAAAGGGGGAGGATTATTCATTTGTATTCAAGCACTTCATTAATGTTTATAAGAGAATCCAAACACGCAAGCAAAACAAGGACGAAACACTCGCGCCAGACGTGTGATGCGATAAATGTCACTGGAGCAAATATTTAGATCTGTTTACAGAGAGGCCTATTAAGTCCTTTTTGAAAAGCTGTGCAGTGTTGTGGCTTGGTCTCTGCCTAGCAGCTCCAGCGTAAACACATGGAAGATGGCTAAGTCTCTCTCTCTCACTTTGTTATGACATCTGGAAACCTTAGGAGGTTGGGAGAAGCCAACTGGCTGCCCTGCTGCGATGTCTAGCGACAGGGTCTGCCTGTTGAATGATGGCAGGACATGCAAAGTGGAACTGCTGAGCTCTCCAGCCTGTGCCAGAATCAGTGGATTTTCAACACAATAATCCCTCAACAAAGGTTGTTGCAACACACAAGCCCTTGGTTCATTGCTAATGATGCAAGTCTGTGCCCTCTGCCATTTTTCAAGATCATTTGCATTTGACAAAATCGGTTCCATTAGGGGCTAAAATAGCAGAGGGGTGGAACCACTCTATTGACCAAGGGATGAAGATGTGTCCCACAGTCCCTTGCCCGAAGAGCTGTAGGTTCTGGAGTTCGCAAACAGCCTGGACTTCTCCAGATGTCCCCTTCACATCACCATCTCATCAACTCTAGCCCCTGGGCATACAAATATTTCTTTTTCTAAGAGTACTAAATAAGTTTAAAGGTGTAAGAGAAATTTATAGATGGAAAAATCATAGTCTTAGCCCCAGATGTAGTAATGTATTTGGGATATTTCAGCCTCTGAAGTCATACCTCAGTTTCCAACACGTTATATAAGGCCTACAGGTATAAAATTGTCCATGCTGTGTATACAAAGACTCAGGGTTCCTTATCCAGATGCCCAGCTTGCTTCCCTTCTCTTTGGAAGGAATGGTGCTCAGGCCATAGAGATGTACAGGACTCTGCAGAGTGACCCCCAAGTGGTGCTGGCTGAATCGAAACACTTTTAGTTTGAAGCTCTCCTTCTGACTTAGTGAGTTTAGTTCACTTTTTTTCATGGCATCAAAAATTCAACATGAAATCACAAGTAACTCTTCTCAGTCTGGGTTTTAAACCTATCAAAATCACAAATAAATTAGAAGAATATTGGCTAACATTTCTTTTCTCCCTCATTCTCTTAATAAATTATTTGTCTACATGAAACTCCTTTCTGCATAAACCAGCAGGAAAGACGCCTTGCCCAGTTTCAAGAGATACAGTTCTGGGTTCCCAGTACAAGGATTGCCAACTTGTTTGATTTGTTTTAACGGGAACTACGCTGAGCTTTGCCGCAGAGAACAGAGGAACAGGTGCCAAGTCTTCTGGGATTCTCCCATGGTTATATTCCAAGCTATACCCTCAGGTCTCAGCACTCTCGGGAAAACACACCCCTTCCTTCCCTGACAGATAATGATGGATTATTGATGTGACAGTTGCTAAACTTGTTGTTCTCTTAAAAAGTGTAAGAAGGTTGTGATACTTTGTGTTTCAGAAGAACAGAAAAATTCATGCGACCATCCAGCTGAACAGTAAATAAACAACGATTGTCCCTACTGTGTAACGAGGATCAATCTTTTCAGACTTCAGCATCCAAGAGAAACTTTTTTTCTGCTGAACTTTTCCTTTCTGATTAGTGTCCCTGATTAATTCTTGCAGAAAATGCACGACAGCTTAGTGGCTTGGTCTCAAACCATGGGTGGCATGGGTCTCAAACCCTTCCACGATGCTACATTCAGCTGTTTTTCTCTGTTTTTGGTGTGTTTTACTGCTCTTAATATACCAGACTCGTCAGGAGTGCCAGGCCTCAAAACCTCGTCAGTAGCATGCCAAACATCCACAGGGAAGAGAGAGGAATCCCTTCCCCTACTCTTGTTTAGCTACCTCCTGCTTTGGAGCTAACCCTTGGGTTATTTACGTTGCGTGACCTTGAGATAAATGGCATTTGGCAGGCCGCCGGATGACTTCGTGTTTCAAATCAAACATTCTCAGTTTCTCCCACACTGACAATGGGAATAACTCCTCAATGCTTTTTTGGGGGTGTTTCTTGCCATCTCATTGCCTGCCATGGAGCTCTTTGGTAACTACGTCAGGGTTGGTGAACTTTAGCTTGACTTTCTTGTTAGACTCAAGTACCAAGTGGTGTGTGTGGTTTTCTTCTGTGGTTTGGGGGGGGTGTGTGTGTGTGTGTATTTTCTCTTTGTCCCAGAGTGTCTGCACTGCTGGTATTAGAGCTACAATTGTTCTATATATAAAGCAAAGATCCCTTGAATGATCTGCCAAAGGCTGTATCTGTGAACAATCTTTGCCTGTACTTGCTTTGCCGTTAACCAGTTTTGACTCTACTCCATAATGGCTGGAGCAGCTTTGCCTTAGCTGATACGTATCAAAGAGAACTGCTAAAATTAACTGCTCATGAACTGTGTCCAGGATGTTAAATTAACTCATGTGGAATCCTTCAGTGAACAAACTGATTTATGATGTGTTATGACATTGTTATTTGATGTGTTGCACAACAACTCAATTTTAAAAAATGAAGAGTGCTCCATTAATAAGAGATAAATCTTCCCAGTGTAATTCAAATGAATCTGCAACAACTTTAGAGAGAGAGTGATAAGGGATCTTGTGTGGGTTTAGTGATTGTGTTTTGCATTCTTAGGAATATCTTCCACTGGGATCTCTTTGTCAGTAATGACAAAACCCATCCAAAATATGCCAAAATACGACACCTTTTGGGAGACTGTAGCTCTTTGTACTTCCTAAAATACCAAAGGGTACTACTACAAGTGATTCCAAACAACTAACACTTCCAGCTTGGAGAATGTACAAGTGCATCAATGATGCTTTCTTTCCACTTCCCTAAGTTTCTGAAGTCCCTACAGGGTTCATCCGTCCCAAGCTTATCCAGCCACAGTTAACACACAGCAAGTGCTCAGAGCAGTCAGTTTCAGTTTCGGGAAAAAGACCCACCTTTATACATTTAGATATAAATTAAGTATTTTTTTTGAGCAAGCACTATTCCATTACTGGAACATGAACCAGCGCAAATGCTGACCTTAAATTACGAAGTTTCTAGAGTGTGTTTCAGATGACTACATGTTAAAGGCTCAGATCTCTCTGGATACCCAGCTTCAATAAAAATGCCTTTGAAAACGAGCTTGAGTTATACACTGTACAGTATGTCTCATTTCACAGCCAAGCCACTCAAGTTAATAGAGAAAATCCTCTCTGGCCTCACACAATTAGCTGGGTAAAAAGCTGGTCAGTGCCAGTCTGCAGACAGGGACAAGCTGATCCATAAAGCTGGACCGTGTTTCATGCCTGCAAAAGCCTCTGAACTTCATCTTGCCACCAAAACACCTGGATTATTTCGGGATGGTATAACGTGGTCTCATGGACTGATGAGGTATTTTCTTGCTGCTGTTCTGTAAATGGAAAGGAGAAATGGTGAAGGAGCGGAACTGCATCCCAGTTGTTTGAAGGCTAAGCCATGGAAAAATTGGTTTGGCCATACTCTTGTATTAGAAACTTGACTTTGTTCAATTGTGGGTGTTAGTGAGTTATCTTCTCCAGCAGGCAAATAATGAGGTTTTTTGAGAATGTTCTTTCTAGCTTTTTCCTGTATTAATCAGGAAATTCATTATGAAAAAGAAGAGCTTTTTGTATCATTAACTCTTATAAAAACAATACTGTTAGGCCCTTTAGCATACTTGCACCTCTCCTGCCCCTATGATATCCCAAAAATAAAGAATTAGCTCAGCTTGAAAGCAAACTACAAGTTGGCATCCCATCTGACTCCCAGTATGTCAGGACCAGTTCCTCTCATGGTGTAAGGCTTAGCATTTTCAAAATTAATAGTGGTGTGATGATTTTACAAGTGCTTCAGAACCAGTGGGACATTTAGAACATTGGGACATCCCATCACACTTCTTTCTGGAATAACATTTATCTCGATGATCATTTCTAAAACCGTAAATCAATCACATGTCAGGAATACAAAGACTTTCAAAAACGTGGGCATGTTTCTCAAATCACCCTTTTGCCCTCTCCCCCTCTGCTGACTCTGCAAACTCCTGCACCGTGAGCATTCGGTCTCACATTTAAATAAATATTCCCCATCACTATTATGCTGTCACCTGTAATAGGAAAAGGCTGCGAGAAATCAAAGGAGAGCTAAATTTGTGCGGTGGCAGAAAGCGTAGAGAGAATAATCAGTCTTCATTGTGATTGTTAACAAAAGTGAGGGAGCCTAATGGAGACCTTGGATTTGGTACAGTCTCTAAAATATTGAGGGGATACTTTCAAGACACAGAACCGCCTACTTGAAAGAAATACTTTTCCTGTGTTCCTCGTAACTTGACTTTTATTAAAATGGAAAGAGGTTAGAAAATAACTGTAAGATTTGTTTCCTTTTTCTCATTCCTTGGCTCACTGAGGGAGTCTGATGAATATTGCTTTGCTCTGTGAAGGCAGCTTCTTCTCTGTTTTATGTATTGGAGATATCTGTGTCTCCCAACAGGTGCCCCGATTCAGGAGTTAGGGTAGAAGCAGCAAGCAAGTTTAATTATACCTGGGGAAAACATAAAGCATTTATTGCTACTTTCTCAATTCTGTTGATACAGCTAACATGCTGCCTGTGACTGAATTCCTAGCTTTTCGCCCCATCTTATCACTCCTATTTTGCAGGGATACCCAAGCATGAAGAACCTCTGCACTGGAATTCACGTGGAAGGCTTCATAACTTCCACGCTAACTGAGCCTAGGAAAAGAAGAAATCAGAATAGTTTCTTCTTCTTTTTTTATAATCCTTTCTCTGTGTGCTACTAGGAGTTTCTGGGAATGGTTCAGTGTTACCCCTGGCTTCAAGGGACACTCTGGAATGGGTACAACACACAGGACTTGGTCTGTCACGTCTAACACTGCTACCCACCGGCATGGGCTGCAATCCTGATTTGGAAGAAGTCAGGAATAAAACTCACTTTTGACATCTGCAAGACTCTTCTACTCCTCATTGTTGTTGCAGTGCCTGGACAGAGGTGATCAGCAGTGGTCCACTGATAATAAATCTAATTGCAATATTTCAGGGATGATGATTTCTTCAGGCATAACTGGCCTATGGGAGTCTATGTATGATGAGAAATGGGGTGTCCAGGACTATGCTAAATGACCCTCAGAGTGGAAAATCTTGGGCCTTTGATCTCATTCAAACTAAAAATACTTTTGCTAATGATCCTCCTCAAGTCATACAACATCCATTTCAAAATGCTGAGCACATGGTTTTAATTTACAGTTTTTACCAACTTTCATTTATATTGTGCTAGAAGTCCTGAAATGACTTGCACCAGAAGCTCTAATATATTGGAAATCCAAATGTGAAAGACTGCTGTTGGAATAACTAGTGATAAAAGCAGCAGACATGAGTGTGAAGTCCTGCTTGAGCTTCTGACAGGTATTAACCAGGTCACCTATTAACCAGCTCATTCTCTGTGCCTTTAAATGGCAATTAGATCCAATAAACAGCAACAATAATACCAGGTAGCTGTATTGTTCTCTTGAGCACCAGAAGAAGCAAATCCATGGAGATGTTGAGACACCGTAACTACCAGCTGTCGTGATGGATACAACCAGTCTTACAGTTCAGTTGCATGTCTGCTCCAGCTCTGCAGAGAACACGGTCTTGCTCCAATTCCAGCCCAAGAACTGAGGTATTAACTTCAAACACTGATATCTGCAGTTTTAAACTCTGCAGGCACCAGTTTAATTTCTGGTGTCTCAAGCGAGCTGGAAACTGTAATGCTTTCTGGGTTACAGAAAGAGTATTAAGTTCACAAATTGTTGCAATGTTCAGAAATAAATGTCCTAGTAATTGCAACTTAGAAATAACTTGAGAGCTTCACAAAGATACTGAAATTTTGTCATCAACCCACAGTGCTTTCTGCAGATTTAAATGATAGTGGCATTTAGCATCTGTAGTGGTTGTCTGCTTGGAAGAGGGATGTGGGAAAGTGTGAGAACATAAGGCAGACTTTTTTCCCTGCAAAATGGGGCCCTTCTCACACTGACCCTTAAAAATTAAAACCAATGGAGTTTCTAAAACACCAGTCACTGCTGAAAATCTCCATTTTTGTGCTACAACCTAAACACTGTGCTCTGGGGAAGCCAGCTTACAGTCATTCATCCAAGCAGGCAGGGAACCTCGCTAATAGGACCAAAAGATGAAAGAAATCACACCACGTTCACACGGCTCAAACAGTAACACTGTGATTTCTTCTGCCTTTTACCTGTCTCACCCACTCCTAATGACAGTGAAAAGATTAATAAGGGTTTGCAGTGTAAAGCCTAGCACAGGGGAAACCTGTTATTTTACAGTGTGTCCCTCTGAAGTCCCTAAATATGCTTTGCCAGGAGCCCTGCCACTGATCTCCTCTCTGCAGGAGTGCAAGGTGAGTGAGTGCCCTTGTTTAAGATCATTTCTGGCCTTTGCAATCCAGGAACCTCTGACTCGCCCGAATGATGTGGGCTGGCTTTATAACGTGGATTGCTACTCACCAGGGAGCTGAGGGGAGGCTGTTAAAGACTTTCTGAGGACTGTAGGCTGCACTATACTTGAAGTTGAGGTTTTTAAGGTCAATGGTTCATTCTGTTTATAAGCAAAGCCCTCTGGGCCTGGAGGAGGATCCTGACTGCTGCTGCTGCCACAGCATCACAAAGTGACAGCAAATAACAAACAGATTGAAAATCCCTGTGAAAATACCATTTACCAAACAGGGGCTTTTGCACCTACTGGGTGAGCAGCTCCAAGGTGGCAAACACAGACGGGAAAAAATGGCACAATTCTGCTATTTGACTTCTATACACTGGTAATGTTAAGCTGCCTCAGGTACAGTAGGGACTCCTTTAGTGTCAGACTGCTTTCTGGGGAGTTTTTCCCTTTCAAGACCCAACTTATGAAGATGTAATTCCTATCTAATACCAATCACAAGAGCACCCGTAATTTCGCAAACAAATCAACCAGCAGAATCCTCCAGACCTGCCTGTGGGAGGCAGGTACACCTGCCTTGGGCTTGGATGTTACCAGGGGAGGTGTGAAGGATCAGAGGGAAAGGAAGGGCTCATACCTGACCTGTTGTACAAACACTTCTGGCAGTTATATACACAATAAATACAACAGATGAATTGCCAGCTGCCCCTCGAGCCATCATTAGTGACTGGCTGTTTGCTTCATAGGCATCAAATGCCTGGGTGAGCCTTCCAAGGGGCTGTGGGGCAGGAGCACGCAGTCACTGGCTGTGCAGAGCAACACCTACAGGTGGGTCCAGCTATAAAACATCAGCTGCTGGTCTTTTCAGGTGTTACTGCCACTACTGTACTTTTAATACCTGCATAGTTTCCTCCTCAACAGTTCCCCTGGTGAAGGCATAAAGCAGCTCCCACTAGTATTCAAAGGGAGTTAAATGGAAGGATTTCTATTTTTGCTCTATGGATTTCTCTGAGGTTAATTTTGCTGGGGGAGTTTTTTTTACCCTGGGGCATAAAGGGGTGAAGGGAGTGATAGTTTAACAAAAGCCAGCAAGCTGAAAACTATGTGCACTATGTATAGCTATGTGTAATCAAACCCTTTGACAATATTTCTTTCACGAACATTCAGCAATCAAAACAGGTGATTCTGTTTTTGATGACTCCTGCTCTCCTCACGAAGCCTGAAATTCTAAAAGCAAGAAGGTGCCATTTCTACTAGGCAAAAGCCACTTTTATTTCAAAAATTTAAAAAAAAAATCAGGAATACTCCCTCATATGAACTATAGAGACTATCAAAAGTCAGCTAGCTCTGAAACTGAGCCCTTTAATTCAGTTCAGAAAACGTTGAGCCCTGATCTTTCATGAGGACAAACAAGTAAACTTCTCTCGAAGTCAGTCACATTGGTCCTGTCAGCTCAGAGAATCCCAGCTTTGTGATCACAGAAATGTTTCATTTTTCAAGGGGACAGGGCAGATTGAGCAGAGAGTCCAGGATGTGGCCCTGGCTGTGTATCACTGTGTATGTTACTGTTTTGCCACTGAAGGTCCAGCTTCGAGGCTGCTGAGCTGTCAGTGACCAAACACGATGGACCACCCATCGGCCTTTTATTAACCAGCACTTGTTCCCCCCTCTAATCCTATCACCAGAGTAATCAAAGCTGCCATGTCCCAGGGCTTGATGGAACAGCAGGACCTGGGAAATGAAGACTGATTTTGTTAACAAAGTCATTCCTGTCCCATGAATGCTGTCTCATTGGTAGAAAGCGAGGAGATGAGGTTTATTTGTGCAGAGAACGAGGCGGCAAAGAAATGAAAGGGGGAGAATGGTGAAGTGTGAAGTTTAATCTGGCACAGTCTGAGGTTTCTTTCTTTGAGGCCGTCTCTGATCCAATCAACACTGGTTTGATATTTAACATCTCCCCCTGCAGTTGGAAATGATACCAGCCGGAGGAGACCAGAGTCGGGGCTTCCCAAACAGCCAAGGGGGAGAAAAGGAGGTGCTGGCAGCTCCCCACCAGCCTGACAGCTTCCCCACCAACAGGCTGGCATGAAGCTGGACCCTGACACAAATTTTTCCCTACGAATCTTGGGATTCAGGGCATCTGCAATGAGCTGAATGCAGATTGTCCCTGAGGAGAGCAAGCTCAGGATGGGACAGGAGAGGGATTTTAGTTCTAATGCGGAGGAAGGGCTATGAACACTGTCTGGGACTGGGGATCCTGCTGACAAACAGGATCAAACACAAGCAAGAGATGCCACCCACCTACCCAGGGAACAGCAGTTTGGGCAGAGGAACAACACCTTCCCCTTGCTGACCATATAGACCTTCAGCGGGGACACACTGTGATCACTCTGGGGTCGTGGGGGTCCCACGACAGCCCTGGCCCATCAGGGAGGATGCAACAGACCTGAGCAGCTGCAGGAGCCACCACCACAATTCTCCCTACTCCAACAACAGCCTGGGGAGACCTCCCCATCACAGACCCACATGAGGGTCCCAAAGAAGAGAGAAAGCTTAGCCCTATCCCCAGCTGGCCCTCAGAAGACACAGGGATGAGTCCTCACAGCCAGTCGTGGCTGCAGTGCCTCTGCCAGGATTCCACGAGAAGGCCTGGAATGCCATCCGTCCCTCACCAGTTCTCAGTCTCGGCCAACTTGATTTTGGCCTTTTCTGGCCACTCTCTACAGAAACATCAGTGCTGTCAGACAGACTTCCCTGCTTCCTCTTCTTCACCTGCCGCAGCTCTTTCTGTCCCACCTTCCATGAAAACCCTGAAACTTCAAATACCAAGGAGCAGTGAAATTCCAACCTGACCCACACCTGCTCTGAATTCCCCTGCATCCCGGCCCCCAACACAGCCTTCTGCTGGGATTCAGACACCTTGACACCAGCTCTACCATACCTGGGGCCTGGACTTTGAGTGACCAGCAGCTGCCAGAGTCCCAGGAGGTGGGATAACACTTCCACCCCGGGATCCAAGCAGGAGAGCGGCCGGTCAGGGGCAAGCAGGAGGATGGGAGTGATGTGGGAAATCAGCAGGAAACACTGTGCAGAGATTTCAGGGGGAGCAGAGCATCAGACTACAAAGTTTCGGGGTTTACAATAGAAAACAATGCTCCCTGCTCGACCTGCAGGAGCTGGCTCTCCAGGAAGCAGCTAATTATATGAGCCACCTTAATCTTTTTATCCGGCTAAGACAATCAACATTTCAAAGCCACGCACAGAACGTTTCAAAGATCGTTCCTTGTCAAAAATGCAAGTGTATCCATCCACTTTCTTTCAGAGCAGATCAAAACCAAGTACCACACCGGGACCACTCCTAGATTTCCTCCTCCTCACGGTATCAGATTAACAGATTTGGTGTATGTAGTCAGATTAAATATTTGCAGTAGCACAAAGCTGCCTTTGAGGGGAAGAAGTAAGGAAAAAAAAGCTTTTTTTGTCTTTTTTTTTTAATTTGCTTAGGGCAAAAATACTGGACTTTGGGGACGTGGGAAACAAAAGCATTGACGTGATTCAGCAAGGCACAGTCTTAAAACCTGAATTCTGAACGCAGAAATAACGTGCAGTATTCCTGTAACAGTAATGCTGAAAACAGGTAAAAAACCGCTGATGCCCTTAGCAGATTTGGGACTGTAATTTATCACAGATGTTCTCATCAAACTGCACAAACACCCTGAGAGACAAAAGCTGCTCAATTTCTGATTTCCATTTTAGTGTGTTTTAATTACGTGTTGCTTAAGGAAGGCTCCAAGACCTGGAATTGGGAGGTGAAACCTTGCAATAGTAATCCACTCCACTAAATTAGCACAGTAATACACCGAGCAGTAGGACTGCCAGACGGTGTGATAACATTACAAATTACTATTGTTAAACAACTAGCCAGGTGTCAGGACGCATGAAACCTAGAGGAAGCGAGAAAATAAATATCTGGTTTGTTTTGTTTAATTTTGTCTCCTGTTGTTCTGGTGGCCTTGTTCCCAGAAAAAGCTTCGATCTAGGAAAAATCCGCCTGAGCGCTGATCTATTTCAGCAGCTTTGTCAATTCTCCCTAACAATTAAAATGGAATGCATTTTTTTAATCAGCGCAAATGTTTTGCATAAATGACTGTCCTTTACTTGCCAATAGCAGTAATACCTTTACTGTTCTTTTTTAGATTATTTTTGGAGCAAAATGAATGGGAAATTTTTGTTTCTATTTAAAACCTGGAGCGAAACACAATTATGGTAAGAGCAGCAGTGAGTTTTGTACTCTGTCCCTTTTCCTCTCTCTGTTGCTCACTTTCTCTGAAAAGAAAAAAATGTAGTATGATTCACATTTAAAAGGCTTCCAAGTGGTACATTTTTAACCAAGTGCTTTCATGTGCTTGATTCTCACTGCCATTTTTGACCTAATACAACCAAACACTACTGGATGTCTGGAATGGTTAATTATTTTTACCTCACCTTTTATAAAGCAGGGGCTCAACAGAGAGGACAGGCACTTAAACCTTTCAGACAGAAGAGTGTAAAACGAATTCCTGGGTTTGGATGTGCGTTAATTAATGCAAAGGTTCTGAGGGGCTTTCTTATAATTATTTTTGTTGATAAACAAGAAAATTCATTCAAAAGTGTATGCAACAAATCTCCTCTGAAGGCTGTATGTAGAGTAAAGACTCCTAGTTAAAATATTGGATGAACCAAATGTTAGTGAAAGCCAGACTTTTTCCCCTTAAAATAGTTCCCACAGGACTTCAGGGGAGCAGGGGGTGAAGGCACTCTAAGGACATTTTAATCACACCAAAGATCAGTCCTTTAATCCTTATTACCACATCACCAAGAATTTTTTTGGTCAAAGCAGGACAGTAAGATAAGGCTGGAAATAGACCGATCCAAAGCTAATGACGAAAAGCAGGTTAAAAATGAAATATCATAGCAGTAACTGACACCACCTTAAATCTCCCCTGGATTATTTGTTTTCTTCCACACACATTCATTTCCTCAATTTCTAGTAAATCTCATTTCACATAAACAGTTCCACAAAGCAAAGTCAATAGCTGTTACTGTGTTCCTGATTAATCCACTGAAATGAAATAGATCTCATGGCTTAGTATTTGGTTGTTTAAAGCTAAATCCACTGAAAGAATTCCGGAGTCCAGTTACACCAATAACTTTTGTTTCTTAACCGACATCCTTTTCTTTTGACTGAAATTTACCTGCTCTAAAATGAAATAAACCCATGCATACTGCACACTCAATTTCCCCCAGTACAAGGGCAACATCAGCCACTTTGTTTTGACCCAGAGTGACCACTAAAAAGACGACTGACAGTTTGCATGTAGTTAAATCAATTTGAACAATGTCGAAATTTCTATTTTCATTGTTCATGCTTCATCCTCTTCCTGACAAGTACCCCAGAGCTGCTTTACTTCAAAACAAACAAACAAACAAACAAACAAAAAAAGCACTTTTTACTCAGCTCCGGGACAGGATGGAAAGCATGCAAGTTTCCCTCACAAGAGGCAAGCAAGCAGACACACACATTCACACCCTGGACATTTGCCTCTCAAATAAATTATACACGATCCACACACAGGCAGCGCTCACCACGCACATCGCGGGGTTTCTGCAGGCGGCACTGGCCAGCGTGACGGCAAACATGCAGCCCAACACAAAAGCTGCTGAGGCCCGTGAGTGACCACCCCGCTGCAGCAGACTTGGGGTTCACCCCCATCAACTGATGGGAGTGCAAGTGGGGACGGCCCCCACATCCTGGGATAAGACGAGGCCCAGGAAGCCTCCTTACCTGGGAGAAGTTGAGCCCGTTCAGCGGGTGACACTGCTCCTCCACCCGCTCCACCGCGCCCGTCTTCTTCTTCATCCTCTCGGCCTCCTGGGCGAGGTAGAGATCGAGCACTGGCACCCCTCTGGAGCGGATGTCCGTCTCCGTCAAGGAGTTCACCATGAGCATCACCCAGACGGGCCTCTTGCGCTCCCAGTTCCCGGCGATGGCGTTGAAGAGGTAGTCGGCATAGAGCCCCTTGCCCCGCTGGTCCGGGGTCATCCAGTGGGGCAGCATCAGCTTGATGTAGTCCAGGTGGCGTTTCAGGCGGCGGTACAGCTCCCGGGGCAGCACGTCCTGCAGGTTCTCCCCGTGGGGCAGCATCTGGCAGCTGGCCAGCCCCGAGATGGTGTAGGGGTCCGTGAGGTCCAGCTCGAAGTAGACGCTGGAGCTGGCGTGGAAGGCGGCCTTGGAGTTGTCAGGGATGAAGTCCCAAACTCGCGTGTAGGGCACGTGGATGGTGCCGAAGAGATAGGCGGGGGGGTCACGGCGAATGGTCCAGAGGAAGGAGTTGAGCTCTCCTTGCTGCGGGGGAGACAGAGGGGCCGGTTAGTGATGGAGGAGCAGGAAGGCAGGAGACAGTGATGCCACCCTCGGGGCTGCCCGCAGGGCAGGAGGAGCGGGGGTCCCGCTTCCCCATCTCCTCGCACAAGCCCCGCGCGGGCTCGCAGCAAGCAAAGCCCACGGGCACCACGAGGCCCGCGTGGGGCTGGGT
>VZTA01024112.1:351327-480540 GCA_013398855.1 Mohoua ochrocephala | reverse complement strand
CGCCGCGGCTGAGGGGCGGTGGCGCTCCCCCCTCGCCCGCCCGTCCCGCGGCACCTGCGCGGCGCGTCCCGCGCGTTGAACACCAACAGCGCGAAACCGAGAAGTTCCGACATCCCCAAACTCAGTAAATGTGACAGAGTCAGCCCGACGAGGCTTGTCACGGGCAGGAACCGAGGGCAGCCGGCTCCCCGGGGGATGCCCTGCGGCGCCCCCGCTCAGCGCTCGCCGGCTGCGCTGACCCGCGCGGTCAGGACGTGTCCGGCTTTCCCCGGCCCCTCCGAGCCCGGCGTGGAGGGCAGGACATGCCCGCATGGCGCGGGCAGCACCGTACCCCGTACCTCAGCTGTCCTCACCGGGACCCCCGCCTCCTCAGCCTCACAGGAGGATGGAAGGAAGGAAACTTGTGTAGTTTCAAACACGCGTCGTTAGCGATCCGGCTTCCACGTGGACCGAAAAGCCTCAGCAACTGGACCTGAGAGAGTTCTTGGTGACGGGAGCACTTCCAAGGTCCCTGAGGGTCTGGAGCCCTCTCTGGAGGTCGTTGCAGAAGTCATTTGAGTTCAGCAGCTGCGACTCACACCGCCTCCCGTGTGTTTAAAGGGTTTTAGAGCGGAGGACAGGCTGACAATGCCTGTCACCGTCCGTCCCGGTTTGAGACAAATTAAGGGAAACGCTCTGGAAGGAACGTTCCCTCCTCAGAAGGCAGGTTTCAGTCACCCCAAGACACCGTCACATGCAAGAACTCCAGATCCATTCTGGGCAGGGATGGGAGTCAGGGTGCCGGACATAGCCCATTCTTCCTACAGGACGCTGCCCAGCCCCGGGTATCTCCCTCATCCTGCTGTGTGCAGCAGAGCCGGTCTGTATCCTGGCTTTCCCATCACCTCCCTGACTGCAAACCCTTTCCAAAACCGGGAAGTTCCTCACTGTATTGACGATGATCGAAACTGCCGAAATTTACATGATGAAACGCAGTCATTACTATTATGACGCGCGGTGCTTGCTCTGGCAAAACTCAGAGTGGAGCCAGCAGAGTTTTGCCAAGGTCAGCGAGAGTCTCAGGCCCACCTGGGTGTAAACGTGGCTTCCTGAGAGCCCCGTGGAGACTGTGAGGGACACCAGTTGCTGTGGTGACGGAAGGACAAAAGCCACTGAGAGGCACTTCGGAACCACTGTGTGTGCATCCCCTGCACACCGCTCCTGGCAGGAGAGCGTTCTCCTCACCACGGTGTCAGAACCAGCAGCTCCTTTCTAAGTGATGACACTCATCCTCTTCTCTCTCCTCCCAGATCTTCCAGACAGGTAAAAATCAGGCAGAGTAGGGGGCTAGCTTTTCCTCATTGTGTTTCTAGTTCTTTAATATTTCAAATAAATATTCCATTTTCTGGTTCCACCCTGAGAGATACGGTTCAGATAAGGGAAAAATAGAGAAGGACAGAGAGGCAGAAGGTTTTTTAGCACATAGGGTGTCCCATTGCTGCAGCACAGGATGGTCCAGTGAGACAACCGAGTCAGGGCCACACTGGGTGCGGGTGGCCTGGAGTCACCTGTGGCTCCGTGCTGTTGGGATATGGAGTGGCAGCAGTGTGCGTGTGTGTTGCTTTGTAGGCAGTGAGTTCTCACATGGCCTCCCCACCAGCTCGCTTCCCTGGCATTGCTGGTGTGCTGGCACAATCCCACAAGGACCGGGAGGGCAGGGCCTGGCTTCGTGTGCCCACGCCATCCTTCTCCCTGCAGCAGCCCCACCTTTCTCTCAAGCGTGCCTCAGCACTCATTCTCAGCCCACCCATCCCAAATATGCAGGGTCACTGTTGGTGGCTGTGCCCCCACCTGAAATGAAGATCCAGAGCAGGAAGGGTTGTGCAGTCCATGTCCCAGCAGATGTCACACGACAAGGGCTAAGTAGAGTCACAACACAGGATCCTGTGGCTTTTCCCTAAGCTGCCACAAACCTTTTAAAAGCTACAGGCTCGATGCTGTCATGACACTGTAACACGGAGCTGCATTTGCTGCAGCTGGATCACACTGTCCTTGCATTCAGCAAGTGCCACTTCCAAAGTGACGTGGCTGCACTTGCCTGGCTTAGTGGCTTTGACTTGGTCTACCCTTACTCTAGCCCCTTCCCAAATCCCTTCCAAAGCAGTGAAAGAACAGAGGGGCCTCGTCGGGAGGCTGGTAGGGACATCAGGAGTGACATGACCCAGCATCTCACGCCCTGGAGAAGATGCCTGGGAGGTCTGTGAGGATGTGAGGCCCTGCTCAGAGCCGTGCTGTGCTGTGAGGGAGGCGATTGCCCTCATCGATACCGTACATATCAAAGCACCCAGGGCAGGCAACAATAAACAAACATCTTTGGCACTGTGCTCGTCTTCCATGAGACAAAAGGCAGGTGTGTGTGTGTGTGTGTGTGTGAGGACAGCAAGTTTCCAGCCGTTTCCCTGAACTCAGCCCTGATGTTGCAAGAACTGTCTAGCTGTGAAAACACGGCCTCGCCTTGATTTATGCCGCTTGTGGGTAAGATGACTAAGAAGAAGGGGGGAAAAAAAAAAAGAGCAGAACAGGAACAGAAGTCCCAGTGGGAGCACGACGAGGGCGTGTACGGATTTGGTGGGACAGTCAGGTTGGGGAAACTGCAGCCAGAGCTTCGGGCAGTAGGAAGAGGAGACCGCAAAACCACATGATGTGTGTCATGATGTTCCACCTAAGATACAAAAGCATGCCACAAGTTTTATGAAGGCAACTCTTTGGTAACAGTAAAGAAATTAATTCTTTTGTGAAATTGTAACTTTTTTTTTCCCTTCAGATGAGTTCCATATGTCCTTGTGATTTTTTTACTTTTAAACACAGCAGTTTAGAACAAATCTTAAGTAACATTTAGCCTGCGTCTAAAGTAAATATTTACAAAAACATTAAATAATGGTGCTGATCTTTGGAAAATGTGTATTGCTCCCTACCTGCTACTGTTTTGTGCCTATCTGGAGTAATAGAGAAGCTTTGTAATAAAGCTCAGGGCTGTAAAAGCAGTATAACAGTGTGATTAGAAGTAATCAGATGGAAAATACTGAATAAAATACAGTTAAAAACTGGGAGGAGATAAGAGGGCTAAGCTGCAAAGGGAAGGTTACGTTATTTTGGTTTAACAAATTTTAAGAAAATTAATGGGGGAATTGGCTTTTAATCTTACAAAAACGATATTATTTTTGTGGAAGCATAATAAGTAGTTTTAGCTGTTATTTATGTCATGTATCATTTTCAAAGAACCTTACTAAATAAATATTAATCATTTTACCAACCACTTAAAGGCAACCACTTTTAGGGGTGCGGTGAGGCAACAACTTACCAAGTGAGTTGTGCTAAAACAGGAAGTGAAGACAGCCAGATTCAATAAGGAGTCCATGTGGGTATAAAAAATATTTGTGGAGGTTTTAACAATATCCTTAATGAGGCAAAACAAACCCCCATGGAACAGAGGGTAGATTTCTTTGTTAATGAGAAGCTTGCACTGGAACTTGTAATTGCAGTGAGTTTCCAACAGGTAAAGAAGATTATTAGATCTGAGAGAAAACAGCTTGTGAGGGATCAGTATTTGCATGCAGAAAAGGGTAACATTTTTGTTAAAGAACATGTTCCTCTCTGCTCACCTTCCTCCCAGGAAAAACACCATATTGTTGGCCCGTGATGTATCAGTATTTCCCTGTCTCCACCATGGTGTACTTTCTTTTGAAGGCACCCAGTGGACTTCAGTCCCTGCATTTCTTACAACCTTCCTGCAACAAGGAGCTCTGCTGGCCCAATGACTCTCCCCAAACCTGTCCTGTGTCAAAACTGGAAGTGTAAGAACCCAGCTTTTCCTTTTTCCATGAATGAAGCTGAAGGTGTCTTCTGCTCCTGCCAGAGATGGCAGATGAGATTCAATCTTCTTGCCTGCTACAGATCACAGAACAATTTAGATTGGAAGGAACTTCCTGAGGTCTCTGGTCCAACCACTCTGAGCAGGGTTAATTTCAATGTTACATCATGCTGCTGAAGTCCAATTAAAGATGCTAATTAGATTTCCTTATTCTTATACGCAGGTGGCATTCTGTGTAGCTGTCCTGGACTCCAAAAAGTATGACGCCTAGAGCAGTTGCACCGCTAGCTGTCATGCCATGACTTGTTATTCGCTGTGACACCTGTGCTGTGATGTGTCTGGCAAATAGATTTTCCTGCAGAAGATTGATTTTGATGTTGTAGTCACATAAAACATTGTTGCTCAGTCGTGCAGTTCATGATTTGAAACATGCAGTTGTCAGAGGAACAAGCCTCCACTACTTAGGGCTGTCATGCTGAAACTGCTGAATTATCACAACTGTTTTAATGTTTCACATCTTTTTTTCATGTGTGTTGCAGGCAATACAATGTAGCCACTGTAGTCAGTCTTACATTTCCTTGCCTGTTTGTCCTCCTGTGTCCAATTCAGTGTCCTTTGTCTCAGTGTAGCGAAAACAACCAATCTAGTTCTTGAAGAAAATCCCCTCTCGATCCTGACATCCTCCCTCTTAAGAATGAGGTATGAATTTTGCAGACCAACCAGCATTAATAGCTTGTATTACATTTCGCAAAGTCTCACCTTGTGCTGTGGCCTCTGCAATGACAGACCACATCCTGCCTGAGACTAGGCGTGTAAATAGCTGAAGAAAACCTTTCCCAGTGTCAGACTCTGGAATGCATTCTCCCTCTGTATAAAGTTTAGTCTGCGCTTGTGTATGTATATAATATTACCTATGCACACCTCTGAGAAGGTGTATGCAGCTATGTGTGTGTGTTTATATATGTTAGTGCATTCATATATACATATATATATATATAATATATGCATGCATATGCACAAGATTATGGGATAGGTGAGTACTGTTAACGCTCCCTTATATGCTTTTCAGTTCTCTTTCCCATCCTCTCAAAAATATTCCGAATTTTAATGCACGGAGGCAGAAGCCTGTCCTTCTCTGATGTCTTACCACAAGTATGGTGGATCCTGTCTTTTCAAGATCTTCTGTCTGCACCTTAAGCAGAACATTACTGTTCCATTCCCAAAGCATATTAAATCAGAGAGATTGTGAAAAAAAAGATCTGAAAGCGGCTCATCCACCTGAACAGAAGTAATCTCCCTGCTGCATAGAAAAGGCTGTAGCTGTTTCCACAGCACAATAGATTATCTCCTTGAGGCCTAATAAGCAAAGAGATTTCTTCCTGTTCAGCATAGTTCAGTGTATAGTTCCAGAAGCTCCACTTAATTTCATAAACAGTTGAAGCCTCTTTCATGTTTGGAGAATGATTGGGAGTTCAGCTGCTCAAGAGTCCTCTAAATGCTCCACTCTTTATTGTCATTCACTCTATTTTCTTTTCCTGGTTTCTAGATTGCCACTGATTTATACAACCGGGGTATCATATTATGTTCATTGGCGTTTATTAATGAGAAGCCTCAGAGGGCTTTTTAAGTGGGATGAGTCTTTATTATAAGGCAGCTAAACCGACCCTCCAAGACAGCACTTCTGAAAGAGGAGTCTCTGCGTCTTTGGCCTAACCTGGAGCAGAATATTCCAAGCAAACGCAATAACGTTGTGTATATGTCTGAAGTAGCTCATTTGCCAACAGCATTCCTATTCTGGTGGCTTGGAACACGTAACAGACATGCAAAATGTGCCAATATTTTGGTAATTTGGTGTAAAAACTGCTGCTTTTTTTCTTTTGGAGCTGGTAGAGTATGGCTCACATTTGTTGTGTGTGTGTGGGCCTGCTCCTTATTAAAGTCGTGGTCCTTTTTTCCAGTAACCACTTCAGTGCTGTGAATCAACATAACCAGTTCAGAAAAACACCATCTGTCGATTGGATAAACAAAAGTCTAGTTAGCTGGAAGTTTAATAGATCGCGAAGTCTCACCAAGTCCATTTTTATGTTAATAAATTCCACCGTGGAATATTTTCTGACGTCACATGGTAAAAGTGCCCCAAATAAATAGCAGCTGAAGCATTTTCCATTATTTATCACAGTGTTTTGTGAGTTTAACAATAGAAATTGGCCAGGATCTGAACTTCCCTAATCTCAGAGTGCCATATGAGTGTGTATATTGGGTTTCATGAATCTTAGACAAGTAGGTTTAGAAGGGATCTCATCTAGCCTGACCAGAGCTGGGTCAGGTGGACCTCCACTATCCCAACCAGATGTTCATCTCACTTAGGAGTGGAGGCTCTGTAATAGCCACTGACCTCATTTGATCCATCCTGTGCCATGCATTCTGTTGGTTGAGGTCACCTGCATTACTGCTTTTTAATAGCGGTCCACAAAGCTATTGCTCCTCGAGACAGGTGTGCAAGTACTTAGTGAGACCTTCCGAGTCATCCTGAGTCCCTTAAAAAGGGTGAATAACAGATTTGCCTACAAAGTTATAAAATTACTTCTAAGTAAGACTAAGGAGGAGAACTCTGCTTTAGTGCTAGCAGTGCTGAGAGACCCTGGGGCTCGAAGTTCGTGCCAGCACTGCAGCAATGCTTCTGCAGGGTCGTCATGGGGATGGTCTTCTCTCTGGATTTCAACACAGCCTGTGGTGGTGTTTCCTGATAAATGGGCTATTGGGGATGCTACAGCCGGTATGTGCTACCCTCTCATGGCCTTCTAGGGCACCTGCTGCTGGAGAAATCTGGCTTTCTCCTTTCATGAGAAATCTGGTTGTGGTTATTGGAAGGGAATCCTACCCATCTCTGTGCTGTATCCCTTCTCCTCTCCTCCAGGAGGAAAATGACAAGGAGCTGTTTCAGTAACTGTAATTTTCTTGTAACACTGCCAGTTCTTTGTCCAAATCATGATTTTGTCCTGGTTTTAGGAAGTCTCAGGTGAGGAGCAGTGCATATGTGTGTTGTACAGCCACATACCTAGTGTGGAGTCCTACTCATTTCTTTCTGTTGCCTGGAAACAACTTCTGCTGGTTTGAGTAGCACATGTAAATGCACTTAATCATGTGGAAGAAGCTTTGACATTTCAGATCATAGTAATCTTCCCCTTTCCTTCCTCATGTGCAACTCGAAGTGGCTTATACATTTGAGATCCAGCTGTGCCTTCTTGGATCTGTGATACTCAGCTCATACTTTGAAGCTACTCCTGCCCTGAAATCACACTGTGTATATCCATTACAAGCTGTAGGGAAGAATTAATCGAATAAAACCTGATGCTCTGCTATGCTAAAGCACATCACAACTTACCTATCTCTTCTTACATATCTTCTGATTATTGCAGGACTATAAACCTCTTCTATTGTTTCTTTGAAAAAAATTTAAAATAGTCCCAGTAATCCTTTTGGACTTGAGAGAAAATAAACATTTCACGCTATGGCAAGTCCCTGAAATGCCTACAAGGGCTCCTCTCCTGAGCTGTCCTAGGGATATCAAGTTTACTGTAAACTGGAAGGCTATGGCCAGGTCATCTTTTATTTATGGGGTAGGATCCCATTATCAATTTATCACAGAGGTTACTGTTTTCAGGGCTTTTTTCAGCGCACTGTTTTCCAAACATTTTCAGCAGACAAAGAGAAAAAAACTATCTGTTTTGGAAGTGTGTCTGTAGTGCACTTTGGTCAGTCCCAGTGTGTGTCTAATCACTTTTAGTCTGCCTGCATGAGGGGTTAAGACGCGTCTCTGCTCTTGTTAGCACTGGTCATGTGGAAAGCGCCAAGAAAGCGGGGAAAAAAGCATCAAATAAGAGAGATGTCGTCATTTGGCAAGAAGAATGAGCTGTCCCCTCTTGTTAGAAACTAGCTTTGTTTTCATGTGGAAGTAGATCTTGCAGGGACTGTGCTTTCTGAGCACATCTTGTCTCTCTCTATACATGCCTAGCCCTGCGATGATAACTAGTCTCTAAACATGAAACAAAAGGATGAATTATGTCTGTATTTCTGTCAAGAGCAGAGAAGTATAGCCACAATAAACCTAGAAGTTTGTAGGGTGAAGTAAAAAGAGAGACTTTCTTTTCAGAAGCGAAAAGTTACAACTTTTTAAATCTCATTGGGACGATGTTCATTGGGATCATCAGTCACACTTTTTGTTGTTGTTGCTAACTTACACATGCACATAGAAACTGCCTTTCATGGGTGAAAAATGTCTTGCTTATTCACAAGCCCTGTAGAAATAAACATCATTTTATATATATCTGTACTGCTGGCAGCGAGGATTTTATTTGTCATGCCATGTGCCAAGCTTTCATTAGTCAAAGTGTGAAATATCCCATTTGCTGTGTTTTGGAGAGTTCCCACTGGAAGCATTTAGAGAGCCATTCACTGATCTTTCAATCAGTGGAAAGGAGAAGGGATCCCCCTGGGCACTGGCCAACAACATGGGACTCAGGGGTTCTGCTTTAGTCCTCAGCTTTGTAACCCATCCTCTTTTTGACTCTGAGCAAATTGCTTCATCTGTCCACATCTCGAATCCCCAGTGACAAGGATCAAGCTTTCAAGTCATAAATTTGTTCAGTAGCATAAACTTAATATCTCAGATACTAATGTGGTGGTAACCACATGGTCAGACTCTATGAGCTAAGTAAGTTTGATAAATGGAGGCGAGTCTGGGTCTGAACATAAGTTTTGGAGAAGCTCCAGAGCACAAACAGCGCGACTCTTTGATTTCACTCTACACTGTCACAAAAAGCCAAGCACACTTTTCTGCACGCCTGGATCTCTGTCGCTGCTGAAGTCCAGGTCCTGCTCTCTTAATCCCAAGCCTACCTCATTTGGAGGCTTACACATTTGGGAGGTAAGATCCCCGCGGTGTCCTCTCTGAGTGAGGTTGCTGTGAAGACAGTAAAGAATCATGGAATAAGTAGAGCTGCCAAGGAAATGGCTTTGGCTTGATGGATTGAACTCTGTGAAGCTGTGCGTATACCCACGAATCTGTCAACTGAAGAGTTTGAGGTCCTGCTCCTACCTGTGCTGGCGTACTGTCTCTTCTGCCCCTATTCCTCTGTGTAAATCAGGAAGAGCCTAAAAGCCAACATGAGTAAGATCAAACTCTGCTTATTCAGATGGAAAGTATTGCTCTAGTCCCCTGGGAGTTTGCTTTCTTTTTTTTTTAGGAATGGGATTGCCAAGTTCTGGACAGAATTTACAGAACAAATCTCTTGGCATTGTAATTCATTGCAAAGGAGACCTAAGTTTATCAACTGAATTATAGTTGATGGAGCCTTATATCAATTCTTTAAGTGTCCTTTTGGCTTCTTTTTATGTTCCTTCTCCGCCCTCATCAAGATGCTCAATGAAAGACTTAAATCTATTTTCACCTTCTTTAGAGGCACCGACGATAAAGCAAATGAAATATTATTCTTTCTGAGTAGTAAATTTATAGCAGGCAATAACAAATCCATGAGAATTTATGTGGCCTTTTGCCAAAGAAACCAAGGATTTGAATCCACATACTGAAAAATATATGCATATCTATTCCGGTGTTTAAAGAGCTGTGAGAAATCCTTTTCTTAAGTGAAATGAGAGAAAAGTCTCCCAAATCACCTATGACCCTCCTTTTAAAGCCTGAGTGTCATCAGAAGTTTAAAACTTTATTAAGACTTTCTCATGCTTTTAGCTCCCTGACATATCTTAAGGGGATGCAGATATGAGAAGAATGAAGGCATTGTAGCATCAAACAGCCGAGCTTCCATTATCCATGCAGGGGACAACGTAACTGAAGGCTCAGTGTCCATGTCTGCCCATGGAGATAAGGACTAGAAGCCTGACCAGATCTTCCCGTGAAGGAGCCATGGAAGATGGCAATATGCTCCCTTTGAACAGCACCAGCGTTCCTAAAACCGAACTGCCCCAGTCTCCTGCAGCCTCTGTTCGTGACCTGTTGGTAGCTGCCAGCTTGCTGACGTTCCCTCATCCAGCGCCCCACAAAAGGCACCGTGCTCTCCTCCCAGGAAGCCCTGTTTTCACTGGCTAAACACCGTTGGAGTTCTTTTGCTCTTTTCATTCTCCTCCATTGCTTCTCTTGTGCTTTGGTCATGTTGGAGGATAAATGAGGTATCGGTATCAAACCAGCCTGGACCCCACTGAGGTTTCTTCCTCTAGTCTTGGATTTGAACTCTCTGTTCTGAGAAGCCTCTCAAGAATGACCGCCCATCACATTGTCTTGCTTGCTTAGACAGCTCAGGTCTCCATGGCTCAGTGGTTAAGGGAATCTACTGCATCTCTGGATGGGCATTTCCCAGGCTGCCTGCTAGAGCACGGTTGGGGATTGTGTGCCTGCAGAGCTTGCTTTAGTATTGCTGGCAAATCCCTCCATGTCCTCACCAGTCCTCCTTTGACTACGCATGTGGAAGTCTTCAGACATGTCTGCAGTCAGATGCTTGCCGTGTTTTCAATCAACACAATTCAGTTTTAAATTATAGCTCTAAGAGCTTTTCAGGCTGTGCCGACAAGCCTGATCCTTAAAAAAAAAAAACAACAAACAACAAACAACCAAGCTCCAAACCAGTGTGCTTTGAGGAGAAGAACGGAGGGAAAGTGACATCCATTCTGGGAAGGAAGAAGCAAGAATAACAAAATCTGGCACCCTGGTCTGTGTTTGCTCTAATGATGCATCTCCATGTGCTTCGTGTCCTTTGGTAACACTGCCCTTTCCGTGCCACGTCGTGGATCGTCAGATGAGGAAGCTTGGCCCAAAATAAACGCCAGGCTGCTTTTCATCTCGGGGATTTGTTTGTGCCAAGCGAACAAAGTAACTTCTTTGTGGCTGTTTGCATTTGTCGTTCCAAGTTGTCTGAGCGCTGGGTTATAAATACACACCACCGATTGATAGCCTCAATATGTCCAGTCGGACGAGCTTTGCGTGCTGGCAAGGAAAGGATTTGGCTTGCCTTAATTATTTTTGTTTTAATACTTTTTTAAAATGTTTGATATAAATCAAAGATACTGTAAATATAGCACAGGAGGAGCGGGTTCCTTCCTTATCCATTTTTTAGACTGGGTTTCTGTCCAACAGTTTTAGGTAAATTTTATATTATATGTGTATTCTTTGCTGTAATGTACGTAAAGGGGTGATGTCAAGCTGCGTGTGTCATTTAATATTATTGACATTTTTAATGCAGAAATAAAATGAAGTCAGGATTTTATCAATTTCCCTCCTCTTAGAGGAGATGCGAGGTATGAGAGGAACGTGAAAGGCTGAGTTGTTCTGAGCTCTGCCTTAGGAGCGCTCATGGTAAGCCAAGATCACTGCTGTCCTGGGCCTGTGACAGCAAGGCCCCTTAATCACCGGTGACTCTGAGCAGCCTGAGCTAAAACCTGAGTCTGGGGGACTCTCAGCCAAATCCTGACTCCTTCATCAAGGAATGTTCAGCCTTCTAGACTTGCTTTATTTCTGCGCCCACCCCCAGCCCCTACCGCTGAAAAACAATGCTGGTGAAAAATGCCTCTTTGGGAATTTAATTTGTATGGAAAACATTTTATTTTTGTATCCAAATCTTCCAGTCTGTGTAGGGTTTTCCATTTGCTCTCAGCAAAGACTCTTTTTCACTGTTTTTCTCATCCAAAATTCTTATTAAGAAACTGAATGCCTTTACCAAAAATGGGCATCTTTTCCTTCTCCTTTACCCCCTTCCTCATTCACAACATCCCCAGACCCCTGAAAACAAGCTAATTTAAAGAAAGCACGTTTCTCCTAAAAAAATTCCCATGGAATTGATTTTGTTGTGGTTAATGTCTTCTTTGTCTGTCTTCTGTCTGGGGCTGGAAGAAAATTCCTTGAAACATTATCAGACAGTGCATCTCTACAGCCCAAATGAGGTTCTAAACATCTCATTTATTCATTTATATGATAATCCAGTAACCGTAATTGCGGTCACTGGCTTATTTGCAATTTGTATATTGAAACAATTGTGCGCAGTTGTTTGAAAACTGGATCCCTTTCCAAAGGTCTCAGCCTCAGACACATGTCAGGAGGAATGTGCTTACTGGATGCAGTAGGATGCTGTGTGTGGTTACATACACATGCACACGTATTTCTTTATTAATACACACATATCTATAAATAAAAGATGTGCATGTGGTTGGAAGTGAAAAATCACAAGACCTTGTGCCTGATTTTAGTTTTGCTTTGAACCAAACTTCTCCAGGGTGACCTGGAAACAATGTCCATGCAGAGCAGGAGGCAAGTAGACCCAAGGCAGTTTTACATGGTGATGACTCAGTTTCCCTTTCAGGTTCTGGTGCAAAAGGAGAATATGAGGCCACGTCCATGCGTGGCAACGTGGGAAGGTACACGCTGGATCTGTGTGGACTGAACTGGCCAGCATCAGTTTGTTCCAGACAGTCTAATAGTGAACGAGCCTTCGCAGAGTCTGGTTCACACTGAAAAAGCATGAAAGAAAATAGACCTGTGGGTCTGTGTCCCTTTGTAAATCCAGTTTGCAGGAGTGGGCTTCTTACTTGCACTTATTCCTGTGTGTGTAAGTTAAGGGGCGAGCAATATAAATTGAAGCCTAATTTTTTCTTTGAAGCGATTAACACCCACCCACAAGCAACAGGAAACAGACTTCAACTTTAATTAGTACCAACACATTCAAAATTCACCCTATATTTGCCTTCAAGTGCAGCAAAGCAGCTTCAAAGCTAAAAGCTTCTTCACTTTCTAAGTAGTAATGAGGTATTAATGAGGCAATTAGGGGCTTGTAAACATGGTGTCAAAGAGATATGAACTAATCACCAGCAACAGGAAAAAGACAGATCCTTCTGACTTCAGTGCTCTGCGCTCTCCCTAGGCCCCTGAGGCATTCTGTGCTTGTAAACTAATCCACAAAAATGTTCTAGATTAATTCAAAACACTATCCTCTTTTTAATTCCCTGACTGTCTTCGGGCTTGTTTCTGAATAGATGCTCTGTGTGAAGGCTTTTAAATACGCACTTTTGTTATTGCAATAAAACCCAGATTGAAGTTCTCTTGCACTAAGCTGTCAATTTATATTTGGCTCTCTTCTCAGATACATATGAAATACTTCTAAATAATTTGTTAGAGTATTTCTTCCAGTTTATTTCCTTTTAGGCTATTTAATTAAAAAAATAAAGCATGTAATTTAATTAGAACTGACAAACACCACTTTTTTTTTTGCCCCTAGAATTTGAAATGTTTGCATTGAAAATGAAGGATTAAATACACCAGTTAAATCTTGGAGTGATGCAGAGAGGGCAGGGACAAACATTTCCCCTCACAGATTTGTTAGCTTGAATGTTGGACTGGGATTAGTGCAATCTGATTTTACGAGAGTCACTTTTTCGATTCTCATTTCCTCCTAGCAATAGCGTTCAGATCTCATCTAGCTGATGCTGAAATCAACCTGTCATGCTACTTTCTGTTGCTGAAGGAAAACTCACAGCAGGTTTATCCACAGTAAGATATCAAATGTTGTTCTGCTGTCGTGATAGATTTTGAGGTTATCCCTATTAGAAAACCATGGAATCATAGAATGATTTGCATTGGAAGGAGCCTTAAAGATCATCTTGTTCCAGCCCCACTGCCATGGGCAGGGACACCTTCCACTAGACCAGGTTGCTCAAAGTCCCATCCAGCCTGGCCCTGAGCACTTCCAGGGATGGGGCATCCACAACTTCTCTGGACAACCTGTGTCAGTGTCTCACCACCCTCACAGGGAAGAATTTTTTCCTAATGATTTCAAAGAATTTTGTATTTTCTAAGTGGAAGTAGAAGGGAAAAAAAATAAAATGAAAAATAAAAAAACCCTTACAATATAAAAAATGTCACGAGACAGTGAAGCTTTAGGAAAAGCACAGACTGAAGAATTTCATAAGCTGGGAACAAACACATCCTCACAACATCCCTGATTACGTACACTCCAAATCTTCACGTAAGAGTTGAAATTCTGACCTCTCTGCTTCCTTCAAATTATCTCCCCAGATGGTATTGCTCCACAACTGGAAGTACTACTGATTTGAGAGAGGATTTTTGGATATGGCATGTTGTCTCCTGGAGATTAGTGTGAAACTCCATATCCTTTCTCTGTGTGATCTCATTACAGCCAGCTCTCTAGGGGTGAAAAGTGAGTTCACTAAACCAACTTATTGTGAAAAAATATTTTGAAACATAACACATTGTGGTTTGATCCTGCATTCTCACAGGTATATGTTGGAAATCGCTTGGTCGAAGTCAGGAACATGTGCGTTAAGCTCTCAGAAGTAAAAACAGAATGGAGGCCCTAATAGTTTTTCCTACATCGGGAATTTGATCTAATCCACAGGAAAATTGTACATGAGTTCAACAGACGAGCACTTTGCCTAGTAGCGTGCAGCTGATTATAACTCTGGAATTGTCCCTCGACAGACCAGTCAAAAATGGTCTCCAAACATTTCTGAGAAGAATTCTTATGAAGAGGATGGTGGTGAATCATGTCTGCAAATATGAAAGCCAGTACTGGCAGCTCTAGAAATTCAGTTTATTGTTTGAATTTTTCAGCAGCATTTTCTTCTGGACAGTACTCACCTCTCATAGCAGCTGGCAATTGTTGCAGTAGAGATTCGTGAGTGTTCAATGCTGTCACAATTGGCTCTTCTAGAGGTTAGCTTGCAGAACTTCATCGAGTGTCTCCTTCGCCTAAGCCCATCCAATTTATGGCTGGTTTAGAAAATTCCAGTATTTATTTAAACATTTGCACATTGAAGAATGAGCCTCCCCCAGTGGTCCTGTGCAGTCTAATAATGTCTCTCTCCTCCGTATTTATTCTTGCAAAGCCTTACTTGGATATGACCAAATCTTTTTTCTGGATATGAGATTTTGTTACGGCATCCCTGGCCAAGCTAAGCAGCCTTTGGGTATCCCATTGTGTTTGTGGCAGGTTTTGGGGAAGACACCACACCTTCCATGCTGCATGTAGACTACCAGACCACAAGCACACATACTTCTGGCTTTCACCCAGAGCTTTGTGCCTGAGAGCTCATAGCCACATGAAGATTTTGGTGTGTGGTTGTAGGGCCAGGAAGGTTGACACTTGGGTGAAGATTTCATCAGCTCTCATTAAGCAAACACACATAGGCCAGTGTCATGGCCTTAAAGATTTCCAGTATTTCTTTCCAGTATTTCTTGCTTCAAGCACAAGAGCCATCAGTGTCTGTGATGCTGTTAGGAAGAGACCACAGCTACAGACGTCAGCTGCAAACACATCCTGGGTGGTTCCTCCCAGGCAGACAAAGTGCCTGAAACCTCTGACTCCTACTGTGAGTTGAAAGGAGTTTGGGATGGGTGACCCTAAATGCAGCTGGTCAGTAAATCACAGCTCTGGCCCAGAGTCCCAGAGAGGAGGGAATCCCCGGCATCCTGCATGAGTGCATGGAGCAGAGGCCGAGGTGTGGGAGGGGGGGCAGCCACAGCATCCCCATTTCAATGTGTGAGACAGAGGGCCTGCCTTGTTAGCTCAGAGCTGTCGTGCTTAGGACATTACCTCTCCTTCACCTCTTTCCTTCCTCTCCTCCTGTGTTAATCCTACATAACTCTCTCTGCTCTTTCCATCTGGGCGGGGATCTTAACAGACCCCTGCAGTTCTGCAGGGCCTCTCCTGTTTGTGTGTAATAATACAGGATGGCTGGACCATTAACACCTTCTCTGAGCACAGCATGTTGGAGCTGCAACATTTTCCAGCTTGGGCTCCTTTGCCAAAGGGTATTGTGTGTGCATGCTCAACTTTTCTTTTAAAATCCCAAATAGGGTTTTCTTTTCTCTCTTCCTTCCAGGTTGTGTGTGTTTTTGCTATTGGTGTCCATGGGACTTTTCCTCTTGTGTTTCCTTTAGAGGTAACAGAGTCTGGGGTTGGTTTTTTTTTTCCCTTCTCCTTCTCTCCACCAAACCATGGTTTCTGGGAGGGTGGTAACTGAGAAGGAGAGGCTGAGTGAGTCTCTGGAGTCATAAGTGAACCCTTAAATGGAGCACTTTGCTTTGAGGTCATTAGTTCAAAGAGAACTGAAGTGACATCTACAGGGTTCTGCCATCTGAGAGCTGGAAGGTAGGTTTCCATCACAAAAACATGATGCAGGCATGTTACTAGGGACTTATGACTGAGTTGGATTCCCTGGAAGATAATGAAGAGAGTCACCACTGAAACCTTTTTCAAATTTGAGACATTCCTAGTAGCTCTGTCACGTACATACTTTTGAGCATCTAAGAAGGGCCAGCTCAAATCCCAGCTGTGCCTCCTGGATTGGCAATTCAAGGGTAAGGGAGGGGAGCTTTGCAAAGAAGGTAAGGCAAGTAAAGAAAATGAGGTTTCACTCCAAGGACACAGGTTCGTGCATTGACACAAAGGTATCGTAAGCATATAAACAAAGCTCTGTGACCCAGAGATATATGGCAAATAATGACTTGTAAGTGCATGTGAGGTTGGTCTGAAATCCAGGTAAGCAGTGAGCAAAAAGCAGTCTGAGGGAGAGGGATCTCTACAATAGCAGAGGTGTCTGCCCCCTCCCTTCCTGTGAACCTCCTGCCAGCAAAACTTAGGAGAGGAACTTCCGATGGACCAGGATGTGTCTTGCGGCTAGTGACAACCCAGCTTTGTTTCTAAGTGGATAGGCACATCTTTCTAAGAATTGAAATGTTACTGTCTGCATGCAGCTTTCTGGGGTGAAATCTTGCCCCATCAAAACTGAGAGTCATCCTTCTCAGCTGAGTGGGTACAGTTCTGTCTCCTGCCTTAAGCAATGAAAATGATACAAGTAACTAGGACAGGCCAAAAGCATCTGTAATATAACACTGGCAAGAGACAGCAGTTGCCACGAGTGATTTTGTCACCTGCACTGCAGAGTGCTGGAGATGATATGACCAGAAACAGGTCAGGCCAGTGGCCCTCCACCTGAGCTTGGGCCTGCCCTAAGTCACACAAATTGCTGTGGGAGCTGTAAACCTGGAGCACTGTTTGGCTGTGAGGTGAGCCATGAGCTAAAGTGGGGAACGCCATTGATGACTCTCTCGTGAGTGGAGAGTCTCTCAAGGATCTCCTCGTGTCAGAACGGTCACCTGAGACACAGCGAGAAATGACCAGTGCCAGGTAAGAGCTTCATTCCCTCTCTGTCCCGAGAAATGACCAGTGCCAGTTAAGAGCTTCATTCCCTCTCTGTCCCGGGTTCCTCAGGGGCTGTTGCTGAACTGCCGGAGTTTTCCATGCTGCAGTTCCCTGGCATGGGAACGTGTTAACAGTCTGTTTAGCTGGTCTTTGTAGACTACAGGCTTTGTGTATGCATATGCTGTGAGAGATTTGTCAGAGCCTTTCCTGGAATGGGGTGCTGATTAGCCAGGGCCTCCTGAGAGCTCGTAATGGAAATCAATATAATGGTTGTTATAACTAATGATAACAAAGTCAAGAATGGCAACAAAAAGCTTCAGAGCACAATGTCCTTTGATTTTGAGGCTTTTGAAGGGGAGCAGAAAAGAATTATTTGAGGGCATAATAAAGGAGCCCCCTCCCTTTCATAGAACTCCTGGGAAAAATATTTTATTGAGAGAGGGTATGTTAGCCAAAGCAAGACATAAATATTTTACTTATTAGAGCACAGGCTGTTTCTCTTCTCGTTGGCTCCTTTGCCAAGGCTGGCCTCAGACAGAAATTTGCAGTGTCCATTTCTGTACTGTGTGGAGGGGGAACCGGGGCATGGAGACCCAGGCCATGGACTGAAAGCCTGCCAAAAAAAAAGGAAAAAAAAGCCCTTCTTAGAGAAATTGTCTTGCTCATAAAATGTGACATTTGCATGGCAGTCGCCAAGATTGTTTTTTTGTTCATAAACAGGGGTTTGCAGCAAAGACGTGGAAAGCCCACTGTGGATTGAACTGGGCAAAGGTATCAGATCTCAGCAGCCAACTTGACAACAAAACTAATTACCCTGTGAGGGCAGAACAGATACTGCCACCTTTCCAATACACACTGCCCTGTGTGAGTTCTCTGATGTCTAATAGGGCTTAGGCTGAGCATGATTTCTCTCCCTGGGAGATCTAATAAGATTTCATTCCCTTCTACCTGACTGTTTCCACAAGATGTGGAGAAATGTGGCATCACTGAGCTCTCCGTCATCATTGCACTTCATTGTGTCAGAGAATCCTCAGAAAGGAGAGAGACAGGAAGACAGAGATGCTCAGGCAGCTGAACTCACATAACAAGTTAAATCATAGGTGCATTTCCTTCCCCTTAGAGCTGTTCAATGACTTTTAAAATCTGTCAAGGAAAACACCTGTAAGTCTCTGTCTCAGAGTGTCCTCGCACTGGAGATTGTGAGAACCCGGGGGCAGTTGGTCAGAGAAGTGGGGCTGTATTTCTTTCATACGCTGCCTCCTGTAGCATGAGTGTCTGGTTCTGGGCACAGATGGGTCCAGGGTGACAGCTTTTACCTTCTTATACCCAATTTCTTAAGGATGCTGTCTGCACTGGTAGTTTATGGCAGATGTCCAAGGAGAAGTATAAAGACAAGGCAGATGATATCCATAGTTCCTCCAGGTGTTCTTTCTCAGCCTCTGGAAAATTGTCCTTCAGAGACATTGAGCCAGAAGTGGTATCTGTTGTGGTTTGTTACCTCTGCAATTGATTTTTCTTCTACGCTTTTGTCTAACTGACTTTTGAGCCCATGTAAAGGGCTGACACATGGCAGAGAGCTCCGCAGTTTAACAACCTCCGTGAGGGTGTAAAAACCTCTCTCCCCTCTTCTGCTCTGTACACACCTCCAGCTTATTCTGGCTGGCAACAAACACCTCTTGGAATGTGCAAGGTGCTGTCCATCCCTCACTGCTCACACAATTCTCCCTTGGGTTTTATAGGGCTTGAGCATATCTGTTTTCTCTTCTACCCTCAAGCGTCTTAGTGCATTCTCACACAAAAGCTCTCCAGCCATTTTCTCCCATATCTCCTATTCCAGTTTTACTATATCCTTAGATACAGTCAATGAAAAAAACCTGGATAAAAACTGCTAGTTTCCCAGGGCCCAGCCAAGGGTTGTTTGGCTTGTAGCATCACTTAGAAAAGTTTAGCGTTTGTTCTGTGCTTGAATTCTTACTGGTGAGCTGAAAGAGGGCAAGAAAAGGTGGTCCAGAACCTGATATGGCTGGTTTCTGCTCTATCATGTTAACTCTCCAGCTGCACTGTCTGGAATGAAAGCATGTTCAATTGAATTAGAAGTGGAGAAAGTTTGTCAGTGAGTTGGCAGATAAATTTTGCTTTACGCCATGGAAACAGATACGGTAGTAGAAATCCTTGCCAGTCAGCGTGCGTTCTCTCCAGCTCTCTCTGCCAGTGAGAAGATACAGCAAAAGCCGACTTTTTGCTTGCCTGATATCACGTTGTGAATCTGCTTAGCCACGTATTCATCCCCCGCTCTGTGAATGCTTTTCAGATTGAATATCTGTTGGTGAAAATACTTCAGAGGTGACCGGTTTATGTTTAACCCCTGGAAACTGCTTTCAAAAAGCTTTTTTTGCAAATGCTGCATTTCGTAGCCCCCTTTTTCCCACCTAGGGAATTCAGTCTGGGTACAGGGTATCTGCAAGGGGCTTGCAAAAGGTTACGCTCCAGAGCTGAGCATGTGTTTTTATGAAATGCATGAATAGCTTTGACCACACTGAAGGGAAAATACTCTCTGTAAAACTTCAGCCATTGCGAGGCAAGCTGTGAAGCTAGAACTGCGGCGCTGTCAAGAAAAAAGAGTCCCTACAGTCTTCCAAGGTGAAATCCTAGCCTTCATCTAACTATACAAAGCTGGTGGCAGATTTCCCAGATTTGAACAGGCCATGATTTCACCTACAGTTGTCATGCACTGCAGGGGCTGAATTGGACTGGACAGAGTTAACTCTGATGTCATCCAGGCAGTGGGATTTTTACCAGTGTTTTCTGCATGTGGGTCTAGGAACTTGGTATTGAATTAGAATCTGTCTAGGAGGAGTGCTGGTAATTGCAGAAACGAATCCCAGGGGTTGCCATTTAATCTACAAGCTCAGTTTTGTTTCAATTAGCTGTAAAGTTGGCAATGAGCACAAATGGGTAACCATGAAATGAAAGCTCCTCCAGTGAACACTGTGTCCACAAACTCTCCAAATTGCTGACTCTCATTAGAAAGCAAAGGGAGGGGAGAAAATAAAACCACAAACAGTGAGATCCAATTATGGTCTTTCTTTTTTGTTCTTCCACCATCTGGAAATGGCTGGTTTATGTTCTAGAAAAGGAGCGTGTTCTAGACCTGGTTGTGCAGTCACTCTGCAGCCATGTCCTCTGGACTGAGAGAGACAGAGTGCTAAGATTTCATTGACATGGGGCAGAGGAGCTCTCCCATTTCTTTGCTCAGGATTTCTGTGCCCACTCAGGCCTGACAGAAGATCGTGCTGTTCCCACGTGTGGAATCGGCTTCAAAACGGAACTTAAGCCAGTTAATACCGTGTCCAGCTTCCTCCCAAGAGCAGAGCCTACCCTCAAGTACCTACCATCAAGTAGAATTCAGGTAAAAACTTCCTAAAAACTAAAAATGCTGCTTCGCTGGCAGCTTTCACCTGACTTTGTTTAAAGAAGACGTTATGTTTTCCTGACTTTTTAAATCAAGCATTCAGTCATTCAAGCGGGACTAAATATACCCTCTGTTATTATAGTAACTTTTATTTTCAAAGTTCACTCATGGAGATCTTCATCAGAACATTTCAAAGGACATCCTGCAGATGAGAGGAAAAGGAGGACATAGAAGTAAATTGTCTGAGGTGACAGAGCAAGCCGGGATCAGAGCAGGAATCAGGATCCCTGACTCCTGGAAAGTTTTTTATCCAGTGAACACAGATCTCTGTTACTGCTGTTGAAGAGGATGATAGCATTTTCATTAGGCAATTCAAAAAGAACAATTGTTCTATTCAGTGCTATATGGCAAAAGAATGTACATTCAAAACAGAGCCAAGACTGTTAATACCTTGTTTCCAACCCACTGGATGCTGGTGCCTTATGAAGACACCCTTAGTAGTTTCCCTAACAGGAAAAGCAATAAAACCATCCTAATCATCAAAGATGTGGCTATTTACAGTTTCCACAGCTATCTCCATCATATTATCTTTCCTTTTCCTCTAGACAGGTCCTGGTGGAATCCATCAAAGCCTTGTGGTGTGAACTGAACCAGATACCACCAAAGGTGCCGTCCGGTCTAAATTATTCTCTGATTTTATAGGCTAAGGGTCACCTAATCAGCCTCTGTGAGAAATTTCCTGGGCCAGAAAATACTTGTTTCAGAATACTGAAGTCTACAGGGGCAAGGTTTATCTTCAAATAATGCAACTGCCAAAAACTTGGCTAGAAACAGTTCACCACTATGGCTTTTTTAAAGCTTTTCCCGGGATCCTTTGCAACCATAAGCACTTTTTTTTTCCTCCTAAATTCCATTTGCAGGCTGTTTACTCAGTGAAAAAAGTGGTGGGTGAGCTCATGTCATTCCCATACCAGGTTTTCAGAATGAGAAAGCTGTGTGTTACCTCATGTTCCTGTGGCTTTGACCAAAGCAGCAGTCCCTGACAGATGTTAGTTCAGAGATCACAGGGTACAGAGTGATTAAAAAAATGTGGTTCAGGGTAGATTTACCACGTAGTATTTCAGATGTAGCAGTAAGACTTTGGGGCCAAAGAACAAGTGGCAAGAGTTGAGGGACTGGTAAAAAATAGTGCACCTTTCACGTGCCTTCACCTATTAATGCAGATAATGCTCAGAGGGAAGTAAAGAAACACAGAAAATTCCCACAGCTTTGTTTCAATGGATTATAAGCTCTTATGGCTTCCATGGTATCTTATCTTTACCAGGACATTAGAGACAACCTAGTGTCTAACACTTTCTCCTTGCTGCATTCCTGTGGAGGAACTCTGTGATACCCTGCCCATTTTACAAATGAAACACCACAGGGTTGAGGGACAGCCTCAGGGTCATGCAGGGAACCAGTCTTTGAGCAGAGAATTAAACAAAGCCCTCCCAAACCCTGATGAGTGCCTTAACCACCTTTGCCTCCCTATCTAGTATGTTTTAGCACAGAGCAAAGTTTAATTTGATGCCGAGATAGGCAAAAGCACCTCAGGCACTGTAGGAAATGGAGCCCGAGAGTCCTTTCAGAAAAGTCTTTCTCTGGTGACTAGTTACTCTTTCAATCCTGTTGACTTCCAAAAGTCCCTGGTGTCAAGGTTAGTTCAGCATTGGCCTTGCTCCATAAGCAGTCTCCCCAGTCAAGAGGACTATTGAAGTCAAAATGCTCTGGAGAGTAATGTGTGGGACCAGAAGTGGGCCCAAGGAAAGAGAAAAAGAGTGTCAGTGCTTGTCAGGGAAACTCATCTGAACACCTCTAGCAATTTAAGGGAAGTCCTACAGACACGCCAGCAAAGCATTTCGCTGGTTTCCATTAAATAGTTATCACAGGTCCTGCTTGCAAGCAGATCCATTTCTTAATATATAAAGCAGTTTAGTCCCAGCCATTATATATTAAAAAAAATAAATCTGTGTGCAAATCAGGAGCACTTGGGCAAAGCAATAAATTCTCCTTTGAACAATTAAAATTTTTGTTAGGCAACATCATAGCAAGAACATCACCTTGTCTTCTGACAGTGGGTTAGTCCCATGAGCCCTCCTATGCTCTTCAGGTCACTAATGAGCTATTCAGCCCTCACTAAATAAATCCTGTGGCAGTCCTCGCCCAGGAACTTCCACACTCCTTTCATAAATACATTTATTCCCATGTTATAAGCATGATAACACAGGTCAAGCTGTAAATGGGATTCTTGTTTCATTAATCTAATTGGACAGCAAGGTGGATTAAAGGATTAAACTAATAAATGGAGATAACAGACTTTTCAGCTGTTTTGGACTGGCAGAGCAAGTTCATTCTAACATGGCTTAACCCTGTAAGCCACATTTTTACCACTTTGCGGCCTTCTGAGGTGATGGTTCTCTGACATCCTGCAATGCTCTGCTAATTCCCATGCCAAAATATTAGCTGCCATCCTTTACCCTCTGTGAGTTACTGGGTCTGAGCCAAGAATCTGTCAGCATAAGAGAAGCAAAATCAGATGGTGCAAGCCTGATTGCAGTCCATTGCTGTCTCACCCAGGCCTCCCACTGGTCGTTTCTCAGCAGACTCACTGCTCCGCCAGATTGTTCTCCTGCCAGTTCATCAGTCGACAACATTAATAAATGGTTATAAAGATAAGTTCCATCTCATCCTGAAGGCCTGCAGGTGATAGAAAAGATCCCAGCAAAGAGAAAGAGATGCAGGAGTAGTCTCGGCTTGGGACTCTTTTGGTAGAGCAGGGGTAGGCTAGACCTCCGTGGGAAGCAGTATTGCTCCACAGTCAGTGAGACTGTGACGTGTGAGCTCAGTAAAACCCTTCTCTCTCTGATTTTTCTCTAATTCCGGTACCTGCATCCAGTAAATGAAGATTGTCACACACTGCACAACTCCCATTTCCCTCCTGAGGTCTTTGCTACAGCACAAAAAGAAGTCTGGAGCAGACCCAAGTACTTTTTTGCTTTGCCACATTCAATCCAAGTTATTTACATATTATCCCATTTGAACAGAATTTGAAAGTCTTCATCCTGTTAGTGGTGTCCCCGTGTGTTAAAGTTTCTGAGATGCTCACAGGTTAAAGGTAGTGGGGTCCTTGGATCACACAAGCATTCTCACAGTTCCCTCTAAGACAGGACTGCGCTTATCTCTACTGGTGGCTGTGGTAAAAGAGTAAATGATGTTGCTGACAACCTGGCTTTTCATCACAAGCTTTTTGGAGTATGGATGATCTCCTTATAGGCCACAATTTTCAAGAAGTTAACCTTAAAATTCCTATAGACCTTCTTCCTCATCCTACCCCCTCTGATTTGTTCTGGATGGAATGAATCTCATCTCCCACAGTGGCCTTTTCTCCTGTTCGGAGGAGGACCCTTAGGCTCACACTGCCTTTCCTGACTGAATGTTGATCCTTATGCAGAAGAGTCAATATTTGGGCCCATGGACCAATTTCATCTGGGCTCCTGGAGCAAAGCATGTGCCCTGTAGCATTCTCCCTGTCTGCACAGCCAGTCACCAAGGCTGGGAATATGAGAGGAAAGCTGGTGTTCCTGCACCACATGATATGCAGCTCCACATTCCCTCTGCTCTTAGCTTGGGCCAGTGGCCAGTCCTCCTCCCTGTAAGCCAAAGAGTCTTGGATCTGTCTCATTTCTGAGTGGGACCAGATAATGAAGATACCAGCCAAGGTGTCATGTCCTAATGCCAGACCACAGGCATGGAGTAAGTCTTAATTTAGTCCGATTGTCATCACAGAGCTGTCAGACTAGGAATAGCTCTGCGTACAGACAACACATGGGAAGCTTCCTGTGAATCCATACAGGAAATATTTTCCCAGGCAGGACCCATTTCAGCCAAGCCATTTCTAAATGAGTGCCTCAGGAAAAGGCTGTGGTCAAAGGCAGAACCTCCCCTAGCTCACCATAAGATTGGGGAGGTCTAAGCAGCAACAGCAGACTTCTCCTCCCAGCTGGCAGAGACACCACCACAAATTTCTCTCCAGCTCCTGGGGTAGAACCGAGAACAGGAGCCAGAATATGGTGAATATGAACTCCCTCTGGGACCTTGGCAGAGCAGACAAACTCCTTTGTCAACTTATCACAACTTGTGATAGAAATGACCTATTAAACCTCTTTGCTCTTCCTACTGTCCTCGCCCTGGGTTCTTCCTTTCATAGGTCTGTTAATGCTTTGTCAAAAGGCAGAAACACAGCTTTGACATAAAAAGCTGCTGTTTACAGTTGACAGAAAGCTTACATTAGACCGGGCCACCTGAACCTCCTCACCCAACATAAACAGAATCTATCAACACTGCTTAAGCCATTAACCCTGACAACTGAGGCTTTCCAGGGAAAGCCTTTATCAAAAGGGGGCTGCAAATGAAACCCAATGAGAAAAATCCTCATTGCCCCAAATGAACTCAACTTCCATGAGACGATGTGGATTAGGGTGAGCCTTGTTAGGCTCACCCTAATCCCTTTGACAAGCCAGGGATTCCTTCAGGTTGGAACACAAATCTTCCAGGAATCTTCCTCTGCTCTCCATTTGTATGGCAGCTACAATTTTTAAAAGATCATTATCTGATCAACATGCGTTAGGAATGTTTGGAGTTGAGCGAGTGAGTCATTAGTGGAGAGGCCCTTCCATATCCGGTGAATTCTGTTCAGAGGAAGCTTCCCGTGTGCGCTCCCCACAAGGTTTGGGACACCTCTCTTGCATGGGCCCAGACGCCAATAATGTCCTGGTGAAGCCCTGAGAAGAGGCTGTCTGAGGGAACCCACATGGAGAACGTCTCCTGGAACTCTTCCTTCTCATCAGTGTTTGGAGCAAAGGGTGAGGCCAAGGGAAGAGGCCTGTAAAGAAAGCTTCACAGGGGCTTTCCAAATGCAATCAGGCTCTTACCTCAAACATTTGGCCCTTGTTTGTAAGGCAGAAGGCTTCTGGAAAAAGGCATTTTCCAGCACAGTGCTGACTTTTCATCTCCAAATTGAGACTCTGGAAAAAGCTGAGAGTTAGAGAGAACACATAAAGTCTAATAGGACCTTGTTCAACTTTGTGATGAGTTTTTAATTTTATCCACACAGGATTTTTTAAGTTTCAAGAGAGACAAGGTGTTTTCACATTCCAAATGCAGAAGTATTTTTCCTTTTCATTCTCTCTACTTCTCCTTCTTTTGAGAAGAAAGCAAAAGGGAGTCATAGATAAAGAGATCATATAGCAGATATTGCAAACAGTTGTTTAGATGCACATAAAATTGCTTTCTGAGCTATAGATCTCTCTTGTTTTCCCAAAGGAAAATCTAACACACATCTACCTCCACCTGCTGGAAGAAGATTAAAAATGTGAACAGTTATAATTTTCAGTTTACGGACCAAAGATCTTCTACATACTGTGTGAGGCTTGCAGTGGGAAAAAGATCATAGTGATCCCTCATAGTGAGGGAAAATGTCCCAAACTCACAGTTTCTGGATTTAGCAAGCCTTCAGTACATGATATTAGTAAATGTTTAGCACTGTAGGGCAGGAGGAGACTTGTTTTTGTACTGAGTGAATTTTTGACTGACTTTTTTCCGTGTTGGATAGATATTTAGGGACCAGTATTGGCCTCACTGGACAGTGGTGGAAATCCAAAGGAATTTAGTTCGAGGCAGAAGCAGGGCATTGGTATGTGAACTGTGAAGGCAACTGAGCCTTTTCCTCTCTGCAGATGGTAAATTCACAGACATTCAGGTCAGAAATATTCTCATTTTAATGCTTTCACTGCTGGCTGCAAAAATGCAATATGTTTAAATCACAGAGTAATCTTTTTGATCTATGTTTGAAAACCAAAAAAAAAAGAAAAAGCCTTTTGTAGTTTTAAAGACAGTTGGAATTTTCCTACTTTTTTTTAATTTTACGTTTATGGCAGTTATAAAGAATATCAGATTGGTCCTGAGGAAAGGATTCTTCATGCCAGTATGCTAGCCTGGACTTTGGAAGGTTCAGTTCTGGGTCTGTATTTCACCACTGATTTCCCTTGTGGTGGCAGTGGCAGCTGTAAAGCATTTTGTGAAATCAGTGACACTTCTAGCAGAAATATCTTTTTCTCCCAAGTTTTCCACAGGCATTTTAACTAAAGATGCAGAATGGCAAAAAGATATTATCCGGATGATTAAGAAAATAGCCTAAAAAGAGATTTGCTAGCACTGTCCCTAAAATTAGGATTTTACAGCTCCGAGAACATGTTTTCAACCTTCTGGATTCGAACATGGCCAGAAAGGCAGGCCGACTGTACAGGGATATCACTGGATTCTTTGAGTTTGTGCCTTGTACCTTGAAAGTAAACCCAGCAGCAGGAAAATACAGACTCAAGGGAGAAGGGGAAGGGACTGGTGGTATAACAGAGCTGCCAAGTATCATTTCCAAATCTTTTCTCTGCTTTCCGTGGATGGACTTCACCATGAGCGTTACCAGTGAAACGCTACATTTTTGCACAAAGCATCCCTCAGTTGTCAACATCTTCTTTCCTGATCCCAGGAGGAGCATGGAGAAACCAATAATCTGAGAGATCCTCCTAAATCCAAGGACTCTCCCACCAGATGGCTGATCCACAAAGTGCATCATCCAACCACAGCCGCTGAGCAATTCTGAAGGCCTGACAAGGGAATGCCAGTATTTTATCGCCGCCACATCCCGCTCTGCTGTTTTCTTTCCAATCAGTTAAACATCGCATCTGTCAAAGCTCAGCTTAGGTGACCTTGAGTATCCGTTTGAAACTGAGGTTTAAAAATAGTAGAAAGTGTGCATACTTTTTTGTTTCTTGCAAGTCTCCAGAGAATCTTCCACAAACCAAAGTGTGTTTTTTATTATGGTTTACATCAACAGGCTGATCTTGGGGACTTCTGTCTATATGTGTTTCTGTTACTGATTTTTTTGGAGAGAGCGTGTGTATGTGTGTGTGTATGTGTGTGTGTGTGTGTGTGTGTGTGTGTGTCTATCGTGGCCCTTGTTTCCTCTGGAGAAAGGAGACAGTAAAACCCACTTGAAAATTTATACACACAGTGTCAGGAGCCCAGTTCATTCATCTGAAGATGCTCCTGCTGTGTTGGGTAAAATGCCCAGAAATATTCAGGGCTGCATTAACCACAATTCTCCGCTTCCACGTTGTGCCTGATGCCATATTTGGAAGCTGTGATTCCTGTGCTCCATGTGGCTGACTCAGAATTTGCATTTGCTTGATACCAGCATTGATTTCCTGTCCCTTTGGGTAGCTGTAATGGATGGAGTGGCCACGAGAAGTTCAGCAGGACAAGTAGTGAGAGTTAGTAAGCTCGGTGGAGCAGTATTGAATGTCAGCCAGTGGCTGCTCAGATGTCAGGGATGCAGATTCAGATGCTGGAGTCTGGCAGACACATGACCCATGGGCTGCAATGCGTTGTTAAAGAAATGAAACCTACCCAAGTTCTTCGTACGAACTCTGACATATTGCAATTGGCAGCCTCATGCTGGGTCTGCCCTAATCACTTGCCAGCATAAGTTAAGAATGTGATTTCACATCTAATGATATTTCTAGACTAGCCAAAGACTTCTTTGAGGGAGTGGCCTACTTTCCCAACCTTCTCTGCCTCACAGCAAAATTTTCATGTAGCCAAGAGCCACAAGATTCAAAGTAGACCTCTCAGGAAACAGGATTGCTTCTCAGCAAGAGACAGTGACTCCCTTCAGAGTCTCACTGGGAAGTGTCTTGAAGCAACCCATCTTTTTCAGACTCAGCTCTCCCTGCTGGCTCATTTCCTGCCACAGCTAGGAATTTGGATTACCCAGCAGCTCTCACATGGAAAGCCACACTTGGACCACTTACAGCCTGCAAGGATGTTGAGTCACAGGATGCCACCCTTGTCCTGGGACGGGACTAGTGGAAAACTGTTACCCGTTTTGGGTGAGAGAATTTCATTACGGGTAGAAATTACAGGACATTCTGATGCTGATGCTGAAGGGAGTTTGCCATCATGGTAATACCTTTAACAGCCTCAGAAACTTTTTCCAGGGTAGATTATGTTCATAACAGAAATGACAGCTGTGACTTTGGCTGCCTTTGAAGCACTGGTGCTTGCTGGCAGCTACCACATTGCTCATACAATTTCGTCTGCTTTCAGCACTTCCGAGGGCTTATGTGCACTGGTGGGTGCAGGATGCAATGCAGAAAGCCAGAGGTGCTGGGAGAGGGAGGTCACATGTAATTTTTGTTTGCCTTGCTGGGACTCTCAGAAGCCTTTGTCCTGAAGAAAAGCTAACTGCTGCTGTGATGTGATAGAGGCAGTGTGCACAAAGGCAGTTCCTGCTCAAGAATGAGATGAGAGACAACAGCAGATACAGCTGATGAAATAGACTTTCTTTGTTGCCTCATCATAAGCGGCACCAGCCTCAGTCTGTCAGTCTTTTATCAAAGCTTTTCCAAGCACTGCAGTTTTGAAGGAAAGCAACAAGTTGCCTCTGTGGCTTCTTGGAAATGCCCTCCCTAGCATGGTGGCAACACACTGAAAACCTGTGCCAGTGAAAGTCCTGTGCCACTGAGTATGAGGGAGGGTGCAGATGAGATGTTAAAAGTCAGAAAACTGTTTAAAGTAACACGACAAAGAAGAGCACTAAGTGAACACAAAGAGAAGGGCAACATTTAAAAAGCATATGATAAGAGAATAGTTGTGTCTGTCAGACTGCTGCCCATAGGGCTGGTAGTTCTCTTTCATTCTAGGACAAGTTTGAAGGTTCAGTTTCAAGCCACGTTTTTCCTGTACCTTTTAGTACCACCAAACTATGCATACATTGCACTCTTCACCCAAGTGTCTTCCCCACAACAGCCATTCCCTTTAGTAAAATTGTATACAGGTTGCCATGGTAATCGGTTTCCAGATCCCATTCTGGGTCTCAAAATAAATGGGAAAAACTATGGAGATGTCATAACATTTTCAGGCTCACCCAAGAGTAGAAAGAACCTCTAGGAAAGAAATCCTGAAACAAAGGGAAAAGCAACATTTTATCACTCTTGCAGAGAGAATTCCATTTGTACAATGGCCTTTATCCCAATGTGATAAAGAAGAGAGCAAGAGAGAAGGAAAATGGCTAGTGTGTCACAAACACATCTGCTGGAGATGCAGGAAACCTTCTGGAGCAGATGGTCTTGAAAGCTTCTCACTGCATTTTGCAGAAGCCTCAAAACTCTCAGCTGCACTGTCTCATTCACGTCATCTGTAGGGAATATAAAACATTAAACATTGTTGTTTTAACTAATTAATATGTTTTTTCATCCCACACTTAAATAAGCTTAACCAGCCATCCTGTAGTGTGTGATAAAATTCAGGCTCTGCTGTGCTATGCAGATGCAAATGTTTGCAGCCATGTTGATGGATGTCTCTCCAGATAGTTTTCAAGAGCAGTGTCTAGACATGAAGAGTGAGCACAGTGCACTTCTGACTCTGTCAGAGTAATTGCAGCATTTCGTAGAGACTCTCTTGTCTCTTCAAGGGGACAGCAGGACAGTCAGCAAATATCCTTTCTTCTTCTGTAACTCTGTACAGGGCTTTAGATCAAAGGTTGGACAAGGGAAAAAAGGTTGTATAGGAAAAGGGAGGAAAGTGTCTGAAAGCTGTTGGGAACCGCCTCTTCCATTCAGTTGTCAAATTTCCAGCTCTTTGTCACACTTTGTCTTTGCACTTATGTCTGTTCAATGAATTCTTTCTTTTTGCTATTTCTGTGCTGCTTCAGAGGATGAGGACAAAGCTAAGCTGAGTCATTGACAGCTAACGGAAGAAATTGTATTTCTGTCAATATCTGTAGAGTCCATAAATCATAAAAATTCAATGTTTTTTGAGAACAGTCAGAAGTTCCAAGGAATCGGCACTACAGATCCTTACAAACCTGAGCATGCGGATCTGTGTCATTTATTAGAAAAGCTTTGAAATACCATAAAGAAATAGCTCTTCCCTAAGAGGAAAACGTTGTCCTGCAAAGAGCAAAGATAAAGCACACCGCATTGGCAGTCCTCTAATGGTTTAAAAATTCAACTTCAATAGCAGATAAATGTCTCAGTTCTTCAGAAAAACATCACTGAACTCAGAAAGAAACTTTTCAGAGTGCGGTCTATCCCACCCAAAATAGCTCCGGGAAGTCACTGCTATAAGTGCTCATTTCACCTTGTGGAAAAAGTGCAATTAAGTATTTGGTATTTTTGGTACTTTACTCTGTAGCTCTCTGCAGCTGATTCTCAGTGTTTGTCAACATTAAATATTTAAATACCATACAAGTCTGAGTCAGCTTTTGAGATGAAGAGAGCAAAAGGAATATTTTGACAACCTGACTGCTGAGCAATTACAATCTTTGGTTCAGTCCTTAAAAAAAAATAAAAATTGGGACATTCATCAAATGACATTCATCACAAAGGAACGAAGTTTATGTGTGAAGATTTGCACACCCTAATCTCAGCCAGCCACATCCTGATTCTGCAGTAGATGTAGCTTCCTAGTCTTGAAGTCAAAGAGATTGCTCCACTGTAATTAGGGGCAACTAGGCAGAGTGGTTGTCCTTGGTGGTTTATGCAGCAGTCTTGAGTGCTTGTCTTTCTGTTCCCTGTGCAAATCTGGATGGTCATCAACAGGACTGAGGTGTCTGAGTGTCACCTGAGCTTTCTCACTTGTAGCAGTCTTTAGAAATCAACATATCTGTGCCATGTAAACCAGCCAGCATTCTTGCCCCAAAGGCTGATGAACAAAATACTCTCACAGTTTCTCTCATCATAATATATTTACTAATGTATTCTCTGTGGTCGATTTGCTGTCGTGAATAAACTGCACAGGGAAGAGCTATGGACAGAAGACCTGCTTTTTAAAGTCATTCCCCATAAGGGGAAGCCTGGTGATCCTTTCCAAACAGCAGCTGGGAAAGCAGGGCCAGAAAATGGCTGTCACGTTCCTGCTAGCTGAGAGCAGGGCTTGTCCTCTCTGACTCCTTAATTCCAGCCTGCCAGAGTAATACTACAGAGAAATGTCTTATTCCAGAAGCTGTTCGTGCATTTAATGAGAAGCAACCACAGTCCCAGTAGCCAGGACTGCCTTCCTTAAGGTGATACCCTGGCAGGTTTCCCACGGTAGTTCAGTAGCTTGGCAATTTCTTTTCTAAATTTACAAGCAATCTCCTGTTACATAGTGGGGCCAGCTTCTGGGATATCGAGTGGTTTTTCAGGTGTTGTATTACAGGGGGCTGGAAGCTTTTATTCACCAGGCAATGTACGTAGCCAGTGTGTGTTCGGACGACTGTGTCTCCAGTGTTTCTGCTCTAATTCGTTGCTCAGCTTTGCATCTTCCCTTGTCCCTGTCTCTACTTCCCATTTCCATCTATTAAAAAATAAAAACTGGTTGGGGAAGAAAAAGGCTTAGCTCAAAGAAGTGGTGTCTCGCTTAATCACAAGTCCCATGAGCGCCTCAAAGGGACAGTGTTGCAGAAGGTTTTAAAGCTGGTGGCACATCCAAGCTCCAATTTATGACAAGGAAACTCAAAGTGTAAATGTAGTTCACAGGACTGCCGATCAGTGACTGGTCCAGGGTGATGAAGAGATTCTGGCTCTAAAATGTTTAGGATTGTTCTTGTGTTGTTAGTATCTGTCTAACTGCTTAGTTGAATTAAACAAAACATCTGAAAATGATCAGTCCCCCCCCCCTGCAAAACTCACTGTTTCATAAAAGAAGACTCTGACTTACCAAAGATTATAATATATACACATGTGTTTTATCTCTGCAAGATGTTTTCAAGAGGTTGAATAAGCCAGTCTATGTGCTGACATGAACTGTAAGCAGAAGATCAGCTTGAAATATTAGGCCAATAATATGGATAATATACATCCAGTTGCACTGCAATCCATCTCACTAGGTTACTCGGGTCGTGGTTTTGCCAACTGAAGTTAAAGTGCAACATCTGGGATAATCCCACATTTCACATGTTCTTGCTTTGTTTTCTCAGTGCTTTGGAGTTATTTGTAACCTCAAATGTTGACGAAGCTCCACCACCACTGTCTTTGAGAGGAAGACATTAACTGGGCTTTTTCCCAACTTGGTCATTCCAGTGCTATCTAAGGGTCAAGAACAGCTGCAGAAAGAAAGCTCTCCCTCGAGCTCTGTTGCTACACGGGTGGCGGATTCCTCTGTGAGGGTCAGTGGCTATCTCAGCATGTACTTTGTATTTACCAAGTCATTGTTTAGAAGAAGACAATTTCTTTCAAAGGCCAGATCATTTTAAGGTCTGTCAGGGTTCCATTCCCCAGGTCCTGCTCACCGTTCCTCTTGTCCTGCTTTTGTTCTGCTACAGTTGTGCAGGGTGAATTCTGTGCCCCCGCACTGTCCTCGTTCCAGTTTATAGGAAAGATCAGATAAATCAGTATAGACTGGACTTCATTCTTGGGAACTCTTGAAGATAAGCCTAATTGTGCACTACGGTTTTTTTTCACATGAGTTCATGATAGCAAGCCTGTGAAATAGTTCATGACCTGGCATCCACATTCAGTATATCTATGGTACTGAGAAAAATGAAGTGTTATACCCATGACCTCTAACATGGTAGATAATTCAGATAAAACTTGTAGTGAGCAGAAAAATCTCATTTGTCATAATTCTGGCACAGACTCCATAGCAGCAGAGAGGCTGATGGGTGCAACATGAGCACATTTAAAATCTAATAAATCGTGGCAAGGAAATAGTTGAGTCATGTGTCATTTCCCCCCCACTTTACTGTCGGGAACAGTCTTTATTTCTTAAGCATCTCTTGTTAATGTGATGTTCAGCAACCAGTTGCAGAAGGGATTTTTAGTTTGACCAGAAAAGCAAGGAGCATTGTAGCATCTTTCCTTGGGCTGCCACTGCTCGAGGTTTCCAGTTACTCTTGTTTTCTAGCAAAGCTCCCTACAGAACTGGACAAGGTATTTTTGACAGAACTATAGGCTATTTGCAGCCACTTAATGGTTGTTGGTTTGCAATCAACACCGAGCTGATTGAATTAAAGGTATGATTATTCCCCTAATGGATTTAATGTAAAGCTTGGTTTACATAAATAAATTCCTGGTAATGCCGATCTTAAATGGTTAGGAAAAGGTTTCAGATCAATAAAAGTAATTTTTAACTTAACCAAGTACTCATTATAGGTGGTTTTCTGCTCATTTAAAAAGTCAGCTTAAGAACTTGACTAAAGTTCAAGGGGTTCCTGTGTGGACAGGTTTCATTCAAGGCAGGGAGGAAGCATTAACTGCTGGATAATCCACAAAACCATTTGCTTCTGATGTCACTACAAAGAAGAGATTTGAAACAACCAAGACACTTTCTACCATCATCAGTGTGAAATATCGATCTCATTTAAATGCACTGATCCTTCTGTTAAGATTTCTGTCCTGAATGTTTTGGGACACATGCAAACAGAGGAGCTACTGGGAAAGTCACTCCACAATAACTCAACAAGCTTCTCCAGCTTCTCAGGCAGGGCTTTTGCTGGACTTTTTATCCGTAGAAAGTTTTGATGGTCAAACTGAGAGGGGGTCTCTCCTCAGCTTGGACTATATCATCTGTTCTTAGTGAGCATCTTTAGATCTTTCCTTTCCTGAGACAGTTGTATTTCAATATTTTACATTAACAGACTGGGAAGCAAAACAGTCCTCACGCCTTCCCTGGTGCTGCTGGCAAGTCCACCTGGAACTTCATGAGAAGATAGTGTACTTGAAGGAGTCTCCTAGGTCAGGTTTTGAAATTCAGGTGAAGCTATAGATCGAATCTTACCAGCTTCATAACTTAGTGAAGAGTAGCCACTGATACCAAGTGTGTTACTGCAGGAGCAGAAGGACTTGTCCAGCATCGAGTCTTTACTGAGTGATGCCTCATGTACCACAGCTGACCCCAGACCCTGAGCAGCCACTGCTTTTCGGGTACCTGGAAAATGTGGGACATGCCTGGGTCGGCCCAAGCATGGGAAGAAAACAGATCTGTCCAAAGCCACAGACAAGGCCAGTTACAGAAGAAAGGTTTGAACTGTAACTCAATAAATTCCCACCTCAGTAGAACAGTCCCTTGGATTGATGCTGCCATTCCCAGGCACCATGAAACAGCATGAACCATTCGTGACCTGTCGTAGGCAGACAGGGATAAGGAATAAACACACCAAGGATTCCTCAGTAGCAAAAGGGTGTGTGCTGTTGCTGTTGGTATGCCTCAGCACTTGTGTCATCCATGGATTGGTTGGCAGGAGGAACCTTTTTTTCCTTGGACACAGTAATATTTGGGAATCCCGTATGGACATGAAGGAGTCATCAGTGTTACTGACGAAGTAAAATAAGACCATAATGGGCATTATTTGTATGTGTGCAAGGAGGATGTTACGTAGCAGTTGCTAATGAAGCCCCATCTCTGATGGCAAAGGTGGATCAGGGAAAGCCCTAAGCCTGTCCATCTGTCTATCACTCAGAATTAATGGAAGTGCAGACATCATGGGCTGGGCAATTCTTTCCCCTCAGTCTCTTGCAGCAGAGGTCTGAGAGCAGAGGTCACTTTTTGGTTAATAGCTGTAGATAGATTTCTCCTCCATGAATTTGTCCAGTCCCTTTCTGTACCTGTCTGTGTTTACATCAGATTCCTTCTGCTTCGATCTGGGCTTCTGTCCTGTCCCCCTGATGGTGAATTTTCTGGTGCTGCATCACCCTCCTCTTCTGCAGGACCACAAAGTTTCATTTCCCTGGGCTGCCACAATGGCATGAGCCTTGAAGGAAAAAAACCCATGATTTTTAAAAAGGGAGGAGGAAGAGCAAGAAACTCGAACTGGAGAAGCAATGATATGATCTAACAACCAGCAGCTTTTCCCTATTTGGTGTCTCAAAATTTTAGGAGTAGATGAAAACCACAGCATGCAGGTGATCAAATGGAGTCCTTTGCCTCCTAAATCAATGTAGGGAAGAAGGACTAGCTGGCATTTGTCACGCCCGCCAATTTGGTTGAAGTGGAATTTGAACCACGCTGCTGGAGATATTGGACAATTTTCTTTCATCTGGTTGTGGGTCGTGTCACATGGTCACCATATGTGTTGTTCCCCAGCACGCACACACACACCTCTCACTCTGCACAGCTGTCAAAACAAACATCAGCTGCCTTTTTTCAATCCAGGAGAGTTTCAGCTCTGGAAGCAGTGGAAACCCCTTTTCTAACAGGATTTCACATTGCAGATTATCTTTAATCCAATTCATCTCTGACTGATACACTTTTTGGAAGCCTGTGACCCATCTGCAGAGTTTGTTAGATGGAAAGAAACTTCTGTCAGCTGTGCTGAAACCGCTCTCTCTGCTGGGCTGTAATAACAAGGAAAATCCTGTAATGATCTTCCTCAACCATTGAAAGGCTTTGTTGTGGTCATGAACAAATCTGAATTTATGGCAAGAGCATTAGGTTGTATACAAGGAATAGATTTTACTATTGAAGATATTGAAGATAAAATTGAAGGAATAGATTTTACTATTTACTATTGAAGTCGTGCATATTAAATTGGGCTCGTCTCAGTTCTTCTAGAAATGAATGCCAGAAAAATACTTTTTTGTTGTTGCTGTTTTTAAAGTAGTGCTTAACCTTAGGATTGCACCAAAGACCCAGAAAGCCCAAGGCAAAATGTTCTGTCACAATGCAAAGGAATGGAGATCTTTCTAATCCCTTGGGAAGAGGAGCCAGTCACAAACTGCTGTCTTGTCCTTGTATCTCTAGGAAAGGGATCAGTGACACAGTACAGCACTGAGAGAAGGGTTGCAATGTTGGAGAATGCTGTTCTGATTCAGGCCAATATGGGATGTAAAATGCGACAAATATTTTGGGGTTTGGGGTTTTTTTGTTTGTTGGTTTGTTTTTTTTTTAGGGTACAGCCAGCTACGTCAAAAAGAAACCTGACCCAAAAAGTGAAAAATACTGTGGCTGGAAGTTTCCAGTCATGTTGCAGTCAAAGTCTGGGCTGATGGATGAGGTAAGATGCCCTTGGGCAGGAACAGAAGTGATCTGTGCTGTTGCGCAGTGGCCACAGCGACTCTGGTTATAGCCCACTGGCTGAGTTCAGGGGCAGGGTTTCTTTGCTTCATTCCTTACTGGCGTTTCCAGACTGGGTACAGGATTCCTCCTGCCTTCAGTGGGCCTGTGAGTAAAACCACAGCAGCTGTGGGAGTGCAGGGGAAGGAAGCAGTGCCAGTAAATGACACATTTCCCCCTGCCTGATACCCCACCTCCTATTTTCCAGCAAGGTATTCAAGTAGGAGGCAGGGAAGGCAGAAGCATTTGTCCTGAGATGCCACAGTCTCAAATCTTCTAAAGGCCAGAATTTCCTTCGTGTTTTTTTATCCCTGTTGCCATTTAACACTGACTGTTCCTTCTTTGGCCACATTAGCCCTGCAACCACCCTTGCTTCCTAATGCTTGCTTTACAGCCATGTTTTTATGCCACTCTTATGACCACACAATTTCAGACTTCTGGTGGTAGAGATGGCTTGTCTCTGACACTGTTCATCCTCTTCATCTTCTTACGGAGGTGAATTATCTGACATCAGTGAACTCCTTGCTTTGGTAGGGTTTTATTAAAATGATGTATGGGGTTTGTGTGTGCAGGAGGGTGTATATATATATGTGTGGATTTATGTTTGCTTTAGAAGAGGCCCCCCAGTTCCAAACCACCCAAAACTGCTGACTTCCAAAAAAAGAGTGTGGAATCGATGGATTTCCTCAGGGTTTGGAAGGGATGAGGAGTGGGGGTCCTTGGCAACAGGGCTGAACTCATGCTGCTGGATTTTGTATTATTATTCTGTTTGTCTAAAAGGGAAGCCCACAAACCTCAGACGAGCTCTAGGACTGAGCAGGCTGCTGTACAAACCCATCTCAAGCAGAGATAACTGTGCCCATATGAGCTGGAAAAATGATAGTGACATCTACCTTTTTACTAGTTCGTTGTATCTTGACTTCAGGGATTTTCTTGCAAGCCACAATCATATTTCTACTTTAATTTTCGTTTTCATTAGAATGAAATAACATAGCAGTGGGTAAAAACAGTGAACATTTTAAAATGAAAATGTGTTTCGAAAAAAGAAAAAGTTCTTCCATAGAAAACAAATACTGGAAAATGTAAACAGTAACAGAGAGAATAATGGCATGAGGGAATTCAACAGTTTATTGCAGAACTGTGCTAACAACCTAAGAATTCAATTTTTAACAACCACAACATTTAGACTTCAAGAGACACTCTTGGTGTGATTATTTATCCTGCTTCTTACAATCTCAGGGACTATGGGAGTCTTCCAGAGGGTAAAAGTTTCCCCTATAGAGTAAATCACAGGCAAGGCAGGCAATTCCATTTATACAGGAGGAGCAGAAGCTCAGAGACATTAAAGGTGAGACATCTGAAAGTGCTCAAACAATGCCCCCTTTGAAATATTCTTTGACACCATCAGAGGCAGGACAAGTAGCATACCCTTTGAACATACCACTTAAAAAGCTTTCCAAAATCTGCCAGTAAATTGAACCTCTTCTGCCCCTACCTCAGAGTACAGAATCCATGCCTTTCCTCTCTGGCAGTGTCAGCAAGGCAGGAGCTACTTTCTGTCTGTCCCGTTCCCAAGGCCATGGCCCACAGCACTACACTCTGGGTGCAGCTACTGCCTTGTAAAGTTTTTTCAGAGCAAGGTTTAGGACCCTCAGGCCAGCAGATGTGTTGTCCCTTTTGCAGCATCGGGCAGCAGGAGCCTCCGGGGTGGTGGCTGGAGGATGGTGAGGCTGGGCCCTGCTGACACAGAGGCCTCCAGCTGGCAGCAGTTCAGAACCAACATATTTGGCTTTTGTGTAATTACCCCTTCGTTCCAGGGATATCTCAAAGCTGGAATGGCATGGGAAGCCTTCTTCCCCCGGCCGCCTCCCTCCCCCAGCCCATCTGAGGAGGGCTTTGCATTCTTTGGTTGCTAAAGTGCCGTGTGGATGTGTGTGTGCAGATATTCCTGTGCTAACAGATATGTCGGGAAAGGAACCTCCTGTTAAGTTAAAATGCAACCAGGAGAGGCTTCCCTGCAAGATCGCATATGTTTTCCTTAAGATAAGGTTTAGAGGGATAATATCATTCCCCGCAAAAAGATTTTTCAGCTCCCATGACACCTGAAGCAAACAAACGTCTTGTGGCCCAGCATTGATAGATGCAACATTAAAAGCAACTTGATATCCTCTCCAAGGCTAAAAGGAAAGAGCCTTCTTACATGCTGTACCGAGGGACTCGTGATGGAGGAGTTTTCTTCTTCCAGCCCTGGGATTCGTTCTGCTGTCTTCCATTGATGTAAGTTTGCTGATGTGCAGGGAGTTGCACCACTGAGAACATGAAGAGAATGAGGCTTTCTGTTGTGACAAGACCTGGAGGAATGGGAGATGAAAAATGTTTCCTGAAAGAATTGAAAATTTTCTTTAGACACAGAGAAATCACTTCCGTGTCAACCTTCTGCTCCTTTTCCCCTCATTGAATGTCAGTATTTCCCCACATCCGTTTATCTCCTGTCTTCATCTCAGCCTCTCAGCCACTCCATGCTCCCAGGCTTAACTTGTTGCTCCTTTGTGGGGAGAGAGCCTCAGGCACAGATTCTTCTCCATCCTCATAGCACTGCTGCATTTGTAGATGTGGTCTCATGCCAATTCATCTTTTTCTATGGACGTATGAAATGTCTGGAAATGGCCTTTGCCCCTAAAGCTTTACTTGCATACTCTGCTCCCTAGTCTGCTCTTGTTCCTATCACCATGAAGAACTTCTGTTCTGCTTCCCCGAGTTTTCCAATCCCTGGAAGTCACTGTGACTCTTTTTTCTTGGTTAGCCAGACTCAAAGGATCATTGAGCATGGTCAGTTCTCTCAGACAACCTCCACAACCCTTCCTGCATTGCAGGATCTGGCCAAAGCACCATTCCTGGGTGAAGGGTTTAATTAAATGTTTGATTAAATAATGGAACTCCTTGCCATGTGATCCCGTAGAAGTGAAAGGTTTGTAGAAGGGCAAAAAATTTGGGCAAAATTCATGGAAGAAAAATCCACCAAGTCCTTTTAAATCCAAAGATATTATCACTGGCTCCAGAATCACCTGGACTTGTGATGTCTGATATTTGGAGAAATGTTTTAGAAAGTCAGGGCTGTCTTTGTTTTGTTCCATGGCCACCCGGTAGCTTTCAGTACATGGGTGCCCAGGGTGAACACACATATTGGTAGATTGGCATCAGGCCTGAGCAGCTCCAGGTGCGAAATCCACTTGCAGCTCCTTTTGCTGTTACCCTGCCCAAATCCAGCTCTTGCTCTCTTTACCCCGCTGACTTTCGGTCTCATCCATCAGTGTGTTGCAAGAATCTTCCTTCCCTACAGCCTCCTTCCAGCTTTCTGCTTCTGCTTTTCTTCTTTCCTTCCCACTCAGTCTCTGCCCCACATTGGGCTTAATAGTTGGGGGAGAAAACAGTTCCTTATCATGTAAATCTGCAAAAACTCTTAGGGTTCAAGACAATTTACATCACAGAAGCCGTGCACCTTAAAGCAATCCCGAGCCCTCCGGGGGGAGCTCCCGGAGGAAGTTACTCATTTTGTGGTTCAGTCAGTTTGCCCAATGATTTCACATTTCAATCCACAGTTTGCTAACCTCTCCTTTGGAAACGCTGATGAAAATCTTGTGGAGTCCAGTTTGGGGTTTCTGCATTGTAGTCCCTGCAGGTGACTTTTACTTTTCAGGCTGTTTGGCTGCTCCTTTTCCCCGGGGGCCGTATTCCTGCCTCCCCGGCAGCCAGTTGTGCAACACAGGGTGCAGTGATTTACAGTCTGCCTTTGCACTGACTCACCCAGGGCTGGATTCGGGGCCGAGGTGCAGGACACTCCTCGTTGTTTGCCAGGGAAGCCAATCCTTTCCTACAGTTGCGATGCCGCCGAGGGAGGGCTGATAAAAATCACTGCATTGTTCTTCCCTGGGATCCCTAAGGACAGTGTGTCGGGGAGGAGCTCCCGAAGGTGTCTTTTACTAGTGAGCGAAGCAACTAAAAGAAAAGAGCCATGGAAGCCTCTGCCTAAAGCTCAAATTGAAGCTTGCTTCCAACCTGCTTTCTTTTGGAGGCAATTAAATGTTTGCTTTTAACTTCTTGCTGTTCACAGTGGTGGGGGATGAGGAGAGAGGGGTCAGTCAGTTAAAGTCAGTTAAAACTTGAGCCCTCTTTATTCCCTTTTATTTTCTTTCTGCTTTCATTTTGTTGCCTAATTTGTGTCAGGAGCTTTCTGGAACTGGATTTGTCCTATTTTTTTCTCAGGGTACAGACCGGACCTCTAAAACTTTCTCAGAGAGCTAATACGTGTTGATGTTCATTTAAACCTGCAGACTTTTAAAATTTCAGCAATTCTTAGTGGATATTCAGTTACATTTCTTCTTACAAACACAGGTAATTTTCCTTCAGATGATTTAAAAAAAAAATCATACCAATACTGACATCAGTAATTTCATTTAGGTCAACTCTCACCTGAAATATCCCATAGCCAGAGTTCAGGATACAGGTCCTGTATCCTACTCACAGTGTGCGTATTTGATCTATCAGAGAGTCTACCAGGAATTCAGCTACCTAACGTTTGAGAAGTGTAATATGGCATTAGGTGATCTTTTCAAGAATAGACAGTTCACAGGAAGGGTCTGGAAGGCTTTCTTGGGGGAAGTTGTGCTTGCTAAAAACCTCCAAGGATGACTGGACAAGTTCATGGGACGATAAATCTAACTAGAGGTATTAAATACAAAGCAACCAAGTCTGGTTCAGGGAACTCTTGAAGGCTGGGGGGTTTCAGAAGTGTTGCTGTACATGTTCTCTGTTCCTGTTCTTTTCCTCAAGATGTCTGTTGTTCCCATTTAGAAGTGTCACCAGCCCATTCATACAAAACCTAAGAGTGCTACTTTACAAAGAAAGTTTAGAGAAGAAGAAACTGAGGAGAAATCAAACAATTACACAGATAATAAATTAAAGAATGGAGCAAAATATGATTTTGTTTTTAAACCCTAAGATCAGGAATACAGAGAGGGATTCTGAAGGGGACAGTGCTTATGCAGCATTAGCCACTCCCTGACATTGTCCAAGGAGCTACAGCAGCAATCCAAGACCGGAGACGGGTGGGACTTGGTAGAAAACACTGGTCTGACAAGGCAACTCTTCTGTGTCCATCCTGCTGAGCTCATTGTCACGACTATTTCATGGGATTCCAGACTTCAAACCCATTTTACTGGAGGGGAAATGTGGCTGCAGGACATTGCGATTGAATAACCTATTTCAACCTCATGACTCATACCTTGGTTTTTGCCTTGTTGTTTTTTTTTTCCTTCTACTTTTCCTAGAAGATGAGCTTTCATCTGATACCAGTTCAAAAGTGACCTAACTTTAGTTTTAAGACTGACCTCATCCTATACTTGTCCAGCACTGGTTGCTGATTTAAAGACCCCTTATTCTGAATGTATTCATATGTGATATGCATTACAGACATCTCTTAGCCTAGAGCAGGAACCTCATTATTGGCAGGAAAAGCCTATGGGCTTCCAGGGAGCCATTTTCAGAAGAAATGTTTGCCTAAAACTTATTATCTGCTTAATGTCTTTTTTGTCCATCTGCCTGTGTCCTGGGTTTGAGAACACAGCCCTGAATGTTGGTCTTTATGTGGCCCTTTTGATGTGTGCTGCTGACCTGTGAGCCTCACCTCTTGCAAATGAAGGGGTCCCTGCACCTGCACTCATGGCAGACCTGTTCTGTAGGTGGGGAAGGCAAAGAGAATGCACCAGACCTTGCAAATGTGGCTGGTTTATCCCAGCACTGGTTCAGTGGGGCAGCTTTGCAGGCAGGGGGGACATGATCCAGCTGGAGAGACCCACGGCTCTACTGCAAGGCTGGGAGAAGGATGAGCGTTGTTCCTTGCACTCGGTCGAGCCAACACTGGAGAGGAGCTGTGTGAGAGGGTGCTGGGGGATGCAGCCGGGCCATGCTGGCCTGAAGGCAGCACCTGTGGCTCTGGTGGACTGGGAGCAAAAGGATGTGCTGAGGATGGGTCAATCAGAAAAGCGAGGCTTCCTGCCTTCCCTTTCCAGCCGTGCTTGAGAGTCTGTAGCTGGGTGAAAACATGGACACTCCTGACTGAGACCAAAGCGAAACGAGTGGAAACAGGGAAAGCAATGGAAAGCAGATGAGTCACCTCTTTTGAGGGATGTCATAGCGTGGTGACACCCAACACAGAGTGCCAGCAGCAACTTAAATTGGACGACTCTCCCAAATCATAAACCTATGTTTTGAATGGCTGTAAAGTGTTGCTGGGTGTGCAGAGAACATGTTGCAGGTGAGGATGAGGTCCACATCTGACTGCTCTCTTCGTATCTGGGCACCGAAGTGCAGGTCGTAAGAGGCTGTGGTGCCTGTCCACTCCTGCTTTAAAATTAGGACTCCTGTGTTGTTTCCCATTGTCCTCAGCTAACCCTATAACCAAAAAAAGGTAGAGCTATTGCAGGATACAGGTAGGGACAGCCTAAATGGAAAAGCAGTTGAGGAAGCCAAATTAGAAATAGAGAGCTTTAGAATTCCAGCCAAGTTCCAGAGAAATCCCTGGCAAAAGCTTTGGTATTGGCTCCCTTAGAAAGGTCTGAATATCTTGAAGTTGAAAAGTCTGAAAAAGTAATCCAGAATATCTTGGTGCAGAGCAAGGTGACAAAATGAAGGATGCCTCACTCTGTAATTACCTCATCAAAGTGCTTTCAAATGACTGTGGCCTTAGTTGCACTTCCGAAGCCAAAGGAGGGATTAGGACCCCTGTCTGCTTGGATTTTGTGCAACAGGAAGAGTCTCTGCCCTGCAGATCTGCTATATGGGAACTGGACTTTTATGCGAGGGCTGAGGAAAGGTCACCCCAATAGCAGGCAAGATTCTCCCATGCAGCAGAAGGAAAACCAAACCCTCTCCTGGGAGAAGCTGAGTTACGCAACAGGGACCTGTGAGAAGATACTGAAATTGAATCCCTGAGACTTTTGCCTTAGAAAAACACTTGTGTTGGAAGGCTCCGCATTTAATTGCTGGGGAAACTCGATCAGAGCAGAAAGGAGATTCCCAGCCTCTGGCTAAACTGTTGGCTTTACTCAGTGGTTCCTATCAGCCATGTGCTTCTCAGAAAGTTCCTTTCAGGTGCATCTTTCCTGAAAGATTAAATGCCTCTGTGCAGATTCCAGTGCTGGGGATTAATTGCCCCCTGAGGCAGAACAACTGATCTCTTAGGCCATGTGCACAGGATGCAAACCATGTATGAAGCAGGAAGCAGAGAGGGTTTGCTACACAAAACAATTGGGAAACATATTATTTAAGGATAATCTAATCTCTTAAGGAAGAGAAATAGGGAAGGAGTGCAGAGCAAAGTCTGTCCTAGGCAATAAGAAATAAGTGGTCTTAGAAAGACACCCGAATTCCAGTTGCTGCAGGAATTTGGGCTTAATCCAACTCCACTAAAGTTGATGGAAAACTTGTGAATGTTGCATCCTCCATGCTGCAAGAAGTGAAGAGCCGTTTGAAAGATGGGAGACAAGTGGGAGTAAAGGTTGGTAAAAATAAGAAAGAGGCCTGAACTAAGAAAATTTTCAAACCTGAGGAGACTTGAACGGTCTGGAATTGAGGATACCAGTTTGGACAGTTACCAAGAGAGAGTAACTGCCTCAATATTTTGATCATAATCTTGCTTCCGAGTCTGGTGTGCCTGCCCTCCCTTTCTCAAATTTATTTAGGTTTACCCAGAGCAACTTCCTAGATCCCATCTGTTAACTGGCCACATCCACGTTTGTGCAAGCCCTCGTGCAGCTCCCTGTGGCATTTCAGCTGTGGTAGGTGCTTCAGGTGCCCTGTCCCATGGGGTGCATCAGGCTGCTGCTGGTGTGGGACTGCCTGAGCCCCTTTACCCCATCAGATGTGGAGATGAACCCAGAAAAGGCTCTGCCTGTAGGACAGAGATCCACGGGCAGGAAGATGGGAGCAGATGTGTTAGATGATACCGAGAGTTCACCCGGAGATTAAATAAACCACTGTGATAATAGAGCAGGGCTTGTGGTTCTGGCAGACAGCACACTTCTCACATGACACTGAGTCACTTCGGGGGTTGTTTTCTTCCCGTTCATTTACCTCTCGTTTAGCGCTGCCGGTGGGTAAATAGCGAAATGGGATTCTCAGGGTGTGATCTTTACAAAGGCCGCTGAAACACTTCCTCCGGAGAGCGCCGATTGGAGACAATTGGGGCTGGAGGGGGAGGAAGTGTCCTGTTTGAACTTTTTGGTGAAAAATGCAGATTCAGTGACACCAAACTGTAAATTAATTTCATTTTCTGTTGTAGAAGGGGAAAAAAAAAAGAGAAGTCAAAACAGTTCTTTTTGTTTCCAAATTGAATGCTTGCGTTTTCCCATGTGAAGAGACTTTTCATGTCAAAGATTATTTTTTCTTTCTTGTTTGAAATCTTGCAATGGAAAAGAAAATATTTTAGCTGATTTTTTTCCCCATTTCATCAGATACTTGAGAAAGAAATTTCAGATCATGCCAACATTTTATTTCAATATTTAATTTGGAAGAGGCAGGAAACTGAAATACCCACCATTCCAACAGTCCAGATTAGAATGCAAATATTCTATTTCCATAGAGCTCCCACTCCTCATCCCAGGAGTCCAGAGCCCTCTGCACTGTTTACAGGGGAGGACAGGACAAGCACCTGGCCAGTGCACTCAAAAATGAGTGTCTGGTGCCCTCTATGGGTCCATCAAACCGGTGGGCCTGAGTCTGACCCCCGAATTCCAGTTTTTGTGCCTGAAAATCAGATTTAGGAGATCGTGAATTAAACAGATTACCCCTCTGAACCAGAAAAATCGATGAACTATTTGCAAGTTCTTCTTGAAACAGAATTTGCAACTGAATTTTAAAAATGTGTCTTTTGCCCCAGAGTGCAGGATCATTATTATTTTGGAAGACAAGAGCTAAAAAACTAAATTATTGTCTCTTAATCAGGTTTAATATGCCATGAATGAAATAAGACAGGTCTCACAGAGGGAATCAAGGCAGCAGGGTCTTCCTCAGGATATCCCTCTTAAACTAGACCTGTACAGAAGGTGCAAAGTCCCTCCATCTGCATGCCTGAGCTAGCTTAATTTCCTCAGTTTGGGCAGAGCCGGTGACAAAGCCGACTTTCTGAGCAGGCTGTGCCCAGAGGCAGCCTTTTGTATTTAGCAGCTGGAGTCAGTGTGTCTGTGCTGGCTGCGGTGCTGGCAGCCCCCAAGAGCTGCTTCAACCTGACAGAGTAGGAACAGCTCTGGTTTGCAGTAAAATACTCAAAGTGGAGGGAGCTGAGATATCGAGGGACTCCTAAGGGTTTTTTTGCAAATCAATTTACAAAGGTGCCAGAAATAACATGGAGCACTGGCTGGGATGAGAGCAACTTTTGGTACTGAGACTTCCTGCGCAGTGCTGATAAAATAAACTCTACTTACCTTTCCTTGCTTCCGTACACTGATGTGGCTTGTTACAAAGTTCATCTCTCCCAGCCCTTCCTCCTCATTTATTTCCTCCAGTGAATATGGAGCTGGCATGGGAAATTTAATGGGCAGACTGGAAAACTGATCGTCTCTGTGCTCAGATCTGGCAACGCCCAAGTTACGAGCAAGTTTAAAATCTTCTCTGTTCAGATTTTGAGTTGTGGGTCTAAAACCTGTGAATCTCACTAAGACCTGTGAATTCCCAGCCTCGTTCAGGGTCCTTGGGACAGCCAAGCTCTTCTAAAACGTGGGTTGTGGAAAGATAATGAATAGGAAGCCAAGGGCGGGGTGTGGGCCTGAGCTTGGGCAGGAGAAGGAACAAGACAGACGTGTTGGTGGGCCCGGTGTCTCTTGCAGGCGGAGGGTTCCCTGTGACTGGGCTCACAGTGGCTGCTGTTTCCTGAGTGAGCTGTACCAAACCTTTCACAGCAGAGTGACCCAAATCCCCAAACTCTTGATGGCATCTAAGCTCTGTCAGCATGTGGGAATCCCGTTGAATTTCTGTGGCTGCAGCCCATCTTCATGTTGCCAGCAGCAACTTCCCATCATCCCATGCTTTGCCAGCACCAGTCCTGAATGGAAGAGATTGTATATTCACCTAGAATTGAATTTTTTTCATTTGACAGAAAGCAAGAGAGGTGCATATAGAGTCAAACTTACAGGGCCTGATTGATTAGAAAAGAGAGGGAAGGGAAAAACGTCTTAGGTGCGGTTTACCTTGTAAAGTATGTGTTTCCCTGCTGGTAAGGTATGTATATGAGTTTCCCTCCAATTCAAAGCCAGCTCTGTTCATCTCTTAAGCTCCTGTGTTGCCAGGATGGGCACTTTAGGAGGGAGCAATCCATTCTGTGAGAGGGAGCAAGGACGAGCGAGGTTGCGACGTGCGGCTGACCAGAGACGTTTCCCTGCTGCAGGTTACTGGGTCAGATGGAGCGGCTCAGCGCCGGGCTTCTCCAGCAAAGCACAGACCTCGGTGCCCGGAATGGTTTGCAGATGATTTAACCAGATCCCTCGTGTGTCCCTGACAGATGGATCCCACCTTCTGCTGACCCAAATCATACGAGAATTCACCACTTCCCGTGGCAGTTTGTCCGAAAATTAATCATCCTCTCCGTTCAAAATGTGTCTTTCATTTCTCAGTTTCTGGCTCTGCCTTTTAGGCACAGACTGTAACTATGCCTTTCTCTGTTGCCTGAAAGGGTCTATTCACCTGAGGTGTTTTCACTGGGTGAAGATATTTTTATTTCTTCTAATCAACTCGTCTTAATACATTTTGATAACCAATCAGGCTGTAAATTAATTGTTAAGAAATGTTTTGTCTATGCCTTTACTTCTGGAATTTACCCGCCTCCACCCCTCTCCAAATAAACCCCTCCAAACTTTGATACGCACTTTAATTATTCACACAAGAATTGGTCTTGGTATTGTACCAAGACCACACAAAGAGAGAGAACCACCTGCCTTCGTGGCTGTCTGTTCCTCTGTTGATCTAGTCAAGTAAAAGTGATATATTTAGTTTCTTCCTGTTTTGTCAGTGCATCCTCTGTGGATTCTTCTACAGGTCTCAAATAACTGAGCTTTGCCTAAAACATGCCTTTATTGGTGGCAGTTTGTATGTAGAGTGTTGCATTGTGTGCAGTCAAATACATACCTAGAGTTTGCACATTGCCACCCGTCTCTCCAACTAATTGCAGGTTTGCTTATCAAACTCTCTTTTCCATAAAACATTCTTGATTGGCATTAGTTTTATTTTCAGACTTCCGTTCTTTCTTTGTCTTTCGGCTGAATCATCTATCAACTTCTCCATTCTTTTCGCCTGTGCTGATTTCAGGCTCCCTGGATGAAAATTGGCAGGGTAAGCCACTTTTTCTTTCTGAAACTTCCCCCGTGTTTACCATGTGTCAGTCCTCTTGAATTTCTTTAGCTTTTTAGGACATGCTAATCATGTGCTGACATTTGGCTAAGTCTCTGGGAGTTTACATGTGCACGTGGACCAGACAGGAGGTGAATCCTCCTTCTCCATATTGCTGTGCTCCTTCTGAAGTGTTCCAAATCCAGAGCTATACTGCTAGCTGAATATTCTTTCTTTTCCCAGTTGTCTCTTATCAGCAGTTTTACACTCTGCAGTCAGGTAACGGACAATTGTTGGAAATTCTGTTATCACCTTCTTGCTTCAGCGTTTGTCTTTGGCTTCCAATCTGCCGGCAGTAACTCTCCTGGTATCTTTTGCCTCCTTTATCAGTTACCTGCAGTTCACAGCTTCTAACTGATACTTAATGCTGCTATTCTTTCTTCTAAAAATGGCTTCATGTAGCTATTTCTATTACTGCTGGGCTTTTTTGTCTGAATTTGGCTTTTAGCCAAAACTGGCCTTGTTCCTTGATTGGGAAATTAGTGGTTTATTAAAATATAAATAAATAGAGAGGAGGAGGTGGTTAATGATGCAAAAGTTGGCTGAAATAGCGATCCCCTTAAAAAATAAATCCTGTGCCAAGAAAAATACGTGGAGTCAGGTCAGAAAGACCCAGTCTCAGTAACAGTGTTAGGAGAATGTGAACATGCAGAGATAAGAAGTTAATGCACATCCCAGGTTGTTTAAGGAATAGCTTAATAAATATAAGCCTTTGATGGGAGGCAGTGAAAGAGCAGAGGAAAGCAGCACAGTCCATCTTCAAATTCAAGAGAAGAGCTACAAATGTTGCAATTGCAACACCCGATCTGTTCCGGGCCTGCCATAGCTGAGGTGGATCTTCTTGTCAGATTGGATTTTTACTTTTATTTTAATAATGCCAATCAGCAGTACAGGTTTATAAAAAGTTCATTTTGTCTGGCAAACCTGTACTTTTTTTAGCAGAGTTCTTGGATTTTAGGGAAGTGTATAATCACAGTGTCTTGCAATGAAACCTACTTAGGTAATCAATGCAAAGTTGTCTTGGAGAGAGGTACTGCTGCTGGGCTGGAAAAGCTCTCTATGGGAACAGTGAAAACGGACAGCTTTAAGATGCAGGCAGGGTTTCTTTTTTGTGGGTCACTGAAGAGATCCGTGTAGATCCAGGTTCTCGACTTGCAGAGCTGATTTTAAAAGAAACAAAAAAATTTTCGAGATGGTTATGTGTTCTTGGTTCATGAATTCTGCTGCAGTCTTCAGCTGGGAGATGGGATCATGGCTAGTAAAGACAGAGGTGTTACTAAAAAGAAAAATAACACAGGAGGGAGAGAAGCAGGCAAGCAAGGAAGCAGGTTGTGGAGAAAATAAATCTAAAACTGATCTATTTAGTAGGAAATGTAGGGAAAGTAAACTTATGCAGCAGCAAGACTGTTGGAAACATGGGGGCATTTCTGGAGGGACACATAAAATGATCCAATGGGATGCAAAGAAAAGCCCCATAACTAAAATTTTGAGGCTGCTTGTGCAAAAGGCATCATCATATGGACTAAAGAAGTAATCAGCTCCTCTGATCTTGAAGGTTTTTTTCCCAGCTTGACAATTCTGTGAGTCTGTGAATCTGTTGTGGCTGAACACTGAATTCCTAATATTGGCAAATTGGAGACAGTTCAGAGAAGAGCGAGGAAGAAAACTATTAAAGGAGCAAATTTGTTGTTTTACATGACAAATAGCCCATGCTGAGTCCAGCAGTTACTGTGTGTTCACACCCCGAGTGAGTGAGACCAGAGCCCGGGGCTCTCCTGTGCTCATGAGTCTTTATTTCCATGCACACAAGACATTCCTAGGCCCATTTGGCTGCTCCTCTCTGTCCTGGGCCAGTGTTACAGCCAGTGAACCTCCAGTCCTCAGCATTGCAGAAATACAGGCAACAAAGGCTATTCCATGGGAAAGTCTCCTGATAGCTTGATGTATTCAGGGGATGGATGTTTCTGGAAATGAAGGGGTAAGGAGTCCTTAAAATGGCATGATCAGGATTCTGAGTTACCAGCATAGGCTGGTGGATCTGTTCCCTCTATTTCAGTAGGCTGTGCCTTGGCACTGTTCGATCTGCAGGTCCCTAGAGAGGCTGGTGGTTTGTACTCTCTGACTGCTGTGCAAGGGCTGGAGAGTCAGTATGGAGTGGCCTTACAGGCAGGAAAGACTGAGCTTTGTAATCCCCCAAGACAGCAAATACTTATTTCTGACCTACACCTGCTTTCCTGACTTTGTTACATCTGGTTGCCTGTTCATTCTGCACTGTATGGTTATTCTTAGCCTGGGATGTTCTCTCAGCTCGGGATGTTCTTCTGTCCTTGCCAAAGCTGTCAGCCTTGTGCCCCACACTGATGTCTGCCTTAAGCAGGGATTTATAGAATTTCTTCAGAGTCTTTCAACTCTACTGTGTCAGAGTGGGGCATCAGAGATGGCTTTGAATTTGCTGTTAATTGACACATGCCCAGATTTTCTGAAGAGCAGAGGAGGATCTGGCAACAGTCTGAGATCTCAGTTGAGGAGATCTCATCATGCCCTTCTGTGCCAGCCAAGACTCAAAGGTGCAAGAAGGGCTGCCCAGACCACTTGCCATGACGGCTATAAATTGTCCTGTCTTTTCAGGCATACAAAAGAGCAGTGACAACTGTATTGTAGGCATTTGCTTTTGTGTGCAGTCGGATGTTGCCTTCATTCCAGACACACTGAATTCATCTCCCCAGGGCTGCCCTGGCTGGTACTCGGCACTCATGCCTTTCCAAGGCAGCACATTGCCAGGGCAGCAGTTTCTTTACCCATGTCAGTACAACATTGTCAACTGCCTTTATACGCTTGCCACCAAGGCCTTTTTTCCCCCCGCTGCTGGCATTCGGCCTACTTAAGCAACTAGTAATGATCAGAATATTTCCGAGTGTGTGTGCAACCAACAAATGATTGTTAGAAAATGACAGATTGCAGGCCAGCAGCTCTGTGATTTTTTGTCCCATGAGAATGGCTGCGATGGACCAGACCACAGTTCCATCAACCCCAGGATTCTGTTTCCAGTCGTGGCTCAGAGAAGGGAGCTAGGAAAGGGTGTGAGAAAAGGTTAAGTGCATAATGTAGCTCTCCCTAATGCATTCCTGACCTCCAACTGTTATCATTTTGAGCTTGCTAAGGCAGGCACAGGCTGGGGGCAGCCTCTGTGGATTTCTCTTCTATGAAGTTGTTCACCCTCCCCTTGAGTCTCTGTAAATTCCCAGTGTCTGCAATGCCTTGTAGTTCATCTATCTCGTGGTTTGCAGACACCTCTTTTGACATTTTTCCCTTTGCCTCTAATAATGACATTTACTGTCCTTTAGTGCTTGTGGTGTTGTACTCCGCCGGGTAACAAGTCAGAGTGACACACCAGTGACGTGCACCTGCACAGAGATCTGCTCTGGAGTATCAGTGCTTACCCCCCCAGCTCACCCACCCAGAAGAAAAGACTGCTGACTTCATATTTGCTAAGTGATATTTGCTGCCTATAATAGATCTGCAAAACACTCGTGTAGCACAGTCCTAGTGACCACAGTCACTCTCCAGCTTCAGATATGTCTCAGGTATTCCCTCTTTGCTGATCCTCTCTGCAGTGTGCATCATTCTGAAAGAAAATAAATAAAAAGGGCTCCCCAGGGTTGTGCTGGAACACCAGAAAGAGAACTGCACAAAGCATTGGCTCTTTTTTTCTTTTTCTTTTTTTTTTTTTGTGTAATCTTGAGAACACTTTGTAATTTTCTTTCAAACAAACAAGGGGAAATGAATGGGAATTATGCATATTGTGTTAAACATTTCCTTGGTTGAAGCATTCATGGCAAGAGATGGGACCTATAAGTGCCACGCTCTCTTCAGTGGAAAATTTTCCCCAGCAGTTTTCTGTATCACTTCCCTGACTTATCTTCAAAGAAGCAGAGAGTAACAGGTCTTTACCTTGGCTGTGTGAACACTGGTGGATCTCTGCCAAGCTGTATCAGTTGGGAATCTAGGCCAACTCTTTTTATCATTAGATATCTGTTACTTGTGGCCTTGAATAAATAGGTTAATCTAGAAATAGACCTTTTTCAAGCAGGAAACATGAACTTTTGCTTCATGGCCCGTAGATGTATTGGTCTATTCAGGGGGCCTTCACAAAGAGTTCAAGGAGGTACAGTACAACACAAGCAACAGAAGCAGTGGGAGGACTGGCATTTATCTACAAATTCTATCGAGTGACAATGGAGAAACATCTGTGAGGGGCCCATGGAAACACAGCTTGTGCTAGTCTACCTAAACATAATTTAGGTGTGGACTGTGGAGCTCAATCCCAGGTACATTTACTATGTTACTGTCTTTCATGATCAGAGTGTAGTTGTACTCCTGCGTGTGTGTGTGCAGTGCCTATAATTTTTCTAGAAAGAAATACTTCATTTAATGAATCCCATCATCTTCTTCATGGGCAGCATCGTCATGGTTTGTTCAGATGTCGTTTTCAGTCCTGAAGATCTTATTTGTTCACTCAGCTGGATTGCTCCTAGCAGTGCAGTATTGGAAATTTGAGCTGTGCTGTGATAAGCGTATGATGTCACTTCTCTTCCCTGATTAAAGGACTGTAATTCTCATGATTTGATTTCTGGAGTGCATAATACATTTAAAATTCACTTTTAGGGTCAAAGTCTTAGCTGGTGTAAAATGATGAGGCTATGTTGTCTTAAATATATAATAGACAGCCAGGAAATACCAGATAAATACAGCACTGACAACTAGAATAACAATAATTCCATGAGTTTTAGGCCTCCTTTTAATCCACAGCACTAGTCCAACATTTTGCTGAGATTTTTTCAAAGCCATATGGGTCTCATTTTCTTCTCACATATCCTGCTCGCATACAGATGCAACACCACTGAGTTCAGTGGAGCTGTGTTTTGATTTAAACAGGTGTCAGATCTCAGCCTAGAAAGGCACTTAAGCACGTGCCTAACTTGAAAGCAGGAATGTGCTAATACAACTTCTGATCTGACCTTGAAAATGTTGACTATCTGCTTGAATGCTTGCTATCACAAATGAGAATCAGAAAATAATTACTGTGTTTCAACCACTCAAGAAATCAAATAATTGCTCTAAAATTGTTGCCATCAATCCACAAGGAAAACTGTTGTTTCACCAAACAATAGTAATATTTGGAGTTAATATAAACTGGTTTATATAAATTTAAAAAACAAACCACTCTTCAGGAAGAAGGAAATGTACTCAAATGGTGCAATTTCTTGGATGGCACGTTTTATCTTTTTTTGATCTTTTGGAAATGACATTTCAGTTTGAATTTCAATGAAACTTGTAATTTTAAAAAATTTGTTTCTCTCCCTCTTTGGAAAATTCATTTACTGTATGCTTCCAGAGATGACAGATTGTCATGGTAAGATTTTAAACTCAGCTGGGTACTGTAATATGACACAGCTAGAATAAAGTACAACTAATAGGTGTTCTCTTCTGAGCATCTCCAGAAAATTCAGCAATGCCTAGCCAAAACCTGCATTTTGTTGGGAATTTGTAAATCAGCCATTCAAATTGTGTCTTCCTTTTAGTTAATGCAATGTGCAGAGTGCAGGCTGAAGGTATTTGGTGATTCAGTCTCCACATACCTTTAGCAAATCCTCTGTGCCAATATAACTGTAAAATACTGAACAAATATAAAATATGAATATGAAAAGCATAATTGAGTTTCAGTGTAGAATTCAGAACTGAGGTGGATTTTTCAACATTTCGGACAGGAAATCTATGAGTTAAATAAACCAACCTTTGCCTTCTCTTTTTTCTAAAAAATATGCTCAAGGAGAAAAAATTTCTAAAAAATGTTTCCAATGTGCCTAAAATTTAAACATTAATGGTTTTATGGGAACAGGGGGTTTGGGGGTTTTGGTTTGTTTTTTTTTTATTTTTTGGGGGGGGTTGTTTTTTGTTTTTTGTTTTTGTTTTTTTTTTAATCTTCTATTTGTGAGTTCCTCTGTGGATAAAGACGAGATCGCTTCATTAAGTTTTGGGTGATGAAGGTTGAGTTCAAGCTGGTAACACCAGCCTGGTGTTCTGCAAAGCTCTCCATGAAGGTCGGTTTCCTCACTTGTCTCACTCCACTGGAAATGGGTTTTGTTCCTTGTTCTGTTCCAAGGTGTTCCACACACCAACATCCACACACAGGAGGATCTGAGGGGTGCCCTTGCTGGAGAAAGTCAGACAAGAAAGAGAGGCCAGTTTGCCCAAGTATCCCACTCCAGGTTGGTGGGAGGCATTTGTACCAACAGTTTTATAAACATATCAACAGGGAGGATAAATTCTCCAAATTCTCCCTCTATCTCAGCTTATGATGCCTTATTTCTTGAGATTTTAGGAACATCTTATCTCTTTGAAAGCTCTACACCACAATGTTCAGGGATCCTTCTTTCAAAACAATAGTTGACAAACACTTGCATTTGCATATGCAAATCATGTTTGTGCAGAAATTCAAGGATTTCTTCTACATGTAGAAATAGGTAAGGAAATACTAAATTGTCTCTGCAAATCCTTGTTTCAGTTGGCCTGGTGCCAGCTGGTGTACTGCACTGGGCAATATTTCATGCAATTCTGATCGTCCAATGAAAGAGCCCAGGCTAAGCCCAAAGAGCTGGACAACATAAAATGCTAGTTCAAAGTTTTGATAGAAGTGTTAGAAGCATGTCCAGTGCCCTAGTTTGTCATCTGAAACCTCATAACACTGATATGCCAGTTTATGGTCCTGACCATTATTCTCTAGAGAAAGCAAAATTAAAGGCCCAGCTCTGGGAGAAACCCATCACTCTCAAATCATGAGTCTCCCTAAGGCTTCACCTTAAGTTCTGTGGGTAAGGAAGCTCCTAGTGGTCCATAGCATTTTGGTGTGGGATGAAATATGAGGAAGGAGGACGATTTAAATACACTGCATTCAGAGAGCTTGTTTACATCGGTGCTGCCTTTTGTCTCTGAAGAGGAAGGAGTTTAAGGGAGAAATAATTTAAATATTTGACATCACTCACCAGAGCTCCCTGCTAGGAGAATAAGACTGTAGAACTATTACATTAGGGGTTTTGCTGATGGTAATATCCCCTGCTGCTCAAAAGGCTCCCCCAAATTACCACTGCAAAGCCTTTCTGCTTTACTGTATTAGGTGTATTTTTGAGCTTCTAGAAGGCAATTTGCTGATTGGGGGATGGGGAATGGATGCCAGACAGTCACTGCTGGGCTGTAGGGACCAGGTCGGATATGTCCTTGAAGCAGGATGCCCTGATGGAATGCTGTCCCCTGTGCTCCACAGGCTGGGGAGCAGTGTCCAGGTGGGAGGTGGGGGCAAAAGCAACTATAAACATTGTTATGTCTCAGTGCAAACTTCTGTCTCAACTCCTGTGAACACAGCTGTGCTCATCTGGCCTCCAAAGTGCTTTTACGTGCAGCAATTCAGGTCACAGGAAATGGGAAAGGAGTGGAGACTGTCTTTGTGTAGTTTGTGTACAGCCCCATGGCAGGATAGACTTTGGTTTTCATGCTTCAGTCCTTGCTGCCTGAACATCTAGCAATGGACGTGTCCCTGCTTCCATACCTTAGAGTCCAAATGAGACAGCACAAGGAATTAGGTGTGGCTCGAGGCTGTCAGTACCTTTGGGACCTTCTGGTTGGTTGTCTGTCAGCAAGCCCACAGTGCCTGGCCTTTTCACCTTTGGTCTTCCCCCAGGACAGGCAAGAAGGCAGCTCCAGGTGCCGGGCATTAACCTGGGAGCCTGACCTGAGGAGAAAATGTCCCATTTGTGCAGTTCAGTGCAACAGAAAAACATCTGTCCGTCATGTCATGCAAGATAAGGTGATTTGTGAGTCCGCCTACCTCAGGTGGATTCAATTTTTGATCTTGGAAGAAACCCAAGCTCGAGAAAGCTGTGTGCATACTCATCTGTCCAGCCTGCGGAGCACGCACTGAGCAACTGGCTGCTGCAGAGATCCTGTCTCTTGGATGCTTTCTGGAGGTGCTTTGAGACTCCCAGCCCCTCCCCACCCTTCTCTCATCACTAACAATAACCAGATACCCCTGTTTGCCTGCAGTACCTAAAAGGAGATACCTCAATTAAACTGAATGTTTCCCATTATTTAAGCTGATATGGAAGTTTCTGTTGTTTCAACCTCATAGTGATTCATGTGTGCAATATTTTGATTATCATCATGGGTTTATTTTGTTGGGTTTTTTTATTTGCAAAACTTTTGTTAATTCTTTAATAGATGTCTGTTTTTAGGGGAACTATGTGGAAAAAATGAGTCAGAGTAAAGCCAGTTCCAACCCCAGCCTCACACACGGCAACCAGACAGAGATGAAGTGTTGCTATAAACTGCTGATGGCCAGAAGACCTTGCAGGTGAAGCATTCAAGTGTGCTTTGCTCCCTACTTTGGCCTGACTTAGCTTCTGTGGAAGCCAATGATAGTTTTATCCCCGACTCCATGCCAGCAGAGTTAGGCTGCTCTGTGGAACAGTGCAGGCTCATAATCCCAAAATGTGAGTTTCTGGACTGCAGCTGACAGTGAAGCACTTGCATTCTTTCAAGTCCTCCTGTCCCAGGGTTTCTTGAAGAACAACAGAAATATGAGTGGGGAAAGGGAATTAGGGTGTGCTGGGGGCAGCCAAACATCTCCTGCAGGTTAGGTCTGAGATGTACAGGGGGGGCTCACTGAGAGGCAGAAACAGGAATAGGGAGTTGGACTTCAATGATCTTTGTGGGCCCCTTCCAACTCAGGATATTCTATAAATGTGTTTGAGACTGTGCATAAAATCTGAATTCTTCTACTCAGAAAGGAGTTCTTAAAATGAAGGTCTGGAACTCTCAGCACCTGAATTCATCTAGAGACACCTTTCCTTCAGTTGCCTAGTGGCCTGGCTTGCCAAGCCAACAGGAGATAAATGAAAGAGGAGTACATGTGATACGAATGATTTTAGAAATTTAAATAACAAGATGCCCGGGCAACTGATGGAATCAACAAGATAAAATGATGTGGGAAGAAATTCAGCCAACACAGCTGAAAATGTGATGCAGTGCATTAGACCTCGTGTGTTACCTGCATGTGAACTCCTGTAGGAGGGGACCTTCCATTCCCTGTTACAAAGCTCAGCCTCCCTCCTGAACATGCCAGGCTTATGTGCCACTTCTCTCTGGTGTGATTTTGGTATTCCTGTACACCATAATCTACTTGGCATGCAATCCCTCTCAGGGTTGGATGCCTAGCAAAGGAGGGTGTGTTTGCTTGTTCAAAGACAGGAGGATGATCTCTCTAAGAAGAGGGAGAACTTCAGTGTAAAATGTGAATAGACCCCATCTCTTCAGAGCAGGAATAATCTGTATCATCCCTTTGGAAAGTACGTGACACAACAGGATCTCAGTTGTTTACTGGGACCACAGCAAGTCAGTAATTGTAAAATCGTGTTCAGGTAACATGTTTTTTTAGCTCCACCCAATGTGCAATTGTAATCATCATTGCTCCTTTGCAAATTTGTGTTGACAGATTTTAATTGGAACAGATTTTTCTGGCAAATCCCCATCATGTTGTAATTAATTAGTTTTCAGTGTCTGCTCCAGTGCCAGAGCATTAGACCGTGTCTGCCATGCTTCTGTGGTGAGTGAGGGAAAGGGATCTGGTTTTGTCTCACTTTCTGCAGATGACAGGATTTCCCTGAAAGAACTCATCTTTGCTGACCTGAAAGGAGAAGAACAAACACAATGAAGCCCAGCATGCTCAGCTACTGAGAGCTGCCTTCCCAATGGTGCTCCCCTCTGAAAGCTCAAACCCTACCCACACAGGAGCAGTGCAGCAATACCCACTGATAAACCCTGAATTGTCTTTGCAGCCTCCAGGTTTTGGGCCACTCTGGAGGTGTAAAGCACTCCCTGGTATAGTTTTCACCCATCAGATAGAAGAGCATGGCACTTCCAATACTAGAAATTGACATCTCAGCATCACACTCCTTATAATGGTGCTGGCTTCAACTTTGGGAGCTTGTGCATGGAGAGGTTCCCGAGAAGACCATGTAGGTCAGTGATTTTCAGCCTGTGGAGCAGATGTATTGTGTGATGCAGGATCCCACGTGTGAAAGTTCTGAGCATTCTTCATCCTTACCGGAAAATTATTCAGAGTCCTGAGGCAGAAGAAGGTTGAAAGATTCTGTCTAATATAATGGAAACAAGACAGATCTCTGTCTCTGTTCCTACCAAACCTGAACAGAACTATTTCTACAGCAATAATTCAAACTATAGTTGATCATGGTAATGCTAATCAAAGTAATGAGTAAAGATCTGTGATTATTTAAAATTTGCATTGTTCATTAAAGTAAGATGCTATGGTGCCAATAAGAGATTTTACCAAAGGGCTTTTTACTTTTCCTTTTTATTACACAGACCAAAGAGGAAGCCCTGTTTATAGCTTAGAGAACAGAGAAGTCGAAAAAAAGGGTGAGCAAAAAGACATTTGAAAATTTATTTCAAATGCGGGTTCAGTTGTCATCCTTCCATCAAAGGATCTCAGAACTTCTTTAAACTGCTGATAACTACACCATGGCTTACCTTTACTGTTGGCATTGTTAAGCCCTCGAGGAGCTGCGGTGAAGGCAGTGCAGGAGTTTTCACTCAAGGTCATTCTGTATGTGAGGAGCAGGGATGGACAGACTATTCTGTACATGCTGCTTACTTTGGAGTAGCATTCAGCTGCCGTGGCAATGTATGTGAGAGGAGAGAGGCAGAACACCTGTGAACTTCACCACAAGAAAGTATCCCGGCATCCCCTGACCCCAAGCAACAGAAAACAAATTCCTAGTCCAACACAAAAAATTAGAAATACCAAATCACGAGGTTATCTTGCAATAATATCATGTTTTCCCTGCCATGTGTTCACTCCTTGTATCATTCATTCTGATTCATCTGAGCTTCTAAATAATTATTTTGTTTTGATTTTTAATGAACCTTTCCCCCCATATCTCTCTTTCAAGGTGGATTGAACGTATTTGGGCAATGTTAATGTAAGTTATAATGAGCAAATGTTACTGTCGCAGTGGTAGTATAAAATATGGGTGAGTTCGGGTGGACATGTGAAAAAGTGGGCTTTGATTTCAGATCACTAACATCAGCTCCACTCATACCTCTGAGAATGAGCAACTTGGAAACCAGGAACCTCAGCTTCTAGTGGCTTGGAATTTTACTTGCCATTTATTTTTTTATGAGAAAACATGAGAAAATGTTCATTTCTGTCCAGATCCCCTGTAAAAATCTCAGAGGTAAAGAAGAAGCAGTGCCAGTGCTGAAACATCTTCAAAGCTGAAATGTATGTTTGAAGTTTTTAAAAAAATCACAATGCACTAAATTTAGCCACTGGTTTTCAATAAGAACACTTAATTTTTTTTTTTTTGCAAATATTTTTAAAAAAATATGGTTTTGCAATGAAAAATGGCAGCAAGTTGCAGACAAGATTAGAAGCCATTTATGATAGCTGGGAGATGAGAGTCTTTGCAAGGCCAGCAGAAGATCCCGCTGGAAGAGACTTGGCTATCCAAGTTCCCAAGCATCCAAAGCCTTCCTCAGAAGGGAGTAATTTATCTCATTGAAAGATGAAGGGTAAATATCCCATTTCACCAGCACAATTCCTTTCCTCATCCCCAAGAATGTATTGTTTTGCTAATTACATGCCTTCAATTAACATTTGCAATATAGACAGTGATTATATGTGCATCCAATCCAAGAAAAGCAGCTTTTCTGAAAAAAAAAAAAAATCTGTTTTTTAGAAGGTCTTCACATTTTGCGTTATGTAACTTCTATCAAAGAATCCCTGACACTAACACGTGTAGAAAACAATGGCTTTACAGCTCTTTTCTGTGTCCTCATTGCCCAAATAACACCACTTTCTGTGAGTTACGCAAATGATTCAGCACTCAGGGCAACAGCACAAACCCAGGTGTAATGTTTTTCTGCTCACCTGCAGATCACAGAACATCATGTTCTCTTTTTCAGGGGTGTCAACCTGCTAAGAAATGGCTTTTCCTTAGCACAAGCTGATGCCACTGAGTGTTGAAGGCTGAGACCTGCCCGCAACACGTGGAGGTGAATCAAGTTGTCCCACAGTAATTCTGATCTTTGTCTGCCTCAGGGGGTGTTGTGAAAGGGACTTATTCTCACTTCTCCTCCAAGCGTGCTCCCCACCCATCCTCCTGACAGCTCAACTTGAAAGGGCTCAGCCGCAGGAAACTATTAAACTGGTGATCATTCTTGTGGTTTATGCATTGATACAAAAATGTTTCATTGCAAAAAGAAAAAAAAAAAAAAGCTGTGGTAATTTTCATAACTTTTTCCTCCTCTTAAATAAACTTGGGTAGGATCCCAATGGAGGTGGTTGACTGTGTTGGATAATTAAAGGAGAGATCTTTTTCAGCATAACAGATTTGTGAACATGGTGTAAATATGCATTCAGGCAATTGAAGGATTGTGTTTCATAGCATAGGCAAATTCATGGATATCTGCTGGGGATAAAGCCTAGATCAGCCAAAAGGAGAGTTGGAAGTCAAAGCAGAACACTTTCTGCCTGGGCTTCACCGATGTCAAACACAGCTGGGGCATTTTGCCGAAATCCCCCTGGAAACAACGTTATCTCACCTCATCAAAAAGCTGTGCATTGTTTGTGTTTTCCCAAGCTTTTTCCAGGGGAATAGCAAGCCAGCAAGGTGGAGCTGAAAACTTGGGAACTTCTCCCAAGAGGAGAGAAGATGGGAGAATGTTTGGGAATGTGTTTGGTGGTGTTCGAAGTGTGGCAGAGGCATGCAGTCAGAGGCAGGATGCTCTGAGAGAGGACAAAGATGGTCCTTTCACCAAGCACATTTGTCTTAAAATAAAAGCTGATTCCAAATTGGACCTCTTTGGTCTCAGAAATGAGCTGGGCAGTTCCCAGAAATTTCCCTGAAAGATTCGCACCTACCTCTGAGCCAGAGGTCAGAGAAAACCAGAGATCAGTCAGTACCTCACGCTCTCAGTCCTGTTTCTTACTCCGTCACCCCATGGCTGCTTTTGTCTTTTCCTTCTGTTAAGGAGTGAGCTGGCTCTGAGATGGGACACAGACCAGTTCAGGTGACAGCTCAAAGGGTGTTTGACAGTGCTTTTAGCAGTATTAGACCAGCAGGTACAGCAGACACAGGCAGATGGGAAATCACTGACTGGACCAACAAGTTCTCAGAAGTTCCCCATGACCTCATTTCCCCCTCCTGATTTCCTGTTGGTTGTCCCTTTTCTTCTCCCACCTGCAAAAACAGGGCTCTGCCCATTTACGTCCGAATCATTCCCTAGCAAATGATTTGGGAGAAGACTGGGGGTTCCACTCGGGAGCAATGCTGTTGGACTGGAAGAAGTGTGCAATACACATAGTCCACAAGTTGTCTGTTGACTTGAATCCTGATCTTTGCTTTCTCCCTGCTCCTCTTGGTGTACCGACCCCAGAGATGCTGGCACTGAGATGCCATTGGCATAAGCGATCCACTACTGACACCAAATAATGTGGAATGATCCCACTCCGGTGAGGTAGGAGCTCCCAAGGAGCGCTGGGCAACGTGGGAATTGACACGATGGTTTCTGTGGAAATAAAATCTCCTGGCAGGAGTTTGTGATCTCTGCAGAGGCTGATCAAAGTGTCATTTGGGTGATAAATGGGTGATAAATGAGACAGCCAGCAGCTGTCTAGCTGCTAGCCCTGTCCCCTTGCGCACTGGCCGACTTTTCCAAGGACTTCCAAGGAAAGGATGAAACAATCCGGTGATTTGCCTTTCTAGTAATATGTCAGCTTTTTAATGTTTTGAGGTTAAAGTGCCAGTGTGTAGAAAGTCTGTGTGAAACCTTTTTGTGTTGGTTTGCTCTTTTCAGAGCTGAACTCCCTCCTTTGGTGAAAGAAAGTGCTTAAGATGTTTCAGGGTCAGGACTGAGCTTGGGGATAAGCAGTTGAACCACAAGAAGGTAGAGCTCGACAACCACATTTGCATTGTAAGAGTGCTCAAAAGCGGCCCTGAGATTCAGTAGCTCACCCAGACCAGAGTCTTAGAAGAAAAGAAGCTTAAAAATCCGACAGAACCCTACAGCAAGGTCTCCTAAATGTCATGTTAATTTCCAGCATTCACAGACAAATAGCATGAAATGTGAAAGTAAAGAAATAAGTATTATCAATATGATTATGGAGCCACTGTTGTGTTTGACCAATTAATACTGCTCACATGACACTTAGAAGTATTCTGCAATGCTAGGAATCATTTGTTGCTCCTGATGTTTGGTTTTTTGGGTTTTTTTTGCTTGAGTTGGGGAAATTTAATCCTTGAAAAATGTATGCAAATTCAGTTTGGACTGTAAGTCACCACCTAATTTCACCGAGCCAATTTACAAGCCTCTGATATATATCTTGCTGTTAACTTATTGATAAACCCCCTGCTGTTGGAGGTGGATTTTGTTTTGTTTTCTTCTCTTCAAACCAAAGAGCTCCCTAGGAAAGTGTTGCCAGGTAAATTACTAATGTGTCTTGCAGTGACAATTTCAGTAATGCTCCAATTCCTGTCTTCCTTTTTTGTCTTCTCAGTAGGTTTGTCAAAAGACAACTTGAAGAGGTGGAGTCTGAGATAAAAGAGAATATAAATCAGATTATGAAAGTGTATGCAGGGGCCTTTCCTTAACTGTTCCAATTCTGTAATATGTTTAACCCCAGGAAGTAACTTGATGGGTAAGCCTTACATCATACTCAGAACCACTAATTTTGCCTGAATCCCATGTTGAAAAGGGGAATTACCCACTCTCAAACTTTATCCTCATCATCTGACTTGCATTTTAAGAGGTAATTCATCTTTTCCTTATTCTGCCTCCAACAAAGGTGTTAGCTGTTGTGCAGTTTAAGGGGCTGTGTAGAGATGACTCAGAGCAAGAAGCTCTTTCTCTTGCCATTCTTTAGTAAGGGGATTTTCTTGACATTCATCCCACCAATTGAAACTCCACTCCAGCAGAATGTGGTAGGGCTCTGCCATCTTTATCTTTTCAGATTGGTTTCCTAAGGAAGTGAGAAATATGCCATTACATGCTCCATATGTCTGTTTTTCTCTGTCATCCCCTCCCGCCCCCCGCCTGCCCCAACAGTGTTAAAATCTGCTGATTTATTTTAACCACAAGTACAACAGTGGAGTGCTCTTTCCAAAAATATCAAGCTGCTAGAAATTTCATGGAAATCAGAGGCTGCATAACATCAGACAATTTACAGCACAAACTTACTCCTGTTAGACAGCAAAGAAATTTGGCCTTAGATGTTCATCTGTAGGAAACCAGGCTTCACTAGTTCTGCTGCTCCTAGAAATACATGTTTGTATTGTGGAGAGCAGTTGTGTCCAGAGATCACATTTTGCTATCGTGCTTGTGTTTAAAAGTTAATTCCAACTGTCGACACTTCAATTTGCAGCCAGCAACCAGGAGTGCTAAGACCTCCTCTCAACATCAATCTACCCCAAATCCTGGTGGGTGTTTCTTCTTCATTTTTGGCTACAAGACTGTGCAGGTTTTCATGCAACTTTTGTCATTCACAACCTTAGTCTCGTTCTGAAAAAGCCATTTTTCCCTGTCATCCCCTGCTTTGGATAGCTAACTTTCCCTGGGAAAGCTTTTCAATGCCTTTTCAGTAATGGCAGGGGAATTATGCACATTGTGTTAGGCTGTTTGGCTTATTGGTCCTAGAACACATGCAGAAACACAGACTTATGTGGCTCAAGTGCTTTCACTAAATTCCAGGTTTTAAAAGGAAGTTCTTTCAGCAATGTCTATGAACGGAATCCTGGGCTTTTCTTGTCATGTAGAGCACTGAACAAATTCGGGTTCTCTCCGTTAATTCAAATAAATCCAGAGAAGGCATTTTGTCCAAGCAGATGCTATGACAAAATGGAGCAGACAAATCATATTAGACCCTATCTAACACTATTCTAATCCAGGCTTTGTCTGTTTTCTCGAAGCTGGCATACTGCCAGGTTAAACATCCTACTGTGTGCCTGTACAATGGTGAGCTTGTAGCTGTTCTCCATCAGAAGTACTGCTTACAGGAAACCTAGTAGTGGGCACCAAGACTGTGGGACCATGGTCCTACTAGGCTTTTCTTCGGTTACATCTCTGCTTCTGAAGGCTTCCACTCCAAGGAGTGACTCCTGGCACTGCAGAGGGAAAAGTGGTTTGCACCCACCAAGCTCAAAGTCCTGGTTCTCCAAAGTCAGTGGGGCCTCATCCAGTGCTTCACATTAATTTCTTGGTCCCTTCTGAGCCACGTGCAACATCTCTATAACTCTGAGATACAATAATTTATTTATTTGCTTATTTCAGGTATTTTTGCATGAAAAAAAGCTACAGCTTGTGTGGTACCCAGTAACAGTCACCAAGTTTTTTTCTTTAAGGATGTGTTTCATCTTGGGGCTTGGAATGAGCAAAAGGTTTCCCTGGAGAGTGTTCAGGGAGCTAGACAGCATGCTCCTACTTTCTTAATGGCAGGGGTTGCTGCAACAAGCTGCTTCTAGAGATGCACTGAGATTTTTTTGAAGGAATTAGCTAGTCCAGTCCCAAAGGGATCCCAAGGGAAAGCACCACAGGCAACTGAAGAATCAGGATCTGACAATAAACCAGGGAGCTCAGCTATTTGGCAGCATAGATGTTCCTACTGCTGTTATTTTCAAACCAAATCTGTTCTGTGTTGTGGAGCAGTGGGAGATGACTCTGGGCATGCTGCTCCCGTTCACAGCAGGGCTGTCTCGTAAGTACAGCGAGGGGAATTTTAAGTGATCTGCAGGATTATTCAGTTAATTTTTAGTGAGGACAGCTGGGTGACTTAGGTCCTCTCAGCAGGGAGCAATGTATGATTTCACTCTGCCAGTAAGACAGGCACTTTGCACTCATGGTGAGACTCTGCAGTGATTCTATGACTGTGTTTCCAAGAAACTGCAGAAAAATGGGAGGGAATACAAGATTTTCTGCAATAATGCAGAGGGTGTACAGATTGGACTGTCAGTGACATCAGGGCAAAATATTCCTTGGGACCTGAGCAGAAGTCAGATGCCATGATGGAGAGGTCTTGACCCGAAGTGGTAATTTGGTCCAAAGTGCGCTGGTTCACAAAGGAATTGTACAGGAAGTGTCTCAAACATAACCAGATTGTTGTCAAAGCCACAGCAAGTGGTCATCTACCTCACAGACTTCTCATCCCCACACACAGTGAACTACTCTCTCCACCCCTTCCTAGGGGAGAGAAATCCTAGCAGTCAAACTCCCTTTTCATTGCATGTGCAATGCACTAAATGACTATTAGAAGATTAGGGGCTAGATTTTGGATTTAGGACATTAGAATGCTCAGAACCAGCATGACTCCGTGGCAAATTCAAATGCAACATCATGCCAAACAGTTGGGACCTGCTTCTTTGGTCCAAGTTGTGTCATAACACAGGGCATGCCCTTATCTTTTATTTGGAGGTGTGGGGGTGAAAAAACATGCCCTGCTGTCTCACACAGCAACATGAATGCCCTGAGAACTTGCTGAACACTGATGCTATACATTAAAGCCAGCAAAAACCTCACAGAAGAATTCCAGCCTCATGAGAAATATTATGTACAAGGATGTTTGAGAACTAGGGCTGAAGGGTTTAGTTTGATGTCTTAATTGGGACCTGATGCACAGCTGCCACTGGGTTTCTTTGCTCCCTAATGTTAATTTCTTTTGCTTGGCAGATACCCTGCAGACAAGCAAGCCTTCAAAAGCTGAGGAAATGTGTTCTAGGTGAGGGTCTAACAGGTTACATCCCAGAAACCTCTGAAGGATGCACACAGTTAAACAGACTTTCCCACTGAGCTATTAGCAGTCTAAAATCAGGCAGAGTTTTCTTTGGATGAAGCATGCATTTCCGTCCCTCTCCTGATCTCCAGGCCCAGTCCAAGAACACTTGGGTAACTTTTTCTCCTTTTACAGAGTCCTGTGACCTGCAGGAGATTTATAGCTGCTGCAGAGAAGCGGGTGCCAAAATGACCATGGCATATCAGGAAATTCCATTCCACTGAGAGAGTGCAGATTTTTCAGGAGATGGTCAGAGCTGGTCCAGGACTTTGAAGAGAGCACAGTCAACTTCAATGCCAACTTCTTTATTTCAGGTTTTTTTTTCCTTTCTTTCTTTCTCCTTTTTTCCAGAAAGCCTAGGAATTGATTTTCAGAGTTCCTTCTGTCTACATGATGATGATACAGGAAGGAATACAGAGAATTCCTTGTGTTTGACATTAGTGGAAAATTGTTTGCATCATGAAGGATCAATATCTGTCATATGAGAGAGGGTTTTTCAAGGCTGGCTTTCAATCTTCCTTCAAAATGCTTCCCCTTGCCAGATTCACCACTGAGCCTGGCACCATGTGGATGTCTGAATGATAAATATGGAGTGTGGAGATTCACCTGCTCCAAAGTCATTGTCTCTAAGTGACAAGTAAGTGCAAAAAGAGACATTGTCAGACAGAATAAACCTGCGAAATGGAAAAGCAAAGCAAGGAATTTAGAGGAAAATCTCTCTGCCGATGAGCTAGACTTACCCTAGAGAGATTCTCCGCCTGCAGACTCAACATCTGGCTGCTCTAAAATGTTGGTTTGGGGCCATTTTAGAAGTTGTCATCCTCACATTGTGTATTCCTAATTTCCACAGAAACATTCTTCTGTCTTGACTATGTCGGTTTTACTGCTTCCTGGGATCATATTTTCCCATATGACTGGTGGCCTGGTCTCCTCCTGGTTCCTCAGTGACAGAAAGGAAATCAGAGCTTGGGCATACACTGAGTCTCCCCACAGTACTCTAGGCTTTGTGTCCCTTGGAGCAGTTTCATTCACCCAAGAGGTAGCGATATTTGCTTCTGCCTTTCCTACCACAAAAAAATGACCACCCCAGAGTCAGCTTCTTCTCCAAAAGAACCAGACTGTTTTATGAAGTCCTAGAAATATGGACCTGAAAATGCCAGCTGGCTCCATCAGCTGGAGTTTTCTCTACATCTATTTTGTTCTTCTATACCATATCTATAGTAACGTGTCCAGCCTCAGCCTCTATTGCTTGGCATCCTGCTGTAATGGGAAAAAGAAATTTACCAGAACACACTCTCCAATGCATGGAATTTCTTTTAAATTTATTCTTTTAATAAAGTTGGAGATGAAAATTTGGGGAAACAATGGTGAAACGTGTCCAAAATGTCAAACCGTGGAGCAGACTGAGATGCTGAGATCCAGCTGTGAAATTCCACAATGGATCTCCTCTCAGAGATCTGCCAGAGAGGAGCTGGGCTGTGCTGCATACAGCTTCAAGTTAACTCTACACTGAAGTTTGGCACTAAAGGAAAAATGTCCCTTTTTCTTGCATTTCTAGCATTTTCCCAGCAGGGACCAGTGGCCAGTAGCCAGGTTTCAAAGAGAACTATGATTGATGGGTGAATACATAATTGGGAAAATATCTTGCTGCTTCCTCATGTCTAATTCCCACTGCTTGTGAAGGCTGTATCCCAAAGTACTGCTGGGAATAAACAAATGAGTTTCCTTTCTTGGACATGTTGATGCTTATGAGATGGACAGTTCAATGTGAAATCACTTCATGCTCGTTAAGTGCTGATTTGACATTTGTATACAGAGGTACATAAGCAGAGTTTCCCAAATAATCAGAATTCATAAAGGCTCATTGTTATCAGGGGAAAATATAGCTTCCAGGGATCAGGTCTGCTGTGGGTGGAGATCCATGTAAGTCCTGGATGGTCCTTCTGGTGTCACTGAAAGTGGGTCTTTTTGGATTCCTGCTCGGGCTAACTCCCCAGTGAGGTCACATCCTCCTGGCAGAATGAGGGGGAGTATTTGAATAGTTTTTGCCAGTGATAGAAAGTGGTTCAGATGTAAAGAATTGTTCTGTAGCACTTTACAGTTGTTTTTAGTGTGTGGCTAAGACTTCTGTAATGTTGGGCAGTATTTTGTACACGAGGATTCTCCAGGGGATGGCATCAGCGTGGATGAGTGAAGCACCTGAACAGCTGAATGAGTGGTAAAAGACAGAACCCAGAAGTAATGAAAACTTTCTTGATGCCCATCTATTTTTTGAGGGCAGTTGATTGATGGGTTCTCTATTGCTAAAAGGAACAAATTCAGATGATTCCCCCCAAATCATTACATCTTCCATTACTTTAAATGAAATGTCAAGACTGTATGAATAATTGAAAAAATACACCAGTGGCAGGAAGGAGCTATTAAGGGGATTTTTTCCCCTCCATTCTGATTTTGCTATTTCTGCAGTGAGTATTTGGACATGCAATTTCTTTTTAACCTTCAGATTCATTGAGTGCCAGTGATTAGTTGCAAAGCAAGAAAACGTTCAGATACCAGTGTTTTGCAGATGTTATCCATTGTTGGTGATGCTGTCTTGAGGTTAACTACAAAATAATAAAAAAAGCAACCTCAGAGAGAGTCAGAGAGCCCTTGGGGATGGTAATGCAGTACAGAGCCTTTCACCCTGAGGTCAGCAGGTCAAACCCATTCCAGATCAAGAGTGACCAGCAGTGATTACATGTCTGCTTTCAGATTCACAGAGAGGATTTGCAAAATGTTGCTCTTATTAGTGCTACTGGAAGACCATTCCTGCATTCCTATATTACAAATCCTGCTGGTCTGTTTGGTTTTGTCTTGACAAAACGGGAATGAACGAATACTTTATAAATGTCCACAAATACGGGCTTATTTACAGTACAAAAATCATCAGGGTTGTCATCATTTGCCCTTTTGTGGGCCAGCACAGTAGAAAGATCAAGGATGCAATTGACTACAATTAAGGACTTTATTCTTGCCCTTGGGGTCAAGCTCAGAGCATTCATAGCTCCTGCCACAAAGCTAAGCCACTCTTCCTGGGTATTTCAGTAGACATATATATCATCAAAAAGTGTCCAAGCATCTTAAATCAGTGCAAATTAAACTGCACGCAGCTGGAAAGAGCAAATGCAATAAACGGATTAAAAGAGAAAACCAAGAAATAGCAATTAAAAAAATGAATAAGCTGATAACGTAAGAAAAACTCATCAGTCTCTCGAAGTCTGTTAGGGACAGAGCTGACACACACACACACCTTCCGTGAGAAGCATAGCTGCAGGCAGTACATTAGGCATGTGGAAGGAGTACTGCACGAAGTCAAAGAAAATCTAAGATTCTCTTCCTCTGCCATAAATCATAGCATGTGGGTTGGGTTTTTTTTCAAAGAAAGGTAGAAGATTGATTTTTGCAGTGTAGGGCTGCATATTTCAGTTTCTGATTTTCAAGAAATGGCCCCATTTCTGAATTATGTGACACGCATTATGTTGTCATTTTCAACATGGGCAGTAATACCTAAACCTACTCCATCCCATGACCCTGCTCTCTTCTCTTGTGCCCCATCCCTTCTCCCTGATTGCTACTTTTCAAGCAATTTCTCCTAAGCAGCTTCTGTTCTTGCTTTTCATCTGGCATTTGAGGCTGTGAAAGATATTAACTTCTCTTAGATGGCAGATGAATGAAATTCACCCCCACCACGGCCACAGATTTAGGAGGCCAAATGTTTTGGCTTAATTGAGTATATCCACACCACATGAAGCAACCCTACATAGAACACAACACTACATATACTGAGTGTGATATTTATGGCACTTGTATTCTGGTAAGTGATGTGATTGGATCAGACCAATTAATCCATCCAGAAGCTAAGCACGAGGCTGACTTCGCACCACAGTGGGAGCTGGTTTTGGGGATTGTGCATTGCTCATTATCTACAGGAAACAACACAAGATGAGGGAGAAATTAGTATGGAAGAAGAGAACATGAAAAGTAATAAAGGTAGAGGTGAAGATGTGAGTCTCAGGAGGAAAAGAAGTGGGATTGCCAGAGCACAGAGGACATGGAAATCATACCCTTCAGTGAACCATGAGTGGGGGTCTATTGGACTTTGTGCCATAAAACAGGTGGTGCTGATGGGCCACGCTATATGATCTGTCCCCTCTTTGGAAACATCACTGTAGGGCCCAGAACTGCAGTAACATTGTCTGTCAGCTTTGTAGCAACTTCTACACCAGTGTTTGTGAGCTCTTCCTACAGCACATCTTGACCAAATACTGAGCACAAACTTTCATGTTTTGTAACAGCAGAACAGTGACGGAATTGTTTTCTAATGTAATCTTCATTGGAAAGAAATAGAAACCATCTTTCTCCATCTCAAGGGTTAAAGTAACTGTCTTGAAGACACTGGTGCTCTAACAGTAGGGGCCTTGGGTCTATGCCTAAACCACCTGCCTTTTTTAATTATTCTCATCTATCACATCTGTGAGGACAGTCTGTAAAGGCAACCTGTTAGTTTTTGGTACAGATTGATATGATTAATGGGACTCTCCAACCTAACTGGTGGAACTCTCCCAAGTTAATTTCATCCACCTTCTCCAGCCCATGTGGCTGTTTCGCTGCTCCAGCCTCAGCTGTGCTTAACTTCCCTTCCCCTGGTGCAGAATGGGCAGCTGTTTAAAGAGCTTTTAAAATCGTCAGTTTAAAGAAGCACAGACAAGGTAGAAACAAGATTACGAGGTCACAGAGGTGAGGGGAGTTGACCCCATCTGAAAAGGAAGGAAATGTAAGTTCACAGTAGATGTGGCTGGTGCTCTGGAGCTGTGACCCTGCCCTGGGAGCTGTGTGACACAGGGCTGCCCAAGAACATCCCGTTTCAGCTGATTTCCCTTCCCAGCTCTCAGGTGCCAGTGCTGTGAAGACTTACATGTTTTCTTATTGGATGTTACTCCACCCCGTGGTTCTCCACCCCGTGCTTTCTGATAGAGGGCTCCTGTGGGCTCTGGTAAATGGGGGAAGCAAAATCTTTGGGAGATCTGCTTCTTTGTGCCTGTTTACTGTAATAGGTGGGGGTTTTTTAGCTTAGAACTGGACCTGCACTGTGTGGGAATGGTTGTGTTTGGTTGTTTTGTTGTGTTCCTTTTTTTGCTTGGAAACAGAGCAAGGAATATTAGAATACCACTTAGCAGGAAAACATGCTCTGCTTGGGTGAAAAATCTCATGAAAACATTTCTGTTTACACATGGGGCAGGGGCAAGGGTAAGCCTTAATTTGTGTCTCAGCTAACGATGAAATGCATCGGAACTGAGAATTACCTGTTAAGTGATGACTACTTGCTGCAGTGACTTTCTCCACAGTAGCAAATTCTCCCATAACTGCCCATTGGATTAAAAGCTTCACAAGGAGAAAAATTCAGTTTAGGAGAACAGCAATCCTCCAAGAAACTGAACTCATATCTTTCTTTTAAACTTCATGAGTTCTGCAGAAAGAAGTCCCTCTGAGCCTGACATGGAGAAGATATCATTAGAGAAAGGAAAATTAGTAGGAGTGCTACAATAAAACTATATTGCATGACCATAGACCTTAGTGCTGTCATGTCTGTTCAAAGGCTTGTCCCCTATCCGAAAACTCTTTAAAAGAGAAGATATTCAATTAAATTGAAGGTTATTGCTATTATTCCAGTTATGCACTGCTCTTCCCATTCTGATTACACTAATCTTGCTTCAGCAGCGGGTTAGAGAAATTAATTCTTGATATAAGAGAAGAAATCTTGTGTAGTTGAGGTCAGGGTGACCTGGTGAGTTCCTTCCCCCACCCAAGAAACATTCATTTTATGGTCAGAGGGAACTATGTCTTGGGTGGATCCCAAAGATGCAAATGGAAAACAACCCCCCAGCCCCTCAGGCTGGGCCCTTGAGAGTGTTTTTGGTCTTCAAAAACAACAGAACTTGCTTAGCAGTTGCCAGCTTTGAGAGTACGTGGCTGTTTGTGATGAATTTCTCTGGGCAACCTGAGATCTCTGCTATAAATTTCTGTTCATGAATGGGTACAGCTGGCATCTACCGTGTGTAATTCAAGACTGTAAACTAACTATTTTACTGATACAGGTGTTCTTTTGAAAGCTTCCCAATGGTTTAAAAGACCTTGTCGGCTGTGAACTTGAGTAGGCAATATTATATTCTTCTCTTCTGCTCTAATATATCTGGGAGAGACAGCTGCATTCCTGCTCACTGCAAATTGGTAAACATCCTCTCCTTTGCAAAAAGACTGCATGAGGTGGTCCTTTTTGTGTCTTTGGGTGACCAGCTCTCCATATTTTTACCTTTTCCCAAACAAATATTTTTTCATACTTTGAGTTATTGTTTCTCTGAACTATGCCGATGTTGAGGGACAGGGCTTTTCAGCTTGTAAGGATTTAATTTTTTTCCCTTCTCTTTCCAAATATTTGGCTAAATTGGACTGAAACTATTCTCCATTTAATTCTTAATACACCAGAAGTTCCCTAGTCCCTCAAGTACTGTGGGAAATTATCATCTCTTTATTTTCTGAGCAAATGGCAGCAGCAGTTGTCTGCAATAGCTGAGAGATGTCTCATTTTACAGAGCAGCTTCTTTGGGGCTTTGCTGATCCCCTGTCTGTAGGACAGACCCATTAACAGAAAGGCTACAGCCAAGGATCAGCACATCGAAGGTCTCCAGCCTCAGCAGAGACCCCCAGGAATCTGGGCAGATTTCCATTGGAAACTTGCCTTGGAATCAATAAAATTTCATTAAACCAGTGCTGTGCCAAATGTAGCATATAAGACTCAATGAGAAAAAAATTGCTGGCTCTGATAGTTTTCCCAATACAATTCTCTGGCCCATAGTTTCTATTTCTACTGCCTCCTTGCCCTTCCTAGTAAAATTAGCTATTGCAGACAACAGCTGTAAACAAAAGGACAGCTAAAGCATTACCCAAAGGCCACTAACTACTGCAGCGAATCCAAGTAATTCACAAACAACTCTGAAAAATTTATAGCTTGAACTGATTTTTCCATAGTTTTCAATTATCCATTGCAGACTTCTCTGCACTACTGTTTTTAGGAAATATCAGCCTATGATAGTTTTCTGTTTATGACTTACAGTTCTCAGAGTGGCTGTGGAATATGCTGTCTTCAAAGGATGACTGCTGCTTTTGGAGATCCCATCACAGTCCTTATTTGTGTCAGCAACCTTAGACAAACCAGTGAAGCCGCAAATATTAATAGCAGAAATGCAGGTACAGAAGGATGGAAAAGATATGAGAAGAACCATGTTGGTCTGAATCAAGAGATTCTTTACAAAGGGGAGAGAAAGGGTTGGCTCTTCTCTGAGCCAACATCTGTTTTCCCAAAATAGATTATCTAGATCTATAAACTATCTAAACTTCCTCATTTATTAACTACATGGAATAACTGCTTTACTCTACAACAACCACACCACCAAAACTCCTTACTAGATCCCATGACTGGAAGCTGTAACTTGTCAAATTCAGTCTGAAAATAAAATGCAGAACTTCAGTTTTGCAGGTAACTGCAGAACCAAAATAATGTATCTGAAAGCGCTGGGAGTTGTCTCTAGTTTGGTGTATGGGTGCCAGGAGTGCAATGTTTCAGTTTTTTTCTCTCCATTCAGATAAAAATTATAATTACAGTGCAAGAAATCTTGAATGACATGGGATTTTTATTTGGCTGGTGCTTTGTAGAAAGGGCAGATTAGAACAGTCTCTTCTAAATGAAAGATTTAAAGTCTATGAAATGTTTGCAGCACCCATGTTATGCAAACTGTTGATTCTTACGTATACAAAAGCCCTGGGGGAATCCAGTCGTAATATTTCCTCACCTATTTGCTGAAAGGATCACCATGATCACACCAAGAAAGGTATACAGGGATAAAATAAGAAAGAAGACATAATGCATAAAAAGAAGCTGTAATTACTTTCCCTCTGAGTTTAACTGAATAAAAGCAATGGATCTTTTATTTTTTTACCAGTAGATTTTTTTACAAATAGACTTAAAATATTTCCTTTTAGATTTGTGGCTCCAACAGCTGCAGCTGAAACCAGAAATCAGCAAAGCCCCTTGTTTTTATTGGCGCTGAAGTGGCTTGTTGAAAATGGATTGGATTACGGGGATCAATCAGCAGCAGGTCGAGGATGCAGAGGGAACTCTGCCAATGCAGCGGGCTGCCAGGAGCAGTGAAAATCCTTGGGCTAGTGGCAAGTCCTAATGTACTGGAAAATCCATTGTTTTATAAAGAGCTTTGGAGATAGGAAGAAGATTGAGTTGCAGAAGAATGCAGAAATAACAATAATACTATCCCAAGTTCCTGTTGTTCCTTTGCACGTGACTGAAAGGAAAACAAACTTCATGGAGATGCTGCCTGAGTGTAAGTCTAGGCAGTGCCAAGAGATGATCAGAAATAGGACAGATGCTAAAGCATGACTTTTCCTGAGTCATAATTTAGGAAACAGAACATTTCTGAATTTCAATAGCAGTCAATTAGAAATTTGCAAGCTTCTGTATGGTTCTGTCCTGGACAGTTCTGGATTCTCCCAGAATGGTGTTGATTTCTGTTACTTTCTGTTAAATGAGCTGAATAATCTTGTCATTGTTCTGGAGACAGTCAGTTCAAAAAATATTAAGCCTTGGTTCATGTCAGGATGAGCTGACACCCCTTAGTGTCCCCAGTTACACAGTAGATTCATTACACAGCTTGCTGGGAATATTACTAAATAGGCTAAAATCAGAGTAATTAATAACTTCTGCATTCAACTGTGATGGTTCTGTCATATATTAATTAGCCCCCTCGTTCAGCTGAAGATGCCTCATAGTCATCTGAATTCCAAAGCCACACATGGCAGAGAGATGGTCGTGAATCCTGCCTGGCCTTGTTGACATAGGAATCAGATTTTCTAGACGAAAGACAGGCATTTGCTGACCTACACTCCTGAGTATTTGGGAATATCGACCTCCAGCTGGATGCTGAATAGAACAGTAGTTTGCAATTCCAAGAAATGTTTGCGGCATGTGGCTTGTTCTCTTGAACTTTGGTCACATGGCAAAGCAACACAGATGTTTTCCCCAAATATCATCCTTATTAAAACCAGGTAGCTCTGGTAGAAGCATAGAGGAGGAATGGATCTCTCTGACGACAACATCTATTCCTGTGTCAGTGGCAGGATATGGTTCCCATGAGACCATGTGTCAGATATCAAACCGATTCTGTGCTCGAGTTTAGCCAAACGTCTGGCATGGAAGGATTAGAAAATCCACTTCACGAGCAGAGTTTATAACAATAATAAAAGTTCTCCAAACTTGGAAGCCTAATGAAAATCCACATAACAATCTAAGAAAAGCTGAGCAGTGGAAAAAGTGAGGCATTCGAAAATTTCTCTTCTTTCTGTGTTGGTCTCTGGTACTCTTGGTGGGACCGACTCTTAGGTGTGGAAGAGCTGCAGTTCCCCTCAGAGGAATGTTCTCCTTTTCTGCTTGCAAAAGACCAGGTTTTACATTGTAATATCAGGCAGAGAAGAGAAAGTTTCAGAGATTTGTTAATTCTGGTTTGGAACAGCAAACTGTTTGTGAAAGAATATGGGAAGTAAGGTTTTTAGGGACAAATGGAAGTTTTTACTTCACAATTTCACATCAGTGCTGACTCTTAAAACCTTTTAGGATGTAAGATTTTATAAATATTAAAAAACCATGGTACTTTGAAAGGAAGATGTGGACTCTTTCTTTCTCAAATCTGAAGGCTTCTGAATGTATTCCTCTCCAGAATAAAGTTCCAGCAGAATAGAAGACAGTTTTTGTTCCTTTCCTTATTTTTTGTATCACTCGGCTGCTTTTCATGCTATATTTGGGACATGGATGTCAGATCATTTGGGAAAGGAATGTCTATTTCTAGTTGCTCAGTGTAATGCCTGAAACACTTTTAAACATTTTTGGACAGTAAAATAATATAATCTAGTTCAGAGATCTTGGGATAGAAGGTTTAGAGTGGAGGGGATTATTTCTGTTTTCTGTGATGTCGCTTTTCTAAGGCAGTGATATCAGTGTCTCTCCCACAATATAGAATATACACAGGACCATGTTCTGTTGCTTGCTAAGCTGAGGATAACCAGAAAATTGTTCTTTTCCAAAGTTTTGTGGTAATGATGCCAGAAAGAAGGGCATTGTAAGGGATCTGTGTGCTGGTTTTGGAGGACTGTCTCAGACCATATTTCATCTGCACTGCTTTTCTTATCCCAAATGCTCAGGGACTTTTTCTGGGGGGGGGGGGCCTCACTTCCAAACAGAGAAGTACCTCACATGCCCTCCTCTAATAAAGTGCAGAAACAGTGAACTCTGCCTGCTGCCAGGACTGGCTGGTCATTTATTTTTCATATTCATAATACGCTGTGGGCATCACTGGCTGCCAGAGAATGTGCCAGGACCTCACAGGTCAGAGCAACAGTCTTGCTACTTGAGCTGGCAAAAGTGCTAATTCGTTATCCTTAGGGAAGGAGTCAGCAGTACAAAGCATATTCTGTTTTAGGCCCTGAGTGAGGCACCTGTCAGGGTGCAGGTAAACAGCCAAACCCTCTTTATACCTGCTGGTGTTCCCGTATCCCATTTAGAAAGCTGTAACCAGCGTATGTGGATTTCATCGGTTACTATTCCCTTTGCATTTCAGGCCTGAAGAGCTGAACAGCAGAGTGACTTGGCCATCCTTCTGGAAGAGTCTGTGAACATGTAAAATACATATTATTTCAGTTTTGCAAACAAAGGCCACTCTATGTTTAAAGGTTTAATTCACACGGCAAAGCTTTGAATGGAAAGACAACTTGTCTACGTGTGGTGGGACAAATAGTGTTTTAAGTGGCTCCTCAATGGCTCCCATGACATCCTCTTAAACAATCAGAGGCACAATAAACCGGTGATTTAGATGAAGAAGCTTCTTGTTGGAGAAATAGATCAATAGGATTTAATGGAAAAAGTCACTAATTTTTACTCCAGAGTCAATACTGATGATGTGACTGGAAACTTGATAGTTCCTAGGTTGGATTCTTAAGCATCTGACATATTCACATGCAAGATATTCATCTTTGTTCTGACAAGGGTCTTCCTTTCTGCATTTCCTTCCTCTCTCCTAGGACTCAGGTTTAACTAGCAGGAATCTACCGAACTTGCATTTCATATTTATCTTGCTCCAAAGCAGGACTCAGCTTTGTTTGCAGTGGCCAATTGATAAAATGTGTTTACCAGGGCATTTGCCAAAGAATAAAGACCCTGGAGATTTCATGATGGTGGAGACTTTGTGCGACAGGCATCTGCCCACATTTTTTCATATCCTTCCCTAGGCGATGGAAGCCTCTGAGTTTTCAAAGAGAATGAAGATAGAGTACAACTATGTCTGTGTCTGAGTCTCCTCCATCCACCTCCTGTGCTCTTCTCAGCACCAAAAGGCAGTCACTCACTTTGGGATTGCCCCCCTGCAGCAAACCTATGTGCCATCTGCGAGGAGATCCTCATGTCCATAACGACATGATGCTGCACTTCTTGCAACAGCTTCCGGAGGGAAAAACAGCCTCTGCTGTTTGGCCTTTGAGGTTTAACTGATGTATCAACCTGCCTATTTGTGTTTTTAGAAGTTTAGCCTAGCATGAATTTGGCTGCTAAATTCCTGCAGAAGCCGTGAACAAGCACGTGGTGAATCTGTGCGATGCTCTGGATCTGGGTGATGCTCCACATCTGTAGAGAAGTCAGAGACCTCATGTCCTTAGCAGCATTTCCTACATGACAGGCTGAAACATGGGAAAAGTCCATGGTCTGAGTCTCTTTCCCAGTTTTTTCCCTTGAAAAATTAAAGACATTGAGTTAATAAGGTCAGATGGGATGGTCACAGAGGAGCTGAGGATACGAAGAGTTCGGTTTGCAGTCTCTACCCTGGACTGAGCATCTCCAGCAGGAATGACAAGACTTTTGTTGCTGTTCCCTGCAAATGAGCTTTGCTGGTTCCTTTTCACTCAGCAGCTCAGGGCATTCTGAGGTCTCAGGATTTTATATTTTAAGATGTATGTTTTAACTGTTCGCTCATATAAAGCACAAACCTGGATGGAAAGAAAAACATTGCAATCTATTATTTACTCTGTTAATTGTTTCAGACAGCCAGCAGAGAACTCATGTAGAGGGAGAACCATTCTAAATCACTTTTATGAGCAGAGATAGTCGGTAGGGAATTTCGGTTTTACTGTGCTGCAGTTGGATATTTGGTATCAGGCTTCCTAAATGGACTTAATCTCAAGATTATAGTTCTCTGTGGAGCCATTTGGGTCACTTTGTAATTGCCCAGCTTTCCACACTTCAGGTGATGAGAAGGACGTGCACAGGAACAGCATTCCTGTACTCCTTTGGTTAAAAGAGGGACCTTTCCGGAGATGGAGGAGGTGCTGGTTTGCAAGGACTGGGCTTAGGAAGAAAGACCAAAGCACACAAAGCCATACATTTTTAGAAGTCCTGATAATTATCCCCAGGAACAGGGGTATGCACTATGAAGTTTTGTTTCCTGTGGATGTATCACTGTGGTCTGGTTGGTTTAATTGCAACCGTGACTTCCTCACTTAAAACCAACACTCCTAAGCCATGGACAGGAGGGATAGATCACAAAGCAAGTTTTTGGCTGACTGTGATCAGCTAGTCTCAACATCTGTTCCTGGGAAAGGATGTCAGCAAGTGAGACTGCACCCAGAAGGAGCATCCAGGTACCTGCTTTGCAATCTAGCTTTATTCCTGCGGTTTAGAAGCTTTGCTGAACCCTGAAGTAGTCTTCAGGAAGACAAACGAAAAACACCAGAGTAAAAACCAAAATATCAAACCTGAAATAATAATGGAAAAGGAAGCAAAGCAGATTTTGGACCCTGATTTCCAGTGAAACATACAAACAACACAGAAGTTCAGTTGTACAATCAGAAGTTAGGGAGAGATAAATGCTTTTAGCCCCATAAGTCATATGGAAGTCATGTGGAGTTTTACTTTATTTTAACTTTAAGGATCTAGGTCTCTAAATGCTCAGGTTTTCTTTCCTTTTCTTTTTCTTGTGTCCCGTGATGTCCATGAACATGAGAAATGGTTAGGGAGGCTCTAAGCCAAGCACCAGGGATGTTAGATTTGTTTTCGCATGGACCAAAATAGACCAAGGAAAAGAACTAAACAAACTTGCCCTTTCCAGAAGTAGGGAGGCTCCTCCTTGGTGTCTAATAGCAGTGAGTGTGGGCATCATACAACTGACTTGAGTTTAATGGGATGAGGAAAAAAACACAGGAACTGAAGGTGGAGGGTGATCTATCAACCTGCTCCCGTCATTCACCTGGCTTTACACACAGTTCCCAAGGATAAACATCTCCAAAAGGGTTTGGACAAGTTAGCAGAGGAGAAGTTCAGCACAGATTGTTAAACATGATGTGTCCAAAGGCAGCTTTTGCTTAAGAGGACCATGACCTGCTGCTTTCTGGGAGCTGGAAGGGCAGAAGGGAAACTTTATAGTGGCTTTTCCTGCTTGTTTGAACACTGGCTACTGGCTGCTATAAAGGCAGTGACTGGTCCAAAGGACCTCCTTTTGTGACTCAGTTTAGTGGCTCATATGCTCTGTATTTGGCCTCTGTAAGATTTTCTGGCTGACTTAGAAGGGGTTTTATTGAGAAAGAAAGCATATATGGATATGTTGCCACTTGTTTAACAGGAATAAGGAAAAAAAATCCTCAGTTAATTTCATTCTAGTTTTTTCTAAGTGGAACTTTTCTGTTGCTGACTCTGAATACTTTAAAATTAAATTTGTTGGACTTGAATATTAGAAAAATTAATATGGAAGAAAATTGATGTCTGAGATGGATTACATGTATTGCTCATTGTTAACCTTTTCAAGAAAGCTAAAAAAGCAGTTAACACTCTCTTGTCACCTATGTGAACATGCAGTATTTAGGATTTAGGTAGTATGTGTTATATAATTAAACATACTGATAGAACTTTATCTGTTAATATATATAAAAGCATATTGCATGTGTTAAAAAGACATGTATTTATGTGGTAAGGTAAATCAAAATGTTAACTGCATGGTTCAGTCCCGTGCAAAGAGTGTTCTTGCACCAGGCAGAACTTCAGCCTGTACCTGCAAGGCTTTCCCTGCTGTTACACTGCAGGTGCTGCAACACTTCCAATGAGTGATCTGTATTTTTGGAGTGAAGGTTTCGAAGCCTTGCCCTTAGCAGTGTGTGGATGTCGCATTCCCGCTGAGTTGTGGAGGAGAGCTCCAGGGAAGGCTGTTTGCTGGGCAGGATACAACCTCTCCAGTGAGTCTGTAAGCCAGGAGCTGAGGGGCCGTGCAAGGGGAAGGATTGCTCCATATGTGCCCTGTTCCACTCTTCACTGAACATCCACTCCCAGGTGCATCTTGTGCTGGCTGCACTTTTGGTTTGACCTGCCGTGGCTGTCTCTGTGCTCTGCTGCGATCCATGAAAAGCATGATTGCAAGTGAGGTAGTGTTGTTCCTAAACAGTTCTTGGAATGGCAAACCTGTCAGCAATTTTTAGAGCAAAATTTTTACAGAAACCTTTTGAATTTCATTCTGTTTTGGAAGAAAATGAGTCCCCAGGTCAGTCTGTGAGGTCACTCAATCACTCAGCACTTGGATGAGGAGAGCCTTCCAGAGCACATTGCGAAAAGCACTAGCAGAAAGCTGGCTACTCGTTTGTGTTTCACACCTCCTTAATTACCCACCTGTGTTCTTTTTATTATCAAAGCTTGAATAGGATCGCTCATAAAACAGAGGCCAAGAGGAAATTGCTGGTTTGCTCGGATTGCATCAGCAGCATAAAATGGAATAATTTAATATCAGAACACTCTGCCCCTTTCATTTTCATTTTCATTTTCCTTTGTCCCTTCCATGCCACTATGGATCCTGCCCGCCCAACACCTACAATACACTGAGCAGCACATACCTGTTGCTTTTTCTCAGTCTAACACATGCACGTCATACAAATCGCCACTTCAGTCCCGTAAGTGACTGGAAAACTAATGAGAGGTCTCTTCATCTCTAAGGAACTGCCCACATAACCACTGTCAGTCAAGCTGCTCTGTGAGAGATTTGAACAAAAGCACAGCTTGGATTAGGAGGTGTGGAGAGTGTCCAGTCTGCCCTGGTCAGGAGTGTCTTCATTCTTAGTAGTTTATTTCTAGAAGTGGAAGAGTTTGTAAGACCTGTAGAGTTTCTTAGCGGTGTGTGTAAGCTGGGTGTGTGAAACCTGGGTGTGTGAATGCACACAGTCACTCCTTCTTGCAATACCAAACCCGATGCCGTTGTGTCTCAAGCATGTAGCAATGAAATGGTGACTCTTTCCCCACTGTGCATGTTCTACTCGGTTCAGGGGGTTTTTTGGGTGCTTATCTTCCCTCATCTGGAGGATGCACTTTGTGTTGCTTTCACTTGTCCTTTTTTCCTTTTCCATTTATCTGGAACTTTACTCTGACCTTTTGGTATCTTCAGTAAGGGCAAACACCTGACCTTATGGATAACTTGTTTCATGATCTGTGTTAGTTAAAAACAGATCATGCCATGAACATCACTTTCAATGACATCCTATGAGTTTGTGATTCAAAGGTGGCACACTAACGTGGATTTTCCAATGGGTAAGGTGGAAGTATCCATGCAGTCCTTCTATGAATGATTTGCCAGTGACCTCTGTTCAAGAAACAGGCAAGAACTTATTTTTTTATTCTTTCACATCTGTGCTAAATTTGGCTGGACCTAAACATTACTGGGAAATACTATCGTGTATTTCTTGTCATGTTTAGAGACACATCAATGTCAGGCTCACAAGTTTGATTTCCTTTCAAAACCAATCTAAAAGTAAAACCTTCTGACATTTTTTGGCTCTTCCTTTACCCAGCTTCCCTTCTGAAAGTGACGCTTTGGTTATTCCATGTTCATTTGGAAGTGCAGTCAGTGATGCCTCAGTTTTCACCAAGATGGTGTTTTAGTTCTGTACGTTGACCGCACGCTTAACCCGCCTCGCCCAGGCCTTTTTATCATCCTGCTTCTTTTCTTCATACCAGAATGCTTTATCCCAGGAGCTGCAGGTCCTAACATTCCCATTTATTCTAAGTAGCAGAGCATACATAGTTTCTGTGTATGATGGAGGATATAAAAAATATTAAAATATCTTTTTAAACATTTCTTAATCCATGCCTCTGCAAACCATAGTGCAGCAGAAACAGCAACATGATCACACCCTCTGTGTCTATGACAGGACAGAAACAGTCACCTTTAGAGTATAATAGTTGTTCGTGAATCTGGCTCTTAAATGGAAACTTTTTCTTAGAAAAATGAAGAAAGACAAACCATGCTTTACTGGCACAGAAAGTGATGAGCTTGAAGTTAGTCTGTAGCAGAGACATCGGGTTGTTGTCTATTTTGTTTTTTGCTCCTGTTTTTCTTGCCAAGACTGCTGTATCTGGTAGTAGGTCAGGGAGGGAACACAGAAGTTCAGGCTATGCCTTCGCTGGAAGAAAACAGCGTGCTCCTCCTTGGGGTTCACTGTCATGAGGCATCTGGCCTGAGGTGAAAACCTAGTGGAGACAAGTTTGTTGTATGAACAAGTGTGAGCAGGCCACAATAAAGGTTATGGGGAGAAGCCAACATTTACCTCTCACCACATAATTTTATGACTGCTGTTCCATCTTCTCTGGTTTTGTCATTTTGTTTCCCATACCATCAAAATCAAAAAGACATGAGCCTCTTCCCTCAGTGGAAAAAAGCCTCTCCGGCTGTGAGAAAACACTTGTGCAACATAAATCCTTGCACTTCTCCCCTTTGATATTACTTTTGCTATTGGTAAAGCTGGTGCTTTTCCTTCTCGGCTGACATCCTTGCAAAATTACCTGAGGTACAACCGAAGCACCAAAAATGACGACTGTTTTTCAGACAGCACAATGACATAAATGCCAAATTGCTTTTGTCCAAGTGGCAGCAGATCCTGAAAAGATCAGATTTTGTGATTTTAATTGTATGGTGGAACAGATTCCTTACACCTGGCTCCTTCACTGAGCACCTTCCACTCCCTGCTGTGAACAGTTCGACTTGATGATCTTAAAGGTCTTTTCCAACTTAGATGATTCTATGATTTTTTGAAAGGCAGAACAAGGGGTCTGGCAAACTGAGAAGGACAAAGCTCTGGTAATGGAAGGTGGAGATAAGCATTTGACTCTGTGCAGGTTTTGGCAGGTTTGTGTCATTTTATCCATGCAGGGCAAAGGAAACAAATCACAAAGGGAACATGCAACAACAGGGAAAAACTGTTTTCTCTCTCAGACTCTTTCTGTGCTATTCTTCTTGTCCATTTTAACCTCCCATTTTCTTGAAACAAAAATGATGGAAACAGATAAGAAGTGACTTCAATTAAGGCTGATTCTTTCTTCACCTTAAAGAGGAATCCAGGAAGCTCTCCAGAGCCTTCTCTCTCTCTTTGAAGTGTTGACTTATCATCCTCCTGCCATTAAAATATAATGGGCTAGCAATGGGTGTGCTGGGATTTGACACCCAGTGGGGAACCGCACCTAATCCTGCATCATCACCTGATCCGGTTTGGCTTATTTTCCCAAGACGCTGGCCCCATCTTCACCATTCAAAGTAGAAGAGGGGGAGGACCAGAGACTTATTGGAGAGGACTTAGTCCAAGCCAGCCAGTCTCCGTGTAGGTGTCACAGAAGATGGTTTCAAACACGACCACATAGGCAGACGCCTGCAGGAGGGACTGCCTGCAGACCCCCCTGAGGAGGAGAGAGGGAGGGGGGATTTTATCAGGTGTTTGGGTGCATTTGATCACAGGGTGCTTTTATCTTCCCCACACAGTGGGTTGTGGTGACTCACCGGTCACTTAGTGGAGTGGAAACAGCTATGGGTCATGGCAACAAACAAACAAGGACGGGAGCCAGAGAGACAGAAGGCATCTGCTCCAGCATCATCGGCCTTATCTCTGTCACTGGGCTGCGTGCAGAGCACTTTGGGTCTGGCCTGTCAGCCCTGTACAAAGCAGAGGTTTGGCTGCCATGGAGCTGTGGGTCCGGGAGGGGAGGATGTGGAGGGAAGGTGGGCTTTATGCTTTCAGCAGTGGCTGTGGTTTCCTTAGGAGACAGACAGCTGTTACTGCCTCTGCAAACCCATTTCCCAAAGACAGTGGCTCGAACGATCTTGTCTGATCGCTTTTCCATCTGAGCCATGAACAACACCAGAGCAGGGATTCACCTTCAGTCAGTCTTCTCTGTCTTCACCAGTGGATATGAACGTGAACTTGTGTTGTCATGCTGTGCACACATGCTCTCTGCATGTCTCTTCCAGCACAGCAGAACAAACCATAACACAGCACTCACAAAGGGTACACCATGAAGTGTTTCCCGTAGAAAAGAAGGCTGCTCCCTCTCTTTACCTGATATGTGGTGGGCAATGTGTTTGACAGCCCCATCTAGGGGAAAAAATCTGAAATATTACTCAAATCTCAAATATTTAGTTAATCTGCACAGGAACACATCTGCTTCACTGCTCCTGACCTGCTGGTGCCTTGTCACATCATCCAGATGCTTGTTCTGGTGGCTGCAAAAGGCTCAGATAAGGCTGGGACTGCAGATGTTCCCTGGAGGTGTGAGAGTAAGAATGAAGAAGATATGAGGAATTTTGGCTCTTTTCCCCTCTCCCAGCTTCTCCTGCTTTTGCTTAATTTTGCTGACCTAGCCCTGAATGTTTGGGAACATTTTTTCCATCTAAAATGGAATTAATTCATCTGAGTTGTAGATTAATAGCTCCAGTCGTTGCAGTCACCCGTCACTACTTGTTCATAGATGGTGAAAGGAAGGGTAGAGGTAGGTAATTGCAGGCATTTGGCATACCTGGGCTTTTCCCAGGCCTGTTTCTTCTCTCTCCTTTTCTCTCTGTGTCCAGTCAAAACCGAGTCTGCCTTGTTCACTCAACACAGCCTCAATTTTAAAGTTATGAAAACAGCAGCAGGCAGAAGGTTTCAAGAAGAGCACCACTGCGTGCACGCCTGTGTCATGTGTGAGATGATCTGTAATGATTTTGGCTTCTGACAGTGGCTGTCTGCAGTTGCATAGATCAAAGACCATAAAGAAACTGTACCTAAACACACAAGACTGACTGGTAAGTAACACCAACACCTCATGAAAATCAAAGTAAAGTGTTTGGATTCTTAATTTTTTTGCAGGACTTTTCATTTAAAAGTCAAACTTGGAAAACCAGAAGACAAAACATAATGTATAGTTTGGGCTGGATCATGAGACTTGGTCAAAAAATTTTACTGAACTGAGGGAAGAAATTCCAAGTTTTATTGTCTCTGCTCAGCTCACTGTCTGGAACACAACATCCCAACCTCTTCTTTACCTTTTTTTTAACCAGAACTGAGAGGCATTCAAGTCCAAGCACAGAAACTTAGTCACATCAGCAGCCAGAACTGACCTAGAAAATCAGATCCAAACACCATTTCTGTCAGGCTGACCTTTGGTGTTTTTATCTCTTTTGGTGGCTTCAGGTAAGTGCTTTCCACCTCCAACTTGTTTCTTGGTTTAGTTGTGTTTTCTCTCCAATCAGTTGATCAAAGGTTTCTAAATGGAAGACTGGCTTCAAGTGACCATGACATTTCGTAACAAGTTTCTACCGAGGAACCATTTATGCCAAGGACTTTAAAGCTTTCAGGAACTATTAATTTTTACACAAATAATGGTGTATTTCCTGATAACTTCAGCTAACATGATATGATGAATAACAGGGAACTGAAATCATCGAGGAAGTAAATCTGTTATGGACTCAAACCAGTCTTTTTTTAGTTGAGTTTTGGTCCAGCTACAAAGAAAGTTTTGCTCTGTTGGTTGGGGTTTTTTCGAGTCCCACATAGCCTTCAAAGTAAGAGTGTAGGTTCAGTTATGGGTTTGAAAAGAAATAACAATTCAAATCAGTTTTCAATTTGGGTTTGGGTTTTATTCAAAGCTGTCAAGTATATTCACGGAGTGATTAAAACTGTTCCAACAGTTCTGGCCATGAGGAAGGTAAGGCAAACCCAGAGGACATGCAGATCTGGACAAGTACTCTTGCTATTAGCTAAATTTTTCTGTTACCTAAATGTTCTTACAGACCAAAGCCCCATTGTTTTAGGCAGGGCAAGAAACAGGTAGTAAGAAATTACCCTGGCCTAAAAAAAAAAATCTTCCTGTCTACAGACACAAAGCAAGAGATGAGAAAAAGCTACAAGATGAGAAAAAAGAAGCGATATTGTCTTTCTCAGAGGAGGAACCGAGGCATGGGGAGGTGAAGTGACTTGGCAGAGGCAGCGCAGGAAGGCTGGAGCAGAGCTGGGAGGTGCAGCCGAGCGCCGGGAGCCCCTCGCCACAACCGCAGCCCGTCCTTCCTGCCTCTCCCCGCACGCCTTGTGTGGCACCCGCCCCCAGCTCCGGAGAGCAGGACACAACAGTGACCCCAGCGGCTGGGCAAAGAGGGGAGAAAGAAGCCCCGTTTATTTTTCTTTCTGCTACTTTATCTCCCTTCAATGGGAGCAGTTGAGAATGTCGAGGATAAATGAAAACAACTGTTGGGCATCGGTCCAAGTGGTTAACAAAGAACCCCAAACTCTTTTAAGTCCTACAACTAAAAGGTGCTGGCATAAAAAGAATAGCATTTTTCTTTGTAGAAATCATTTGTTGAACTCTCTAGTTCTGAATAGGATTCCTTGCCTTCTCCCCCTTCTTTTCCCCCCAGAATTTAAAAACAAATCACACAGAAATATCGTATTCCTCCCTTATATGCTATATTAGATGTTTCCTGAGAAACCCTGAGGTGGTGTCCCCATGTGATGTCAGCGTAAGGTCCTGCCTTAGATGACATTCATTAGAAACCCAGTATGAGTATCCCCCTCCCCCTTCCAAAATCATACTCTGGAGCTGGGTCATATGCCAGGGCAGGTACCTGTTTTCATCCTTGGCTGGACAGAAGTTTTCCTGCTTTCTGTGGCTCTGTAGTGCATCTGGAAGCACCTGTCCATCCACAACAGGGAGGAATGCAGCACTGGAGAGGGAACTTGGGCGGGTTCGGTATGAAGTTTCTCCTGATAGCATGGTGGAAATTCTTTGGAAAATTAAATTAGAAGCCAAGGGAAAAAGCTGGACTTTTGAAAGGAAATTGCTGATGCAATAAAGCAGAACAGACAACCAGAATATCTTTAGTAACCCAGTAAAGAGGCTGACCTGTGTAACTTGCGCTGTGGAAGAGGTTTTGCCTGGAGAGACAGAGACTGTGCTTTCTGCAGCCCTGGGAGCATGCAGGGGAAATTTGGCCTTGAGGCTTTGATACCTGCAGTGGGGAGATTTTTTAAATGAGCAGGCAGCTGTGAATTCTCTGTCAGTCTGCATGGCAAGGCTGGAGCTGTGTTTGTGCCTTCAATATTGCTTGAGAACAGCAGACTTTCACCTACCCTGTGCTTAGTACAGGTCGAGGGAGGGAGCCCAGCTGTGTTATTAGGGTGGGCCAGACCTTGTCATTGTAAAACTCTGTAATGGAGTTGAACCTTGGGTTGAAACCTAACAAGTCAGGTGCCAACAGTGGTCTTATTGCACTAAAAGAAAACAAGTAAAAAACCCAGACAGAATGTATGTACAGGGGAAAGGTATGTTATTTTGCATAGTAAAACCCACAAATATTCATCTCAAAAAATCTGAAAAGCATAAACTTGGGCCCATTGTTTGGAGGTGACACATTATGGCTTGTGAGTACCTTTGCCACCTCCTCCCTGCCTCCCTCTAAAGCTTCCCCTGTCTAGTTACAGCATGGTGAAAGAACCAGCTAATTTGACTTTTTCAATTCCTCCTTTGTTCTGAATTTCTGTTGTGGGAACAGAATAAAGGAAATGGAGATCTCTGGAAAGATCGGGAAGAAGAGACAATTGACACCACCTTACTCATATACAGCCTTAAAACAGGTCCTGCAATAGCTGGCTCTTCCCAATCCTCAGCCATCAGCAGAGACTCAGTCCCAGGGACAAACTGCCTTTATTCATGTGCTCAGGTGATGTGACAATTTATGGAACTGGCTGATCTGGGCTTTGTTCAGGTGGCTGAAGTCCATCCCATCCAGGCCATCCAGTTTCTCTATTTCTTTTGTTAGCTGTTTAAAAGTGAAGCCAAATGCCCCAGAAAATGTCACTTCAGCCACTTTCTATGACAGTTTTCACAGTTCCAGTTAATGATATACGTTGGCCTTTTCGACCCAAAACTCTTGTCCTTTTCTTAATGCACAGGAAAGTCTCACTCTGCAGATTGAAATAAGTTATCATCTGGACACATCTGCCTCTGCTGCCAGCAAAGCCCTAACTGGGAAGGTCAAAAAGTCCTCCAGAACCACAGGCTTGTTCCCTCCTGGGTGCCAGGCACTACTTGCACTAGAAGGATGAAGTGGTGAAAGAGCAAAAAAACTCTAAAATCTTCATGAGGTCAGAGGTTCAGTGCGGGAATTCTTAGCACAGGAAGGTGGTCCACATCCAGCACTCCCTACGTGGCCCTGGGGAATCAGTAGATGCCTCCCGTAGAGCAGGCATCAGTTGTCTTCTCTGCAGTCCTGGAGCTGCCTGCTGTTGTTGTTCTGATGCAGAGGTCTGGTAAGGTTCAAGTGTAAAAAGGGGCTGAGGAAAGTGCAGCCAGAAGCTCATCTGGCAGTTCTGAAAAAAGCAGGATGTACTGTCAGCTGAAAAAATTGAATCACAGGCCACTTGAATTTCTCAGGCTTGGGAGAAATGTGGGATTTAATACATCTTTCTATCCTTTACCCATCCATAAGGCAGCAGTGACACCAGCCAAACTAACTCCTCACCAGCAAGTTGGGAAAATAAACCCATTTTCATCATCATTTATGAAATGCTTGGATTCCTTTGTGATAAATGACATAGAAGAGGCCACAAGGAAATGAATAATTCCAACTTCAGAAGAGAGTTTGAGTAGTGTGCTGAAAAGAGATGACCTTGGGACCACGTGTTGATCGTGGATGTTAAAGTAAAATATTCAGCATCTCCATATTAAACTAGCACTCCTCACAGGCTATTACGTGAGGCAAAGATGTTACCAAAACCAAAACCAAGCAAAACCCAAATGAATGGCAATTCTATAGCTACCAGAACATCCTTCTTCAGATTTTCTGGACGGGCATATGTCTAAGCAGGAAATATCTAATGGTGTCAGAAAACTTAGAGGGTGAACAAAAATTCCCCTGTGAGGATTTGCATGATAATATTGTCAGTGTAGTAAAGCCTTGTAGTAGCATATCTTGTGCTGTCTTCTTTGTTCAAACCCAGAATATCTCATCTGGATCTGAGTGGTTCTTTCCACTCCGCCATGCAGGAGGAAGGGAAAGAAAAAGCAGCAAAATCAGCTGGCCTGATTTCCCCTTCTGATTTCACTTTCTGATTTCTCAGACCACAGTAATTCCACCACAGTGAGCAAGATCAGAATTAGTCTCTAAATATTTATGTAGAACTCCTTGAGGATTACAGAAAGGAAAAACTGGGGATGTGCTGAAACCTTGCCCCAGGCACATTCAGCAGTTATTAAAAAGAATTCACTTCCATGCAAATCGTATTTCATCAGCTAATTAAGAAGGTATTTATCCTCTGCTTTAATTAATATCTTGTATCTTCCTTCCGAAATACTTAATCGCAGAATGAAATCATCACAGAAATATTGCCCTGAAGTTAGTATCAGCATTCTGTATCTCAGCAAATCTGACGTGTGTGTGTGTGTGCATATATATATATATATATATGTATATGTATGTATGCGTGTGTGTATATTTTAATAGCAGTAATTATAAACTACTCTGCCAACTTACAGAGCTGCTTTACGTTGCTGGCTTGCTGCCAGACGTTTTTTTTCCCCCAGTGCCTGATGAATAGCAACTGTTGTGTACTCGAGATCTGTGCTCCATTTAAGCAATATCCCCGAAGAAATCGGCCTCCTTAGCCGTTAAGCACAACTTTGTTAGGCAGCGCCTGGGGCGATTGACAAAACCTATTTGTTAACTAAAAACTGTAATCAGTGGTTTGTGTATCAGCGGCATAATACTCTCGGTAAGGCTACAATATAATGGATGGAAAATCGGTCATTTCCTGAGCATCAACAACCAATTTTCCACCAGTTAGGCTAGAGATGGATATCCCAGAGGTATGTAGGAGTCAGAATTAACTGGTGCCAGCTTAAGCATGGGAAAGATACTAGCAAAGCATATGGGAGTGGGCTTCCTGAGCAAACTGGATAAACCATGCTGGCATATATTTTTCGCCGCCTGTAATTCAAGCTACAAATCTTGCTGGACTACTGATGTTGTGTCGAAATGGAACGCATTTTCTGGGAGAAGGTGTAGTCCCTGTCATTTGGAATATCTCAATCTGGACTGTTTACAAAGGTGTTAAACAGAAGTAATGGGCTTGTGGGAGGTGCTGCAGAAAAGAGAACAGCTTGAGGATAATAATCCTACCTGGGCTAAAAAAAAACTCTATGAAATTTTGAGATGAAGCCTCAATTCCTTAAGCAAACCTCACTCTTGCCATTAAATCAGTAGGCAACGTTCAGTCCGTTCTGAGCACCACTACCATAAGTGTTGTCTTCCCATTCATCTTGGAGACATTCCTCACCCAGAATTCTTGATTCAGCTCAGCTAATCCATTAATATAAATAAAAACAAACACCAGCAGGATGTAGCTTATCAGTTATTCCTGAAATGTTCTTATCTCTTCTAGAGTTTCTCACTGGGAAATAATGTGCAGACTTTTTCCCCCCTCCCTTTCTGTCAAACCTGTGGCTGGAGTGCTCCACAATTGCTAAACTGCAAACCAGCAGTCATAAGCCTAATTGGAACAATTCACTCACTTCAGCACTCTTAGAGATTTTGGAGATTTTTGGAGTTTCCCTTAGGAGTCAAGAGCTGGAAAGCCAGGTCCCAGAGGCAAGCGACTGCACGTGTCATCAGCCAATAGCACAGAGAGGTCACAGGACCCAGGCTTCAAGTGCTTAAGTGTGTGTGGGAAATCTCACTGTGTTAACAATTTCCTTCTTTATTTCTCCTCTTAACATGGTACATTATTTGAACATTATTAAGTGAACCCTTTGTTAGAGGGCATGACAAATCCCCAGCTAAGTGGAAGCACGATGCCGCTGGACTGAGTGGCCTGTGGATCTTGCTGCTCTAAAGAGAATGATTGCAATTCCTTGTGACATTTTTCACTGAAAAGATGGATTAGTAGGCAGGCATGTGCTGGGGCTGTAAGTTACAACTTATCTCGGAAAGTTTTAACTTTATGCCTTTGCATGCCTAAGAAGTCATTTTTAAAAGCAGCTTTAGCCTTTATGAGTCCCTATGGATCTCTGCACAAATCTGTAGCTGCAAAGACTGTCCAGGCTTTTTGATGAGGGCCTGGGAGTTCAGATGGGACAAGAGGAATCGTGACTCAGTTTCTCTTCCTGAGAGTGTCACCAACTCTCATAGTGTCACTAAAGCTCTCCAGGCTCCAGCTTTCCATATAAAGCAGGTATAGACAGATCCAGAGTATTTTAATGTTTTGTTAATAGTTAGAGAAAGGCTTGGCCGAATGGCATCGCCAGGAAGTGTTTCAGATCAGTGCTGAGTTACAGAGCACTGGTGTCTACACCTTTGTCTCCCTCGGCTTGTTACTGAAAATGACACAGTAAAGGGCTCACAGTCCTCGTGAGATTGCCGTGAGGTCTCATGCAAGGAAACTCACCGGTCCCCACTGCCTAATCCACACACATCCATGCCTTGACCCTCTTCTTCCTCCCCTTCGGAGCTCAGTCCATGGTGTCCTCTGGTCAGTGGACCCTGCACCTTTAATGCTGACTAAAGAGTTAAGAAATCCGTGCTTCTAATTCGATGTCCATTAGTTCCATTTTCAGTCAATACAATCAGGTTTGCTGTAATTCCCACATTTTGGAATAGGTATTTATTACACAGAAACAGTCGGAACAGTGAGAGATTCGTTTTCTTGCCTAGGACAGATGGGAACTATCCAAACATTTTCATCTGCCAAACTTAGTAAAATAATATGAGAATAAGACCAAAAATAAGACTTCTTAGGATTTATCCTGAGGAGACATATTGACAGATCACCAACAAAAGCCCACGACCTCCCAGCCCTGAAACAATAGAGTGCTTTAGACATTTTAAAGGCTTTCTTGATTTGTTCAGGAGTCTTTCCAGATTTGACTCAGTTCTTGTATTTTCTGATCTGCTTCACCCGATCAGTGCCCTCATTAAGCGGTGGAGGCGGATGCTGCTGGGAATTTTAGTAGGAGCTTGGGATAAGGCAGACATTGATTGTTTTGCTCTTCCTTTTTCAATCACTGAAACGACATTCAGGTTCCAGGGAAGAGCAGATACGGACACTCAGCCGTGTGATTAGAAGGGCCGAAGCAGAATCTGCGTGTGTATACAGAATATATCTGCAGGCTGGGCTGTGATTTACCGCGAGGCTTAGAAATGCTTTAAAGACTTCTAAGCACAGGAAGAAATATGCTGTTAGTAAAGCTTCCGTGTTATCAGCCCAGCTAAATAATGATGTGCAATGTGTCATGGGCAAAGAATATATTAATGCTTGGGTAAATATTTTCCTAATGTCTGCTTGGTTGATATCTCCTTGGCATATAACCAGGGGATAGTAAATAACACTCACGACTCTGTTTACTTAAGATCTGTTTTCTCTCTTGTCTTTTACATTGGCAATAATTTTGGGGGCTTCAGGGGAGGAAAAGGCAGAGGGAACCGGAGCCTTGTAAAATGTTTGTTTTCCTTACAAATTTCACAAGAAATAAACTGTTTATGCTTTAGTGTTTCACTGCCATGGAAATGTTAGATGATTTTGTGTGACTGTCAAAGTGTTTAATGTGTAGCCAAGCAGTAGCATTATAGAGAGTGGGAGGGGAGTAAAAAGGAGAAACAGGAGGAACACAATGAAAAAAAAATGAGTCCGCTTTACCTCGTAGTTTCTAGCACGTTATTTTCCCTTGCTTGTGGGCATGACTTAATGGTGGTTACTCCCCTTGGCTGCAAACTGCATTCATTTTAATCATCTGTTTTGACAGCTTCTTTCCCCCTTAGGCTCATCTCTAATTGAATTTGTCATGCAATCTCACCTCCCCTGAAATTGTTTGTACGGGAGGCAGCTGGACCCAGGTCGGTTTCTGTAGCGTTACCTGCAGAAATCAGCCTGTTCCAGCCCTGCCTTTGGAGGTGAGAGGTCTGGCATTGTCTGGTACCCCACAGATGTGGCAGTCGTATTCCAGATCTAATCCAATGCCTTCACACAGGGCTCAATGAACTTCCAGTTCGGATCCCTACCCACTCCTGCCCTTCTCTGCTGTCTTCCATGTCATGGGGTAGATGTGCTCAAAAGGAACTATTCACTTTGAGATTAAATTTCTCTCTGCACCTCCAAAAATGCAGCTTCCAAGCTAAATTCTGTCCTTTTTGACTTCCTTTTACATTGAGGGGTGTAGGTAGATTGAGCAGAGTGGATTTAGAGTCCCCCAAGCAAAGATGCAGCCCTGAAAATCTTCAGTTTTCAGGGATACAGGCATCACAGAATTTGGCATGTGATGTTTAGTGAGGCTGTGATTTGTCCTAGTGTCTAATTGGTTGAGAAGGACCTTAAGAATAGCGCTTCTTAATTTTTCTCCCTCCAAACGTCTCCAAACCTATCTGTCTCAAATACTGTGTTTTTATTCTTAACAAAGGAAAAGAACACTTTAAAAAAAAACCAACCCGAAGGCAAGTTCCCATGCGGGTACACGTTTTCTGTAGGAAAGAACTGGCTACCTTTTGCTCTCTGATGCCCCAATAACAAAATGAAATCCTTCTCAGACCCAAAAAAAAGTGTTGGGGTTTTTTTAATGTTTCTGTTGTCGAATTCACCTGAGCGATTCCACACTGCAAGCCCAAGATGACAGTGTCAGGTGTGGGGGGAGACACGCACATTGACATAAGGACACTCATCTTGTTCCTTAGCCTAAGTGGAGCCATCATGTTGTCTACATCTACTCAAAAGTGCTGTGTCAACATGTCCCTGCAACAAAAGTGTTCATGGTGTCCCGATAACACACGTCACGTGTTTGACACACCAGCCTGTTATCTCAGCTGGCCAAACACTGAAGATAAACAGCATCGTGGAAGTGCACACGAGCTTCAGACAAGGTTTGTGATCAACTCAAATGTGCAACCTTTATATCTGACTGCAGCACAAACAAAAATATGACAGACTTATATTGTCTACATTTGAAAGATAACCTGTAGGAGAAGTTGCATTGTAAAATCACGTGTGTTACACTTCGGAAATCAGAACATTTCCCAGCAGAATCTACAAAATTTCCTATCCCTCCCTACCGGGAGCCTAAGTGCCACAGAGATACTTGCTAGTATTTTAACTAAATGCTAGTTGAGTATTCGTTTTGCTTTCTAAAGGCATACACTTTCTAATGTGTATACCTAAAATTCATCAAAGCCTATTTATTCCACTTTTCTTCATTAGACTCTTTACTTTGACCAGCAAACTTCTTCCTCCCCTCTTTGGCCTCTCCTCAGAAACAATTCCTTTTTTTCCTTGTTTATTTTGTGTATTTTTCCAATGTGTATTGTCAGAATAGAAAGGAAATACTTTAAACCCTCCAAAAGTCTTTTGTTACACTGATGAATCACAGAATTCAGTGGTGGGCTAAAGAGGTTACTATTCCTACGCAGTGCAATCTGGAGTAGATGAAAAAAATCAAGCTTCTTATGGCAATGCCATTATAAAGTGAATAAATATTTCCAGATTCCAATTTCATATATTATTTTATTTCTTATATGCAGATGATGTGAGGGTCTTGTAAATAAAGGATATAATGTCAGGGAGATGGAGGTAGGAAATGAAGATTAGTTTCCTTTTCTTCTGTCTTCACCTCCCAGGGAGAAGTTAATTTTGGCTGTGTTCAGTCTGAGTTCACAGAAGGGAGAACACAAAAAAACTTACTTCTTCTGTAAGTCCATTGCCAAATTAAATGGAAAGAAGAAGCAAAAATAATAATAATAAAGATCATATTCGGATCGGGGGGAAAAAGCTAATATCCTCTCCAGATTTCAGCTCTCACCCCTTTGGCATCTGTATTTGCCAGTTCATTAGGAAATATCTCAGTATTTTGGTCTAATTTAAGTGGACAGATGCTGTTTTTCCACAAAACGAAGTGGTATGAGAAAAGCCTGTCAGATTTAGTTTGGCATTTTCTTTTGTTACGTTTTATGTTTATGGGCCACTTTTTTCCTTCCCACAAATAAACTGTCTAACATAGTCATGAGTCCCTTGGCAGTAAGGAAACAGAAATCCTGCTTGTAGGCCTATGCCCTGCTCTGCAGTCTCAGAAAGCTTTGCCAGTGTCCAGGTTTGGCAGATCCATGTTACATGTATCTTTTACATGCTGGCAGCAGTCCTTTCCATTTAGGATAAACGGAGTGCTGAATAGGCATAAATATTTGGGCTTAACCGAGATGCAGCACGGGAAGGCAAGGCCAGATGATATTATATGTACACCGTGGTGCAAAGCATCTGAAGGCAGAGAGGTCCTGTAGTTGTACCTGGCAGGAAGTCCAGCAGAAAGCCAGCCAACCCCCTCTGAAGGCCCAGCCTCATTCCCCACATCTTCCTGGCCCACTTGCAGGAAACTCCGGGTGAGGTTTATGGACTCAGTTTCGCTGCAGGTCAACCAAGAGGCTTGTGAGTCCCTCATGGGCTTGAAATTCAGCAGAGCAGGACTGGATCTGGTTCCCATGACTCTGCTTATTGGCTGCTCTGAAAATTAAGTCCAGAGTATCCAGAGCAGAGTAAGCAATCAACATATCTGAACCGATGGCTAGCCTGGATAAATATTCACTCAGCCCTGCCAGCTCCAGAACCTGGATACCCCTGAACCCAGGTGGAAACCAAACAGGATTTCCTCATGCAGAGGAGCATGCTGAGCACCAGTCTGAATCCCACATCACCGCTGTATCTAATTACCCCCAAAGTCACTCCCCATCTATCTATTCCTTGTCACTTTGATTCAGTCTCCCCACTAACACGGCCCCTGTGCCAGAGCATTCCCCGCTGGAATCGCTGGTTTGCATTAGCCTGCTGCAGGAGCGTAATGGCCCAACCTAAAGCCCATCAAAATAAACCTGTGGATTCCCAGGGGCTCTCAAAAATGTGCAGACATCATCTGGCAACTCACAGCCCTAAAAGGCCGCCTCGGAAATCAGCGGAGCCAGGCGTTTCTTGCTGGGACAGAGGCGAGGTGGTGCTCTGGTGCCAGTGAGGAGCAGGGTATTCCAGCCAGTGTGGGCAGGAGCAGAGCTCTGTCCAGCACATGGGGTGTCATTCCAGCAGTTCTCTGTGTGCGTGCCCAGAACTGGACATGCAGAGCCAAAGTAAAGGCAGAGCACATGCTGTGGGGTTGATGAGGTGATTCAGAGCAAATAAAGCTTAATTAGTGCACAGTGACCCTTAACAGTAATTTCCTGGATGATGAAATATCCACCGCTAGTGATCAAAACATACCACTTAATCACATAGCATTTTTCTTGGAAATATGCATTTACTTTGAGCTTTCGTGTTTTCTTCTTTCCTCAGGGAAAGGGTAAAACACACCTCTCGCACAGATTTGATGCTGAAGTCCCCTTTCTGCTCTTGGTTCTCATGGCCAGCACTGCTTTTTCCTCTCTCTGATTTGCAGGTTTGGCCCTGAGTTTTCCGGTGTTGAGAGTAGAGAAAAGGACTCGGCTCTGGCTCATTGATGAGGACTATTTGAACATCAGGAAAGTGTGCTCTGTTCTTCAGGGCGTATTTCTGAGGGACCATGTGGAACTTCTCCAGCCTGGGACTCTGTCCTGACACTGTGTTCTCTGATGTCTCTAGATGTGACCTCAAGGTTTTTTGGAATTGGGCCACTTGCACTCCTCTCGGGAGACAGATGTTGTCTCAGGGACATAGGAGCTGAGATCGCACTGAAAATATTCTCCCGGGATGGTGCTCTCTCTTCTGCCCTGCTTTAGTGACATGAAGGAGTATAATATGCACAAAACTTCTCCTGTGTGTCCAGTTTTGTTGATTTTGGCCCATGTATTCAGAAGTTGTGAGGGGTGGGATGGAGAACTAGAAAAAGAAAGACAAACTATATGTAATCATTAAAACTCCAGCTGCAAAATAATGTTAATTGCACGGTCCCTTACTGCCATAAGAATCGGGGTTTCTATAAGCAAATTAAATCCGCTCCCAGATGAGATACACCACGGATGAGATTCAGCCACAGCTCTGCTCTCTCTCTCTCTCAAGCTTTTTGAATATTGCTCTTTTCATTTCCCTTGCTGACAGGGCCTCACACGACAAGGGCTGCAATTGCAGAAGACGCTGCAAGAGCCCGCTGACAGGTGATTAACAGCTCCTGGATGCTGCGAGCCTGACCACACTTCTGACCACGGGAGCATTTAAACAAATTATCAGCAGAGCATTTTGTGGTTAACTCACCCTTTTCTCTAAATGAGTCTGCTAATGACGTTCCCAGGCCTGGCACCCCTACACACTTGTGTGCTGAGACACGCTGTTTCTCGTGTCTGACAGACTCCTTAAAAACACAACAACAACAAAGGCAAAATTGGAAGGCAGAAAGAAATCTGGACTCCCAGTAAAATGAATAGCAAAAAGTGAATAAAGGAGTGCATTTAAGTAAACTAGTTCTTTGGAGGGTCTTTCAGCCAGGTGAGGGAGCTGGAAATGTTTTTGTCCCATTTATTTCAGGGCAGTCTTTAGCCAGAGCTTTCTATCGTAGCCAGTACTCTTCTCTCCATCCCAACCAGTGCCTGAGAGAATGGGGTAAGTCCCTGACATTTTGGAGGGCTCAGAAGTCAGAATCCAAGAAATTAGCTGAGATCCTAAACATGGGCAGCAATTGTGCAAACACGGCCCTTTGCTGCTTGTCCAAAGCCTTTGTTGGAACTGATCCACGGGGTGAAGGGAAAGGGAGATCACACTGTGGGTCTGGATGGAGAAAAATCCCCTGTGAGCACTGTGAGGCATTGACTGTATGGAAGAAGGATCCATTTAACCCCCTTGAGAGTCACTGTGGACTTTGTAGGGTGGCGAGTCAGAGAGCCTCACAGTAAGTCCCTGAAGCAGGATTTGGTCACAACCAAGTCACTGCTCTGATTGGTAAAGGACACAGATGAAGCTGGGCAATAGCATATATACACCTGCAGCAGTATGGAGACAGATTATTTTCTATCTTGGACGCCTCCCTGATGTATCTTATTCACTCAAATTTATATTTGATCAACAGAGCTAAGGGTGGAAGAGAGCTGAGGATATTGCACACCCTGGTGTGGTTTATGTGATCTTGTGGACATCATCTTCATGACTGTGCAGAGGCTTTGGGTCCTTGCACCTGGATATCTATGACTGAGAGCTTAGTCTCCTCAAGAAAGGGGAATTTAGGGCTAATCTCAGTCCTTGCCCTTCATTTAGAGGTGTCTGGAATTGAATACATGGATGAAAGACACAAAATACCCTTCTAGCTTTAATCTTTTAGTCAAGAATGTGTGGTGATGTTTCAGGAGATTCCTGTCCTATAATATGTCTTAGAGCCAGTTCTTAGGAAGCTGTAGTGATCCAAGGCATAGAAGCAGCTCTTATCCCAGCTCTACTGAGGATCCAAGAAGTATTTGAGAAGCCAACAACTCCAGGACTGGCCACTCATTTGTACTCCTCTCCACACATCCTCAGGCTTGTCTTCTCCTGAAACTGATGGGGGAAGACAATATTCCAGAGACCATCAGATCATGTGATGAGGAACGTGCCGGGTGACACCTAATTGTTTTGGGTTTGAGGAGACAGGAGTTACCAGGGGAGATTAAAAGCTGTAATAACTCAGGTAGTGCGTCCACTTTAATCGTAGCCTCTCCTCTTTTGTCTTTCCTCCCCTTTTGTAGTCAATGGTATCTTGTAGGCAAGGAATCCGTCATGACAATGAATTCAATAGCTCCCCAAGGAATAAAAGCAGAGGCTTCCACACCTTTACAGAGTGAATTGTTTAAGTGAGAGAAGTCCTTAAGTGATGAGAGGTTTTCAGCTCCAGTAACTCGCTGAGGTGTGTGTGGAGAGCTCAGAGAGCGATGACTTGCCATACTTACAGGAGGGTGTTTGCAGTGAAAACCATTGTGTGAACCTGGCTTTTTTTCCTTACAGCCAGTTAGAAGCACGTGGCTGTGCAAAGTCCAACCCTGAAGTGCTTTTTCACTTTGAAGACTTCAGGATACAATGCTTTTTTTTTCCTCCTTGATGCATGAATGAAAAGTTAGGTCTGCTCACAGCCTGGCCTGGCCCCTGCATACTTAACCCTGCTGAAAATACTGACTATGTTTGTTCAGAATTGAGAGGGAGGAGGAAATAAAAGCTGTTGTCATATCCAGGCTCTTCTGAGCCTCTTCTGCTGTGTCCTGACACTTTCATTTTAGAGAAAGAGTGTTATGCCTTCACTATGTCTTCAGATAAAGCAAAAAATGTGATTTTTGAATACGGTGGCATATTCCATTTATAGAAAAGCTCAAAGAACTTTTTCTTTAAACAGCATTTATTAATATTTCACTAACCAGCTTATTTGTTGAGAAAAAAAAAAGGGATGAAAAGTGGGAAAACTCATCCTGGGGAGAAGCTGAAAGTAACTTTTGTTGCTTTACCTGAAACAGCAGCAGATCCTGCTTCAGGGGTAAAGACAGTGAGTGTTTCTACCTGCAGGATTCACTGAGAATGGCTCTGCCAGAGGGTGACAGAGTTCTTCGAGAGAAATTTTACAAGGGCCCTTGATTCCCAAAATGAAGCTTGACCAATCTGAGGGCTCCATTCCCGAGACAGGAAGGGTAGCAACCCTTCATTTGCCCTATAGCCTCTAAAGTCAAATGATTGCTCTCTCCAGGCCATTGCAAAATTCCACTGGTGGTAATTTAATGTAATGAATACTTTTTTTTTTCTGGTAGTGTTTTTTTTTAATGTGTTTAAATGAAGAATAAAGTGCAAATGTATAATTACTACCATGCTTTCTTAGTAAACGCTTTTTAAAGCAAAAAATCATGTTGAGAAGTCTAAGATTTTTGAGTTTTCCTGCCCTCTAATATGTTGTCATGATTCTTGTTTTCACTATGTGGGAACCATGGGTTAGTTTTGCCAAGAACACTTTCCATGTTCCTTTGTGTCTCTACAGCAGTCAGAGCAGGTTTCTGTGAATTTTCTTGCTTTTTCAGAGAGATTCGTTAGCAAAAACTATCTCTGCATGGAAGGACCATGAACAAACAGCATTTCTGGATTAAGCACATGTTGCTTTCAAATCAGCCACAGAAAGATGAGGTCACTTGCAGGTGAGCCAGACCTGCACAAAAAATGACTTTTGTTCTCCCCAGCGATCACAAGGAGAAATTAGGACAGGGAAGGAGAGAACTGGATTTTGCCAGACCAAATCACAGTGATTTGGGCCATTTGGTGAAAAAAAAAGAAAAATAAAATCCATCAATTTAGGCCTGTCCATTTCACTTTCAGGTTTTTTAATTCTGAAGATAACAACAACAATTTTCAAAGAACGATATCAGAACCGGCAGGGCAGACTTCAAAAATGCATCAATACAGAGGGAGGAAACCAACCTGCATGGTTGTTTCAGTTCATAATCATGTGTTGGAGAGGCTGCATGATTTAAGTTTTTCTCAAGTTTTGGAAGCTGAGCCTCCTTCAAAAGAAGGTGAAAGCTGCTTACATTCCCCCCTTCCCTGCGTATGTGCATTCAACAAGAGTTTGGACAGCAGCTTCTGTAGCACTTCATGATGGGCTTTTTTTAATGCTTGAAGTGGTGAAACCAATAAAAAACAAACCCTGAGGGCGAGGAGCAATTTAGAGGTCTCTCTGCAAACTCAGGGTTCCATTGCTGCCTTATCTATTATAGGTATTTCCTGCAGTGTATGTGCTATATCAAACACTGTTTAAGCTCTATAGGAGAGATGTAAGCGAACATGCAATGTCTGTGGCATCAGAGATTATGCCTTCCTTTTCAAAGAATATTTTCATAAGTTGCTAGTTAGAGCCTTAGGTGCTTCACTTTAGGTGTATTCAAGCAGCCACTTGTTTCTGAGGATCTGACACTGTGAGTTTCCAAAGGAACTCTTAAGAGACCTTTCTGTTTTCACCTATTTCTCTTACCTCTCCACACCTAGAGTCACAGAGAATTTTGGGAAACACTGAGTTACATTCTTTACGTCAGGAGCTTGTGTTTCAGCTCCAACACTGCCCTTGATCCCTTGTGACCTGGAGATCTGCTCTGCTCAGTGCTTGAGTTTTCTCATTTATGGATAATTAATAAGGAAAATCCTTCCCGGCACTGTGGGACCAGTCAGGTTCATGCTGGTGTGCTTTCCAAAGGATGCTCTCTGAGGTCATGGTGCCTTACAGGCCTTCTACTCACACACCAAACCAAATGTTTCCTGGAGTGTTGAGTCCTTATGATAGAAGATCCTGAATTGCAATACCAGAAAAAACAGGAGCTACAGCAGGGGAGTTTGCCTCCCCCCCATAGTTCAGGTTCATCCATGCTACATTCTCGTTCCCTTTTTATGCACAGTGAGGCCATGGCAACAGTTCCTTCATTTGGCCACTCTCTGTCCAGCAATCCACAGCCCCAGGAATGCACGTGTTTATGTTTGACTGGAGCAGATTGAGGTCTTGTTACGAGTCACTGGCCAATCTCTTATCCCAGATATGTTTTCTAGAAATTTTCTTCCTCTCCCCAGCCCTAAAACCCCCCAAACCTTTGCAAAATACTCATTTTTAACTTTTAGCAATCTTGGTTTCAGATTCCTTTTGCCAGAATTTTGCCAGAAAAAGGATTTCTGGGAAGGTTGACAGACATGACATCTCCTTCTTTTAAAAACAGCCCATACACTGGAGAGATGAGCTGGGATCTGTGTTTGTCTTCACTCAAATTGCAGAACCATCACTCAAGCTGGGAAGATCTTTCTCTCTTAGCTTTTTGTGAAATTAAAGACTCCCTGCCTTCACCTCTGTCCGGGCTCCTTTAAAGTTGCTTCTGCATTTATCAGAATCTATATTGGATGTGTGAGAGAGAATTACCATGAGAAGGGTCTTTTATAAAACATACTGATGGCAAAAAAGTAAAAAAAAAAATTGAGAATCTTTTATAGGCCTCGAGTCAGGAGTGCTGCCTCTGTGGGTGACTTGATCTGAATTAACATGTGCTATTTTGCCACTGCAAAGAGATTTTTGTTCCTTTTGGGCCAAGTCAGAGCAGCTTGAAAGGCCTGGTAGATGCTTGCATGTGACTGTGCATGAAGCATTCCTTAGGAGTCTTGATGCTTTAAGGAAAATAGCACCAGGGATGGAATACCAGAAGCGCCTTGTTTCCACTTACTGTAAATGATCATAAATTCTACTGCTACTTTATTGTGGTGGCTGTAGTTCTTGGAAGAGTAAAAGCAGTGGGAAACCAGTTCCCAGTCAGTTTTATAAAGTACAAGGTTGCTTGTATTGGTACCAAGTCCAAAGTGCAGTATTTCTACTATGAATGATTGGATGTTTTCCCAGATTCCCATAAAGTCATTAAACACACTGTAAAGGGTCACCCATAACATAACCAAGAGATCAGTACAAGCAGGACTGGAGCAGATTGTCAAGACAGTCCTGGTTTTCCAGGAGGTGAATTCACACTGAACTGTGCAGCCTTGGAGGTTGCCCCGACTGGGAAAATGGGCCTTGTAAAGCCAACTCTGATCGTGTCTCATTTACAGCTTGCTCTGGCCAGTCCAGATACCTCTCGTAAAAGGAGCAGCCGAGAGCCAAGAGCTCTTCCATCCCTAGGGAACTCATCTCATGTGGAACTTCCCCTTGGAGAAATCTTCCCTTAAGTAAGATCCAATCTTGGACCGATTCCCAGTGATCTTCCAAAGCTGAGAAAACAGCAACTCTCATGGTTATTTTTTTAATGCTTTTGTGGCAAAGTTTGATCTAAAAAGAATGAGGACGATGCCCAGAGGATCTACATATGTTACTTTAGACCTCTCCACAGAAGTAGCAGAGAATTGGGTTGTCACCTACTTTTACTGAACCATTCTGCAGAATTTGATAGCTGTAATGTGATTTTTCTATTACTCCGTATGACTGTTCTGCAACTAGTGGGGAAATCATTATTTTATAGCACACTCTGGTAGAAGGTGAGAGCTCACCACTGGCAACAGCTGGAGGTGTTCGGCCTGCAAAAACACTGCTTCCACTGGAGGAGTCCTCCAAGAAAAACTGAGGAGGGGACTTCAGCCAGCAGAGACACAGCTAAGTACTGGGATGTGCATAGCAGCTCAGCAGACAGCTGAAGTTTCAGCTTCCTGATCGACTTCTCCAGTGGAGGATCTCCCTCAGTGCCTCGGCGGCCCAAGCGTGCTGCCTCAGCACAACGCTTGGCTCCCAGTGGCGTGGGAAGGAAAGGAGGACATTGGGAATCAGCTCTTGTTTTCTCTCATAGCACACAAAGCGTTGGCACTGGAGAAACGCAGGTCATCACGCAGATTTAGATATTCACAAAGAGTTTGTTTTCTCGGGAAATACTGAGTGTAGGATGGAAAATAACCTTTTTTAATTTGGCTTTTGACATCTGCTGTAGAGACAGCTCATTATGAAGCTGCAACAAGATGCCCCTCCAAACCGAAGCAGGAAATACACTGGTTCATCTGTGGCACACAAAAGGCCTATGCAGCCCATTTCATGCTTGCTTAGGGCAGCAACAGACATGGAACCAGAGACTGGATACAGGACTGAACTTTTCACAGTCCTAGATGTGTTTGGGTAAAGGCTTTGGCTCAGTTTGTTGTGCTAAAATACAAGCAGGCCATGAATCTGAATTTTCCCAAAGTTCAAATGCAGCCATATTCAGACTCCTCAGACCCTTGCTTATTTGGCATGTTGTGACATTTACACACACAGGGACTCATTTAAACCATCCAAGTCAAATCCTCCTACAGCCACAAACGCATAAAATTTGAATGCTTTTTTTTCAGACAGTTTGGCTGAAATTAGACCTTTTTTACAGTAATAAATAACAGAATAATTATTTTTACTTCCTACACAGGAACTCAAATGTTTGATTCATTTTGCTCTTTTTGGCAGAGCTGATAGTTCTGAAATAGTTTTCCCTGGCATCTCAGCAATAACAGTTCCCATTAACCCTGAAGACTCCTGATGACCTAAACTCAACTTCAGGATATTTAATTTCTCCTCCTCCCTCCTACCTACATGGGAATGCGAGATGAAACATAACACAGCACAGTAGTGATTAGAGCCTAACGTTTCTTTTCACTGTCTCTAGCATCTGTGCAATGGCTTGATGTGAAGACATCTGTCTTTACATAGAAATATGCTTGTTTTTTACTTGGGTATCGTTTTCTGTAGAATCTGAGGATTTTTAATATTTGTCTAGGATTTCCTTACCCAACAGGAGGAGCAGAGAGCTAGTGAGCATTGCTCAGAGGAAACAAACTGATCATACCTCCACTGCACCTGACAATCCCAGCCCTTTCTGGAGCCCGCAGCTCTGTGCTTCCTGGAAGCTCTGGACTGACTGTGCCCACACTGAACAGAGGGTTCTTCAGTGAGCAGTAAGCCATGTGCAAATCAAAGATGTTGGTGTTAAGAGCCTGCACGGAGTGGCTGTACAGCTTGATGCTTCCCAGAAACCTCAGAGAGAGAGTGTGTGTGCAGCACATACTTCTGCCTGGGAAGTGCCAGGTTCCACTCACCACTGGCAAACGCTGGGGTTTAATGAGAACTACTGTGCTGACAGATCTTTGGCTGCTCCCATTACATGGGAACGGTAAAGACACGATTGTTCTCGCTGGTGTGACTAGACCCACATGCTTGCCTGCCCTGGCCTGTCCCAGGCCACTCGGGTTTGGTGGCCTGCGTGGCACACGTTTGTCTCATGGTGTATCTGAACTGGTTCAACCACCACCAAACAAACCCAACGCACGCGCAGCCTAATCTCTCAACCTCCGACCAGTTTCATTGTTCGGGCACCCAAAATGATGCAGCAATTCCCTTCTGGGGTTATTTATATGCAGGATAAAGAAGTAGAAGAGTAGACTTGTTACTTTAGCCTCTCTTTAATAATTTGTGAAGAGCTCGGAAACTGGGGAGCTCCGCATGTTATATGGGATAAAGAAGTAGAAGAGTAGACTTTTGTTAATTTAGCCTCTTTTAAATAATTTATGAAGAGCTCCAGAAATTGGGGAGTTCCATGTGGAAGAGAGTAGGGTGAGACACAACCCTACAGGCTTTTCCCAATGAATGCAATAGTGACGATACCAGCTTAGAACTGCAGAAAACAACGAGAAGCAGACAAAAATGCTGGGATACTGTTTGGAATATCTTTGGTGTCTCCACATTTCTGGTGCAGAAGTCTCGGATCTGTTTGACTGTCATTCTACCAACAAATTGTTCCAGTTTGTGTGGTCTGGAATGGTCAAGAAGCAAAGGATCTTCTTCATATTGGAGACCATCCCTCTTCCCACTGCACAGTAACGTACAGCAGAGTAGGTATTTAGCTAAATTATTCTTCCACCAGTGACTGTGTTTTCTCAGTCCTCATCCTGTCAGCCAACACAGTCCCTCTCCTACTTTAATCTTTCCAGTCTGAACATTCTTTCTTAAACTGTAGACACCTTTCGTGTGTCCTTTCAAGAGCTCTAGAGAAGTTGTTTGGAGTGAGGCAATGGCAGGCACGTGTTCCCTGGTACAAGCCAGACCTGTAGATGGGGATCCTTGCAGAGAAGACAAAGAGGCAAGGAAGTCTGAGGGGGGAAAATCACTGATACTGGTACCTTTAGCTTTGTCTGGACTTAGGTATGTTGACATCAACTGCTGAAACTATTGTGCATTTCTGGTTCTGCAGGGAACCAGTACACGTTCCTGGAAGTTTCTGCCTTCCACAGGTAGTTTAGGTCTTTGGTAGGCTGAGACACCCTCTGAACGTACCAGTTTGTCTTCAGGAACCACAAGGACCCCGGGGAGACACTGAGATGTAGGCACTGTCTACCAGTGTGTCCGTGTATCAATCTGCCATGGGGAGTTGTCGCTGGTTTACCCATGTGGTGGCTGAGAGGATAAATACATTATCAGAGATATTTAGAAGTGAAGGGCTAAAGCAGCACACATGATAGAGATGCTGCTGTGTATGAGTAAGAGATTGTCTCTGTCTGTGTGCATAATCTCTGTCAAATTACACAGGCACGATCCAGCATCTGAGAATCATTTTCTTTAAGGATCATAATTGTAAAGTTTAACCAAATAAATATTGAAAGACATTATATAAAACTCCCACACAGGGCCCTGCAACCTGAAACATAAAATATACATACAGCAGATTCTGCTCACCACAAAACTATGCCAGGAATATAAGAGTATCTTTTATACAGATTGGCTCTCATCCCATTCTGGGGTCAGAGACATGACATCCCAATAAACATTCACGGATCGCTTGGAAATCACAGGCATCTATGAGCTGTCTTGCCTGCCCTCCCTTTTTCAGCTGAACATTTAGTGCTGAGTTGATAAAGCCCCTCACTCCTTCCTCATCATTCTCGTCTCCTTAATTCCACCAAGTAATTCATATGGAGCAGTTTCACCAGCTAAATCATTTTTAAATACTTAAGCCTCTTCTGGGGCTTTTAAAACAGTTGGCTGTAGAACTGACTCAAAGTCTAATCTGTATCTCTCCTGAGAGGATACTTTTTTCTGCCTCCCACCTCCTTGATGACTGCAGGACCCAATAAATACAATACTTCCTAATGTTCTAGCTGCTTGCTTGCCTGCCATCTCACAGAGGGAGACACTACACTGAAAAAACAGCAGAAAGAAAACTCTATAAATTCAGTCTTATGCATTCAGAGCTTGTAAAACCGACCAAGGCATGAATTCCCACAGGCACTGTGCTCCTCTGTAGTGGTGAGAAGAGTAAAGCCCCCACCATCTCAACCCTGAAGCCACATGATGTGTGCTGGCAGCTCCCAGTAGCACCCAGAAGCAGCTTTGGCCTTTCTTGGTTTGGAGATTAGTGGGAATTCCTATTCTGTACCAGCTGGTGAGGAGAAGAGAGTGGGGACAGCAGCCACACCTAGCTGTCCACCCCTGTGGTCGTGGTATTTGGTTGGCAATTGGAAAGGCTGGGCATTAGACAGCCCTCACATCGTTTCTAGGCCTCCTTTATTTTCCATGGTAGCTGATAATATTTCTATATTACAAACACATAAATGTGCCTCTGTCCAATTTCTCCCAGTCGTATCTCCCATGAACAGAGAAACTTAAAAACTCTTCACTGATGTATCTCTAATTTGGGGAAATTGCCCTTTGCTGTGGAGGTAACAAGGTCCAAAGTCTAGTGCTAAAAGACAGACGTTCAGACTCTTCTCCTGTCTAGTGCTCTTCTTCTACCTTTGCCCATCATAGATGTTAGATAATAAAATTGTAATTTCATCCTGAGTTACTCCTGTGGATTTCAGACACATCTATAGATCCTTCAAGCTGCAGAAGCACAGAAAAATAAAAACATTATTACTTTTCACTGAGGAATGAAAATCTGGGTATTAAGAGAGTGGATGACTAAAGATTGGAAAAGGTAGAGCTGGAAGACCAGAGGATGTTGGATTCATTCCTCTGTATGGCTTTGGCACCAGCATACAAATGGGACAGGTGGATAGAGACTTGCACTCACCTACGTTCATGGTTATGAACTATTTCAGCACTTTTTGTTAGAGGGGTGTTAGGAGAGGCATTAGAGGGACTGCTACTTCACTGTCCATGTCTGGTGGTTCTATGGGTATGAAACTACTGCTCTCTCTTGCAGACAAGCCTCTCCTTCAGAGGGGACAGGCCAGTCACACAAAGTGTGGGGACATCTCCTTTCTGTAGCGACCTGCACAGAAATGGAGGGGCTGGTAGAGTTTGCTGAAGAAAAGAGATGAGAAAGGCATCTGTGCTCAGTCTGTAAAGACGGGCACGACCTGTCCTCATTCCCATTTCTGGGAATGTGAACGGTTTCAAAACTTTGGAAAGTGCTCTGCAATCTGAGCATAAAACACATGGGCAGGCAGGTCAGTCAGTTGTCCTGGGCATCATTCCAAGAGCTTTTGGGACAGATGGGCTTTCAGGGACAGAAATTGAATCCTGAATTCTGTGGCTGGTAAACATCCCTGATGTGCTTAGATCTGCCTTCTTCTGACTTAACCATGTGCAGATCTGGGCCGATCTTAAAGGTTGATGTTGTGACATTTGCAGGACATGGTTACACAAACCCAGCAGTAGCCCAGCCAGTACAAAGCAGTCGGATGAGTCACAGGCTCTGTGGCACACAGAGGCTGCAGATGGAGATTCTTGTTCACGCCGAGAAATGTGGCCTCGTTCTGTACTCGCTGCCATCTGGAGACACAGGAACCGAGTCCAACTGGCATGTGTTAAAACCCCTCCACCCTTTTGTATGGTTTGGTCTTGCAAATTGCATTTGTTTAGCAAAGGAAAAATGTATTAATTGTTCTGCAAGTGTGACTAATGGTAATTAGTTCTATTCTGCTGTCAGGAAAAAGGCCGCAGTTGACTGTATTTAAATCCTTCTTGAAGCTGCCCTTTTTTATACAAAGTTTCCAGACTTTTGCCAGCTTCAAAGCTAGCGTTGCCTCTCCAAAGCACTCTGTGGTTAGAAGGACCTGCCGAGGAAAACTGCAGAAGTCTCAAATTCAAGACTTCTAGAAGCTGAAGAAACCGAGGAAGTCTGAGCACAAAAGAGTTCCCTTCTAAACAGAAGTGTCTGTGTTTCTCATTCAGCCTCCTGAGGCTGGTTGCTGACTCCTTTAGCACTGTGGCCCTTCAGTGCTTGGAGGCTTCATCCTTTCTAGGTTAGATGACAGTAATATGGCCTTTCTATCCAATCTGAAGCTGGTAGAGAGTGCCACATTTTGTTTCTTAAGCATATAAACGCATAAAATATTCACATCTTAGAGGTTTCAGAGCTGAAGGTCTGAGCCAAATGAATTGTGTTGGGATCCCCCTCATTGGGGGGGACTCTCCTTCTTTCAGTGCATGGAATTTGGAAAAGGCATTTTCTACACTGCTGGAAATGAACAAATAATAAATGTGTTTTCTGAGGGATAAGGAAATATTGAGACGTCAAATCTATCTACAGTTCCATTTAACATTTGTTTTCTTAATCCTTCTGCTTCCATCTCTGTCTATGTCTTATAATGCATTCAGCACCACAGCTGCATGGTGTGTGGCCAAGAGCACATAAATGTGGCTAAGAAATGCCGCATAGAAATGTAATGTTATCAACATTAATAGTCTTTGTGCATGCCAAAGAAACCTCTCCACAGGATGAAGATGGGACAAGGTATGGATGCAACTCCTTCTCCTCCTTACATATGACGTAAAATAAAAATCATATTTAAAATGAACGGTTTCACAGAGTCTGAGAAGATAGGATCAATGTAGTTGAGGAAAGGAAGCTATGGGGAAGTAGAATAACTTAACAGAGAGATCTGTTGGTGGGAATGTCTCAGAGAAGTGGAAGACTTCTCTCTACAGCCTTTGAAACTGAGATCATCAAAGCACTGAAGAAAATTCACTAGGGCACAAACATCTGTGATAAAAACATAGGTGTGTGGGAAGAAAGCTCTTTTCCCAACAGCCTTCTCACAGAAAGAAAGGGGGAGAAGCAGCATTTTCTTCTTTTTCTAGGGATTCCTCTACCAAGAAGTCAACTGACTACTGAATGTGGAATGTGATCCCATCCTAAAGCCACATTCAGCTTCACTGTATTTGTGCTATCTTTGTAGCTGCTCCTGTTGCTTATAGAACTGGACTGAGAGCACAGGACTGGTAAATCAGAATTGACAGCCTAGGAAGCAAAGTAGTCAAGTTTCAGCATCAGTCAAATGCTTTCTCAGGGAAGAATTTGCAGAGTAACATGTTCCACATCTCTTTTTGGCATGGTCATGAAGGAATAAGCAAACAAAAGGAGCAGCATGTCTTCTGTCTACTCTGCAGCAACTTACACAGATTTTCTCTTTGAAGAGAACAAAGCTGCCAAGGTGGAAGAAAAGTAAAAACCTGAAACATATTTTGGCCTGCTTTGTCAGTGCCATGGAATTTGGGAACGCTTTGCAGCTATGAGGACTCCCTGATGTATAAGTAACTCTCTGCCATTCATTCCATGAAATGGCTATGCTCAGAAACATGGGCAGGGTTGTGGCCCTTCTGGGGATGCCACGGGCCTGCCTTTATCTTCTCCTCAACTTGTCTGGCCTTGCCTTTGTAGCACGTGGACTCAGAGCATAAAGACAGCAGAGCTCTGAGCGATGCACGTCAAGGGTGCGGCTTCTTTGCCATGGGCAACAGAAGCTCATTGCCAACTTTACTGGATTTTCCAGTGATCTTTTGTAGAAAAAGCAAGTTAGGGACTGATGTGAATCAAATCACATCATTGGATTTCTTCAGATCTGTGTTGCTCCTGCCATTTTAAACCATGTTCCCTACACTCAAAGGAATGTGCTAACTGCTCTCAGACCTACCTGTATTTTGTCAACCACACAGTGAAGGCCTTGAGCCTAGTCCAGGCCTGACTGCAACCCAACGCTCTTTGTTTCTTCTTCATGAACATCACTCCGTAGACTCTGCCATTCACTCATTCTGTATTTTCTCTTGCTGTAAAGAGATTAAATTATAGGTGAAGTGATTAGAAACAGAAGGGAACTTGGCTTTAATGATCTGTACTCTGTTCACAAAATAACTCACAACCCATTCACTGATACCTTTTGATTTTCAGACCTTCCTTGCAGGCTCTGAGTCAAATCAATGATCGAGAAGAGCTCAGAAAGGAGACATTTTTCCCCCCTCAAAGCAGTGATATTGGAAAAAGATGTGGCCCTCTGCAGCTGTCATGGCCTTTGATATCCAGCTACATGTTGTTTCCATATTGCATAGTGAACTGTGAGACCAGATGATCTCCATAAATAGTACAGGCTTGTGATTTCCTCAATTACCATTCCAACAGAAACTTCCAAAGGGCTGATGCACCAGGGAGCATTCATGAGCACATAGGGACACCTAAACTTTCAGAGTACTCGTGGGCATGGATGAGAGATGTCCTGATGTGAGAGGCACTCTAGACAAAAGCATCCAATCCTGCACAGGTCTTTGTCACTTGGGAACAAACCTAGAACAATTTGCATTATGGAAGAGTCTAGTGCTGGGCAGTGAGAGTTCTCGATGACTAGTGTTGTTAAGGTGGTTCGTTTCTTTCTCATCCAAGGCTGTTTTACATGCGAGATTCCATTCTCAGCATGATAAATTGTGCACATCGACTATGAAGATTCCTTTATTACCTCTTTCTACAAAGTCCTTCAGATATCTTTCTGGAAAATTCCCATGAAGAATTTTTTTCTATTGTGATGTCGTTGCTGTTCTAACAGACACTTGTTAGATATTTTTCCAATACATAAGAAAGGCCCTAAGAAGTTCCTTTCCCAAAGAGCACTCAATAAATCTTTCCCCACCGAGACACTGACCACAGGAGTGAGAAGCACATATGACTTACTATCATCTTGATACTAAATAAAATTAAATATAGTAAATTTCCCTTTCCCTGTCACAAATTTACACCTTTGCACTTCCTCCACCACTGGCTGTGAATTAATTTCCAACAGGCAGACTTGTCTGGTCTCCAAAAATTCTCCTTCCCAATGAAAGACTACAGAATCTCTAAGCAGAGTCTTTACCAGGTTAGCTGAAGGCATCCTTGAAAGACTGAGCCTTCTGAAAGGACCTAACAGGGTGTAGTGAATGGTGATGTTTTTAGAGAAACAGCAGAGCAGGATGTTAGGGCAGACAGCACTGGCAGAGCTGAGCAGATGGCAAGGTGAGCTGGAACAGATCGGTTATTCACTCAGACCCCAGCTGAAAGCTGATTATACGGAGAGTTGTGTGTAAAGTATTTATAGGCCAGCCTCAAAACTCAGAATCTTTTCCAAGTGGGATAGTTTACATAGTCAAATGAATTGCCATTAATTACCTGTATTTTAGTTCTAAGATGCTTTGATTAGGCTTGAGGGGGTTACTGCTTTTGGTTTTTCTTTTTTGTTTTTGTTTTTGTTTTTTTTTTTTTTAAATCTGCTAATTATTCTTAAACAATATCATGCTGTGAAATGTTCTTACTGCAAGATAAAAGATATGAGAATTCCCACCTAACTGAGAACAGATTTATGTCTAAATTCATCCCCCAGTCTTGCCTCCCACAGGCAGTTCCCAACAGAAGAAGTGGTTGGGTTTCCTTCTTTCCGTTTCTGAGCCCCACATGCCACATGCGCATAGGTTCTTGTAGTTATGCCTTTAATTTGAGGTCTGACATGAGAACGTGTGGTACCACAAAACCCACCAAACACAGCAGCCCAAGGACTGGCTGCAGAAATCACAGAGGGCATGGAAAGCTCAGTGATAGCAGCTGTGAGAACCTGTACAACATCTCACTGGAGGGTAGGTGGGTCGTCTCAGAACGAGACATAAATTCATGGACACACTTTCCAACATTTCTGTGTAAACGCATGTGTCCAAAATAGCCGTTATGTTCAAAATTGCCTTTTGTAGTCTGGTATTACAGCTACATTAAAAAGCAGCCTGGGAACATCATAAATGAGTGACGTGTCAGATCTCTCTGTCATACCCTCTCTGAAGGGTTTTCACTTTGATACTTTTCAGTCATGTCTTGTCTGATGTCTGTATATATTCACACACTGAAGCATATCTCTGTGTGCATACAAACATTTCTTTAGAAGGGATATGTTCCTTCTATATTTTTTTTTTTTCTAACACTATGATCGCCAGGATCCTGCTCCATACATTCCCATGTTTGATTCCTGTATATAGAGGAACACATTGGAATAATTCCCATAATTTCCCACTGCCTAGAGCCTAATTTATAATGGTTTAAAATGAGGGGACAGTGCCTTTTTCTTAGTGTGGGTTTTGTTGAACTTTCAGGAAGAACTTTGCTGCCATGCGGCCTGAGACAGAGAAAATGTTGATACCAATAAAATCCTAGCAGAGCATGCCAAGAAAATCAGCATTCAGTTTACCTAGGATATCCCAAAGGAAACATACAGTTAATACTGAAGTTTAAAATATCTTAGCCTTGGAATCCTAAAACTCCATCAGCACTTGGAAGAGGGGGAAGAAAGAGTAACAAAAAAATCCTGTAGCAACAAGGAGGTTAAATACACACATATGCAAAATGTAGCACAACTCAATGGATCACTTTTAGCAGCTACAGTTTTGTCTGACATGGGTTTTGCTCTTGATCTCCCCATATTTGTAGCATTTCACCAAAAAAAATTAATAAAACCTTCCCCTTTCTGAGAGTACCTTATAATGAAAACAAGAATATTTTGAAAGGAAAGAATAGGAAATGTTGACTGGGGTGTCCTGCTGCTTTCTAAGTAGTCCAGCTCCCAAGATTTATGTCAAAAGCAACAGAAGGTTGGAAATGAAAGAATGCCCTTGAAGTTACGCTCTGTAACTCAGCCAAGCGAGATGGATTTTCATTTACCTTGTCGAAAACCCAACATGAAAAAAAAAGGTTGGAGATAAAAATCTTGCAGCATTACTCGAGATTTACAAATGATGTGACAAAATAACATGTGTTCCACTCATGAGAAAAAGTGCTCCATTCAGTGATATAATGGCTTCTGGGCTCAGGGTAGGTGGTTCTCAGTTTTAAATCTGTGGAGCATTGGCTTGAGTCGCTGAAGTTGTGCCCTTCTAGTCCGAAGCAATCATCACACATGGCCTCTCAGTAAGGATAGGGAGCTGGTACAGAGGCATTTGAGTTCTTCCTTTGCTGCCCCAGGTGCTCACAGGTCTTATGGCATCATTTGTCTGCTCCGTGTTTGAATTCAACTTCATCTCGTAGACTCCGCTGTTCTGCCAGTGTCAGCATTCCTGAATGTGAGAGCAGATATTGGTGGGATTGATGCTGTGGGATTGAACAGCCAACAGGAGACAGCAATGGAAGTTAAATAAGTAAAAGGTAACAAGGCAGCTGTGTGAAGAGAGCGTTATTGCTTCAGCAAAGTCTCGTTTCTGTACAAGTGTGGGGATGTCCCCATTGCACACTGAAGATTTTGACACACGGCAGCTTTGAATCAGAGTATGAAAGGGCTCCCAGTGGCTTCTGTTGATTTTGGACTTGCAGCACTGGCCTTAGTTGTGCTTTTTCTTAACAAAGGCAGGGTCCAAAAGTCCTTGTGCTGAGGTGTTAATGATTTCTCTTAATCCAATTGGTTCAGCAAACACACTAAAACCTGGAAGCAGCTTTCTTTCCCTGGGAAGCCAGGCGTCCCAGCCTTGATCAGGCACAGAAGCAAGCCCACATTCCAGATGCAACATGAGATAGGTTGTGTTAATACCTGAAATAAGAAGCACGTGAATGGATCGATAGTTTGAGATTGATTGTTAAGTGAAGGCTGTGCCACATGAATAGCACGGGCACTTTCAGCAGGCTGAAGTGTGCAGTCTGTAATTCAGCCTGCTCATCTTCAGACTCTTGATTATTTTTGCTCTTTCTTAACTTACCTGTGTCTCAACCTACCCAGGTATGGTAACAATACCTAGACAGCAACACCAGAAAGGGCTGCCATGATTGCACTGATTTTTGCAGAGCCCAAGTGAGGGAATGGCACGTGGTTTACACATTTATCTTCAGTTTGAGCTGTTCCATGTACGAGAGAACCCTTTGTTCTTCAAGAAGTAACTACTCTACTGACTTATATATGCATATATAATTCCCTGTAGAATATTATATATGTATTAATGCAGGACGATAGTGTATCTAATTTAGACACCCAGAATTTAGCATTTTCAAAATCTCATCTTCTGTTTACAGTGTAATTCAAACCTTGAGAGTAAACACTCAAGTGTCTTCTGCCGGTGTAGGGTGGCAGATCCCTCAGTGTGCCTGCAGAGATCCAACTCCCTTCTTGCAGGTTCTCTTACAGTAGAAGACCAACCTGCTATAAAGACCTATCTCCATTCAGGATACAGTTAGCTAAGTCTTCTTTCCACAAAGATTTCCAAATGGGCCTGGCTCTTGTTAAAAAACAAAGCAGTGGTAACAATTTTGTGGCCAGAACATTCATCCAAGGGGATGGATACAGGTTCTAGGGTTACCTTCAGGAAATCTGAACTACCACTCCAGGAAAGTTCTTTAACCAATACACATCATCATATTACAGTGAGTTTTCTCTGCTTAAGACTAGTATTAATGTCTCACGAGTCTCCAAGGCTTTAGGTAGCCACGTTTAGGTACCTGCTGCCAGATCACAGCAGAGTTCCGGATGTGAGATAGGTTTATCTCCATCAACAAGATACTTCTAAGTTGTGTTGTCATCTAATTCCAGAGCCTTTCAAGACAGTGAAGATAGTAATTAAGGGCTAGACACTAATGAATCTGTGAGCTCTGAAGAGTGAGTGAATTACATGGCGAATTTTACTGTGTACATTTTCCATAGCCAAATCCCAATTTTATAGGTTTTGAGGCTAAACAGTTCTTAGACTCACATCTTTCTTCCCAGCTACCTGTTTAGCATTTTGCTGTCTTCAGTGTCACAGGATCTAAATATCTGTTACTTTGGACAGATTCAATCAATGAAGCTTTGTACGTGTAGCATGATTTCAGTGCTTAATAAAAATAAATGAGAGCCGGCTAAACTCTGCCCTGATTGAGCACCCAGCATCTAAAAGGCAGAGAATAGATATGAATTCCAGTTTACTTCCTCACTTCTCCTTCTGTGATGGGCTAAGCCAAAAGCCTTCAGTCCAAATAGCCCTGAACTGTGAGGAAGTTCAGATCCAAATTCTTACAATTCTAATTATTTTTATTGCCTCATTAAATTTATTATGTTGAACCATTTCTAGTGACCTCATTAACTCCCAGCAAAGAGTTTGTCACGTACAATCCTTAACAGATGTCTGATTTCAGGCATTGTAAAGTCAGTCATCTGCCCCTTCCCCCAGCATGCGCAGACCCTTAGCTCTCCAATCCCATGTTCTACTCTCTTTCAAGAAGGCTTTCATTTGGATGATGCTGTATTACTGGGAACTTTGCTGCAATCCTGCATGGGCCAGTTTTTATGCCTTCATCCTCTAGCTACGTCCCACATATTTCTTCTCATCTGCCTTGTTTCCTTCTGCATGTATCCAGATGGGTTGTATACTGGAACTGCACTCTCTCCTGTGGAAAATATCTTCTGGCTTCTTGACTCAACCAGGATTTGCAATGCCCCTTTGGGCTTAGGCTGTAAAACCCCTCTATGATATGTGCAGCTGGGCTCAGAGAGCACATTTCCCTTTATCCATGATTTAAATGGCTCGGATAGCACGACAATTAAATGCTGGGGTTCTGGACCACAGCCTTCGAGGGCTGTCAAAAGGATTTTGAGGCGCTCTGCAGCTGAGAGCAGGATGTGGGACTGACAGGATCAAGAAGGAAGGAAGGAAGCTCCCATGCGAACCTGAGGCTCAGCCAGGTCTCCTACCACTGGCTTGCTGGGTAGGCAACAAGCAATGCCAGACGTCTGGGGATGAGCACAAGTCAAGAGTCGTTTCTGGAAGAACATGTGGATCCTGCAGTCATCTCCTGTTCCCAGAGCAGGGGATGCAGACATTGCCCCAGCAGGCTGCATCTCATGGACTGACACAAGAACAGTCACTGAGACAGGCCAATGGTCCATCCCTGTGTTCAAAGCCAGCTACAACCCATGTCCAGGATAAAGGGAGCATATTTCTACAGAGTACCCCTCAGGCTCTGGTATGATGCAGTTCAGGTGACTTCCTTTATTGAGCGTTTAACATTTCTTAATAGATTTGGGCTTTTTTTTCCCCAAAACCACTTTTTGAGCTATTGCAAACCTTTACTTTCCACAAGCTCCCCTGACAAGCATTTCCACAGCTGAATGAAGAACCACCTTTTTTTCAAAAGCTGTCTTCGCCTTTTCAGTTTGCTTTATTCTTTCCTGTTCTTGAGTTGAAAGACTGTGAATAATTACACTGTTTTCGTCTTCTGCAGAGTAGTCATGGTTTTGCAGACAACTATTTCTTTTCTTCTCGGTCATATCTTTTCATGTTGCTCCTGTATCAATTTCACATCCTATTTCTGGTAGGTTAAGAAGTGTAACAGCCTGAGGATCAGGAAGAGTTTTCTGTAATATAGGGGGGAGGGAGAAACAGGGAATGGGGAGGAATCTGGGCAGCAGTGATTAGATTACACGTTTTGTTGTGAAGGTGCTGCAGCTTTTTCCTGAAAGAATATTTAGTTTTCTAACCTGTATTTGCTAAGTTTCAGAAGCTGTAAGCATATAAAAAGGGGAGGACAGGAATCTATACAAACCTCCAATTTCCACATAAAAGTTAAGCCCATTTCTCCTCTTGCCTTTCATAAAAGTTGGTCTGTAACGTGGTGCTAACTTGAATGATTGCAGGGATTAGAAGGTGAGATGGGTCCAGTTCTTAGTTCATCTCACCTCTTGATTTTATAGAGGTGCAGCTCTCCTGGATTTATATCTGATTTACACCAGGACAGATGGGAGGAAAGTCAGGCCTTTTGTTTTTTCACTCTGCTTTTGACAGTGCTGAGAATCTTCATGCTATAAAAGTGTCCACGCTGTGCCGTTTTCCATCTGTATTGCATATATTGTATCTGTCATGCTGTTTGGGAAGAGCTGATATTTTTGGCAATCTTTCCTTCTTGTACAACTCCACATATAGCATCACAGCACAAAAAAATAGCAGTGGATGGGAAAAAAATATCTGACTCATGGGAAATTCACATACTTGTTTTATCCCATGTCAGAGCAGAAGAGGAGAGTACCAATGTTTCCCCCAGTTGAATAAAAGGTGTTATCAGATTTAAATTATTTCTCATCCAGATGGAAGGAGAATCCTGAGACACTGGAACATTTCAGTCATAGGAGGCTCAGATTAATTTCTTATAGCTGTTGTTGCTTAAAATGTCCTCTCAAATGAGAGAAAGAGAGGGATGAGCCAGTCTGGAGTGGAAAGCCTTCCATTCTGAACATCACAGCTCAGATACAACAGATCACTGCATGTTTAGAGATAACTTTGCTTGCTGTCCTGGCTAGATAAGGAACCCAGACATCCCATTTCACTAACTGCTTGCCCTCCAAATATTTTGGGGGAGATAGAGCTGCATCTGCCATGAGAAATATGTTGGCTGCTACAGAGTGCAGCACTGATGAGAAATATTTTATCTTCATTTTTTCTGGCAAAGAAAAAATCGTCTGAAAATCAACCATTTCATAGGGAAGACTTTTGAATGAGATGACACCCTGACTTCTCATGGGAAAATTTTTCACTCGAAAATTAAGAAACAGCTCCAAGAAGTTAAAAAAAAACACAGTAGAAAATTGTTTGCTAATGAAGCATACAAGTGGCAGCTGATAGATTGAAAGCCATAATATTCTTGGCTTCCACAGCTGAAATTTATGAGGGCCTTTTCTTTCACACTGGCACTGACTTTACCCCATGCAAAATTTAGACATCCAATCTAAGCAATGTTTGATCTCCTTCCATGCTCAATATAGAGACACAGGCACCTCTGGAGAGAGACTCATCTCATTGGGTTTATAACTGTGTTAAAATCTGAGGAATTTGCACGGCTCTGAGTTAGGATGATGCATCTGATAAGAATGTTTGCATCATTTTAACTGCACTAAAATTCCTGAGTTATTCCCACCACCAGTTTATAAAGATGCTGTGAATGGATAAGCTACCTAGCACGAGATACGTTTCCCACCCTCAGAAGAGGCAGGGAACACAAATTCCCAAAGATTTTCCCCAAAATTAAGAGGTCTAGGGAGAGACAGAATGAGAGAGACTTAAAAGAATTCTTGGTTACATCCATTAACTGCACCTGATAGAAATGTCCTTAAATATAATTAACCAATATTGCTATGTTAAAAAGCAGCTTCTAGTTCCAGACATGGTGCAATCTTTAATTTCCTTGGATCAAATTTTGATGGATTTTGATTGATTTTGATTTTCATAGCAGCACTGATGTCAGCCTCCTGATGGCAGCAGTCTAGAGGTCAGAACAATGCTTCTTGGTGGCTGTAAAGTTTCACTGATCCTACAAACCATCCTCTGTGTCTAGAGCATCCTAGCATGGGGTGAAGGGAGGGATGCTGCAAACCTGGCAACTCATTTGGAGCGTGACAATGGGGAGAACAGCAGTGAGGAAGGAATCTGGGAAAACAAGCAATAAGGCAGTCTGGCATTTGCCCCAAAACACTGTGCCTGCTTTGTGGTCTCAGAAGTAGAAACAGATAAAAAACACATCCCTGCATTACTGCTGGTCCTTGGAAGGTGTGTCCCACACCCTGTGGCCTCATTTTTTTTAGCAGTCTGAGGGACATGTGGGAGCTGGTGTCCTTGCAAGGTGACTTTTCAGCAAACACTGATTGTTACCCCATGACTGAGGCTGAGTTTTCACCCTCAGTGACCCATAAGCACGTGCCCCAGGATCTTACCCCAGGGTATTTCAAATGACTTTACTGGCTGACTTAAGTGAAAAAGCAAAGAGGCCGTATACCTTCAAAGCCTGTGAGTATATTTTTCACCCAAAGCAGAAAGTTCAGGCACTGTTTATCCTGTCCTGCCCGGGGCTTACTCTTTTTGTTTTGCACTGAATTTCTTTCCTGCTAGACATTGTCCACGAGCTAAAGTTTTCTTTGGAACGGCGAATGGGAAAGGACCACCTGGGTTGGGAATTCCTGTCTTCTGGAATTGCAGTCTTCTGTGCCAGTTTCGTAATTTTTTTGTCAGAAAACAAGGATGTAGTGCTGGCTGGGAATGTGTAGACATGCCCTTCCCTTTCACTACCAGCTGTGGACCAACACAGAGAATAACCTTCTTCCAAAATAAGCTGTATTGTACTGTAATGACCAAGGTCTCTGCCAATTCCTACCAGTATCAAAAGGCAGCAATAAATACATTAACAATACATGCATATGATCCTGGCTATGTAAGGAGGGAAGCCCTACCAAAGGCAACGGTCTGGTGTTCAACTCCAGCCCTCTGTAATCCCAAGGAAAGAAGGCAGGTATGAGGGAAGAGCAGGATTAGGCCTATGACACTGTGCCATCCTGTGGGCCACTCCTGCTGGGCATCTGGAGATGGGAGCGGGATGCCCACGTGAGCTGCCACGGCCATATCTGTGTCCTGTCAGAGCCAAGGAGTCAGGCCACAGCACAGGCATGTCAAACACATTGTCAGAAGGCGCTGAAGTGGCTGGGTTTATTTTAATCTGGAAATGTGGCCCTTGCTGCCTTTTATGATGTGCCAGTCTAAGCTGCCTCTGGCAGCTGTGAGAATATTGGTTTTGGCAGACAGCTGCAAGGAGCAGCAGACTGGAAGGAGTCAGCAACAAATGTGATAAAAGGGGAAAGTTGCAGATGCCAGGAGGAAAAGCACAAGGTCCTGCTGATTACCAGAAACCCTTCAGGAGCTGTGAGGAAGAGGAGGTCTCCTCTGACACTGGGATGGGTGAACACATAATGACCAGCCCTCTCCCCTTGACTTCCCCTTGAATTGCCCCACTCCATGTGTAAGATGCCCCACTGGCTGGAGGGGAAGGATGCTCCAAAGGAGAAGGGCAGAACTCGTGAGTAATGCCAGGGAAAGTTTTCTCCCCATCTGGCGTTTGCCCGAATTGATCATCTTTGATAGGAAGGACTGGGTACTGGCCACCAGTAAAACACAGAGGTCTGTAGAAGCTGAAGATGTCCAGGCTAAAGGCTAAAACCATGTATGTAATGGTTTAGTCAGTGCTATATTAACTCCAGTACTATATGAGATCCAGTATTTCCCAGTACTAGTTTTATTGCAAAAAAAAGAACCCTCCTCCTTCTGTAGTTTCAGGGTTGGGCTTTTTTTTGTTTTGCCAGCTAGATAACGAGCTCTTTGAGACCATGATTTTTAATGTGTTCTGTGCTCACAAAGAGGGTGGGATCTTCAAAAGATCCCAAACCCTTGTGAGTGTTAAACAGTGATGATAACAATATGAATACCAGTGAGATTCCCACAGTTCCTTCTCTAACCAGCTGGCTGTATTGAGAAGGCTCCTCAGAGATGATCTCGGAGAGCGGATCCCTGAAAGCAGGAACAGTTTAGATGCCAACCTGAGGATCCATCCTGCTTTTTATCATTGCTGTTGCCAGTTACATCCAGAAATGGATGGAGCTGTTTCTTTCAGTCAACCTGCAGTTCAGATCACTTCAGGACAGGAGGTTTCGATGCAGCACAAGGCTGCCAGCTGAAAAGGGTAATTTCCAGGCAGCATTGCTAATGTTGCAATGAGAGAGAGCGCAACATCAATGAGGCAAGACAGGATTCTTCAGAAAACAGATTTAAAGGTCTGGGTTGGCTTGGTTTTTCACTTTTTTCCCAAGGGCTGTGAAGCTCTTTTTTTCAACGGAATTTATTTTTAGCATAGACATGGAAGACTTCTATTTAAGAGAGTCATACTCAGCAAAGCGAGATGCTTGGCCAAAGGACTGGTTACCCTGTGCCTGCCTGGTTTGTGCTGGAGTGCCCAGCATCTGGATGAAGAGACAACAGTGGGTCACAACTGCCCATAACCTCACCAGAGACTGCTCTGAGCACACCACTGCTCTGGAGCTTTTGGAACGATGGTAATTGGTGGAAAAAGGTGAACTAGTCAATATTTTAGCATTATTCAAAAATAAACAAAGGGCAGAATCTCCTTTGCTGTCAGCGTGGCCCCGCAGAGGGGCAAGGAAATGCAGAGATTGTCACAGTGACCCTGCTGTGCAGGACCTCCTGCACAACTTGGCTTAAACCAAGACTCTCCTGGAGCCCACTCACTCGGATGTCACTAACCAGGTTTGTTGGGATAATTTGTCCATAACTCCGTGTGTTCCCTTTCAATATCCAGTGGTTAAATTTTGCTTTCTCTTGCATTTCCTGTGTTTTATCCAGCAAAAGAGAGTGCTGGAGGAATAATCTTAAGTACTGTTCTTCTAATTTCAGTTGAAGGAAAAGGAGAAAAAAAATCAGGTGTAGAAGCTCTTTGTCAAGATACTTATAGCTTAATTTCGCAAACTAAAGACCTTTAAAGGAGACAGATAAGTCTCTGAAGCATTCATACCTTATCCGAAACAAAAGCACACTCTGAAACTATCTGAGATATGCCTGAAATTAGCTTTCAGAGAGGAATTTACAGCCTGGAACAGTTTACAGAGACAGCTTTCCAAGAAATAAATGTAGGAATAAATATTTACCTCCTTGCTCCAAATCTCCATACTAAGACTTGTGCTGAAATAATTATCTTCCCTTTTAAGTTGTATTTATTCAGAGATCTACGGGGCATGAAGAAAGCGGCCCAGATTTATATAATAGACACATTGTGTTCTTGTGTACAGAGGAACACCATAAATGTTAGTCACCCCTGGTGTGTCAGATCTGTCACTTGGTGGTGATTCCGGGGAGTATTTTTAGGAATAGAATAGATGTGGTAAAGTTTGTTGCTTGTGATCCTGGATCAGAGTGGTTTGCTGGAACGGTTGCTAGTGACACAGCTGGAAATAGCATGCATACCACAAGTTAAAGACCTGCTCGGTGGTTTTCATATACTTAGGCATACTTGCCAGGCATTCTTTTTTCCCAGCAATTTCAGATTTTCAAACAGTTGATTTTAATAAAATAAAAATCACTATTTTGACCTGAAAACTATGCCTCTCAATATTTTCAAAGGCGACCAACTTCCTGAGAAGTTTTGCTTATAGACCTCATTCGAACATTTTTTCATTAGAATTCTTCTTTGAAAATAAAAGGAAAAAAAAAAAGAAAAAAAGAAAACCAAAGCAAAGCAAAGCAAAGAAGCCTTTCATGATCAAGCCAATGATCAGCTTGAGCAGACTGGTATTTAATCTCTCCATATTTTAACGTAGAACCCTGATGTCTATGGCTGAGGTGATGTTATTTCCACATCCTGGTGATGTGGTTCACGGCACTCTGTTCCTATTTACTGGGGTGTAACAGCAGTGCCCCATCACCAAAGTTTGAATTGTGCCAGCTGGTACTTCTGCACCTCAAGAAAAATTATTCCCTTTGCAAAGATAAAAACCAAGAACGTAGCAGAAGGAGGACAGTGTGATGGTGGCTACAAAATAGAGAAAAGAGTGGGAAATGATAAAGATGATGAGAAGGACTGAAAATAGAACTTCTGTGGAAAAGATTGACAGAAGTTGGATTGTTTAGTCTAGGAAAAAGACAACTGTGAGACAGTCATGATAACAGTCTTCAAATATGTTAAAGACTGCAGCAAAGAGGGAGGTAATGAACTCTTCTCCATATCCACTGGGGATAAGGAAAGAAGAAATGGGCTTAAATTGCAGTGGTGGTGGTTTTGGGTTAGACAGGAGGAAAACCTTTTTAAGGGGATGGAAAATACACCACGGGGATAGATTGCCTGGATTTGGAGCCTCTGTCTCTGTAAGTCTTTAAAAGCAGAATGGAGGAATATTTGGCTGGTAACGTCTCTCAAGGTCTCTAACTCTACAGCTGTGGGATTTTCCTGGTGGAGAATGTAAGCACAGAACACTGAAGTGACTTTCTGACAGCACAACGGGTAACCTAGAGCAGGAGTAGGAATCGTGTTTATTAGCTCACTGAACAAAAAAAATAACAGTGTTAGGAAATAATATTAAAAATAAATAATTACTCAACTGTGTGATATCAAATAAAAGAGAAACTGAAATTGAGATGTTTACATTTTTAAGATTTAGGTAGTTTGCTCATATTTTTTAAATAAAAACTGACCAAAACACCAAAATTTCCAGTCTGCAAAGCATTCCAATATTTTGAAATGTCTTTATTCAGAATTGGCTTCAGGATAATATGTTCCATTCAATGCTGAGACATAATGTTAAGTATGGAAGGATGCACACATTAATGCACTGCAGTGACTGATGTATATTCACGTTCAAACAGCAAATCAGAACACTATCACTGACACATACGTTTTAGCATTTAAAGAACAAAAGGAAAGAAAAATGATTAATTGTTATTCCTCTCATGCCAAAAATGTAGTTGTTGCAATCAGAATGTTTTGCTGAACCGAGCTGGATCAAAATTTCCCTCTTTCAAACATGTTTTTTGAGCAGCTCTGTCAATGTATTTTTCGTTATTACAATTTCTCTCTCTGCTAGAACAAACTCAGAATGGTCAGGAAAAAAAAAAACCACAGAAGGCTTCTCTAAGTGGAAGCTGCGTTACCTGATATAACCCCCAAAGGCCTGCTCCCTTCACATTCCCAATCAGCGAAATTACTGGGTTGTCATCTGTTTATTTTTGTATCACCACGTTCAATGCAATGAAATCGGCTGCCCAGCTGAAAAGGCAAAGGACTGTGCTGGTATCCACTTAACATTCCCTTTTTAAAGCACGTGCAGGGAGCACGATAGCCGGAGCAGAAATGTCTGCGTGTGGATGGCTCACTCGTGTCTGCCTGGGTGTGTGCCGTGCTGCCCATCCTGCGGTGTCTCATCCTTCACTGGCAATCACAGAAAAGCCAACTCACTGCAGGAGTAGCATTTTATCTTAATGTCTTTTGTCTGTCCACCTCTTCCAACTGGATGCGACAGTCGGTCATTAAAAGCCTGGTTTAAATGAGGTGCTTTGAGTCATGTACCAAGGGTTAGTAAGAAAGACCCAGACCTTCCCAGTGTGTGCAGGGCCAAGCACTCCAGCGGAGAGGGTAAGAGTGGGACACCCTGAGGGCCAAAACCACAGGTGTCCTGCCCAGATTGAGCCTGAAAAAATCCCTCACTGACTTTGCTTGTGCAGTAGCTGTTTTGCAAAATAATTACATGGCTCATCCAGCACCTTCCCCAGCCGTTAAATTCCACTTCGGAATGGCTCCACTGAAGAATGTACCACACATGTGGCACAAAATGTACAACACGTACGAGTCTGATGTTGCTGTTATCGCTTCGAGGGTCTGACTGGCATGTTGTCAAACATTTTACAATCTAACGAGTTGCCAAATACCTTCTAATTAAACAAACCGTTCCTTGCATAATGCCAAAAAATTAAGCAGGTTTATAGCTTTTAATCTAACACTGCATCTGGTTTAAAGGTCTGTTTTAAATATCAAAGTCTTCTGATCATCCAATGACAGCTGACAGCTGATGATGGGGCATTTCATCCTCCCATCTGGAAGTGTCTGGAGAATTCGTGTTTCTTTTTTTTTTCCCTCCCTCGGTGTATTCATGACGAGTTGTACACAAAACCTTTTATTGACATGGCTACTTTTGGGGAAGCGCTTTTGCTATCCAAGATAACTTAAAGTTCCTCATTATTTTCTTGGGAGCTTCCCTCCAGGATTTGGTGAGTCATTCCTTTGAACATGGGCCCTGTACCCATGGCCTGTGTAAGGAGCAGGTCAGAAAGTCTGGTAGCAACCAGGCAAGGTTTGAAAGAACCCTCAGTGTCCAAGGTGATCCATCTGAATGTCCAAGGTGGTCCATCTCATTCCCAGACTCCACCACATCACCATTTGCACCAGCTGGGCCAGACCTCATCAGAGAGGAAAAGAAGAATTGCTGAAGCTCTCTGGAGAGCTGATGTGAGGAAGGAGAGCGCCTCAAAAGTGATCCTGGATGAAAGCTGAGGATTATGGCTTGCACCTGAACTATAAACAGAAATGTTCAACCAGAGCTCAGACACACAGTGGCCGGTAAAATCTGAGGGCTATTGACACTAGAACCCTGATTTATGGCAAATTTCACAGTGGAGGAACTGAAACGAGTCGCTTTTCACTTCTATGGCAACCAAAGGGTCGGGTTCAGCAGCGTGTTCATTCAGTGAAACTTTGCTGCACTGCACAGCTCCAGCAAGGTCTTTACAACATATTGTAACTTTCTATTGTTACTTGCCTTTTCACGAAGGTAACCGCTCAGGTGGAGGCTGAATTCCCTGCAGAAGGCAGGCCAGCACACCGAGCCATAAAGAAAACAATGGCTGGTACAACAGCGGGGCATGTAGCTGGAAGAGACAACGCCTGCACAACCAGCCTGGCCCGGCTCTATTTATGCAGGTGTAAAAGGGCTCTTGCCATTGGAAATAGCGTGGAGTCATTGTATTACACATTCTTTCCTCTGCCGGCATCCTGTTTAAACAGGCCGAGTGCAAGGGGTGTCTGCTATTCATTTGCGGATGCCTCGTGATGATATGAAACATAATTGTATAATTTGTGCCGAGTAAACCAAGGAATGGCTGCTGTTCAAGGGAACGAGCAAGCCCCCAAAGCACTTGAAATATTGGAGCAGGCAGAAAAGATAACAAAGCCTGATCTTTTTGCTGTTCCCGATGCTAGGGCTGCTTTTGTGCAGGGGGAGAGGAAACGGTTAGCAGAAGAATGTGATTCAGATGTGCTCGGGGACTGCTGGAAGTGAGAGAAGCACAATGGCTCTGCAAGCCTATTGAGTAACTCCACCAAAGCCAATGTACTTGCCTGGGAATGAATACTGGCCCCTGGACTCTTCTCTCTGTGTAGTGCAGCTCTTCAGATGTTTGTCAAAATGAATGTGCAATTGTTTGTTTGTTTAGAGCCAACAATGTCAGGCTGCATGCTATGGCCCTGTTGTGTTTGGCTTGTTCGTGACTTCTCTGCCTGAAATAATTTTATTTTTATATAGCGGGAGTGGGGTGGGGGACTCTGGGGACTTTGTTTTATCTCGTAATGCATGATCCAAGCACTGAATGTTAAATTTGGGGCTTGGCTCGGAGGCCGGTCAAAAGAGAATAATTTGGAATAAATTGCTGATGTAGAGCTTTGTTTTCTACGTAATGGCAGGATGTTTTCATGCTATGAAGGTATGAAAAAAATCCTCTAGAATTACTACAATCTTACCCTCCAAAGAGATTTTCTGGCTTAAAACTATTACCTCCTGATTTTGATCTCCTGAGCAGGAATGCTAGTGCTACATCGAGGTAATAAACTCCCAGACTTTTCATGTTAGTATTTTGATTTGGTTTACAAGAAGTTTTAGGCTGTGAGGAAATAGTGAGAAATTAAAATGTGGTGAGCAAAGTGTTTCAAACTGCAGTTGATAACGCTGCAGTTGTCTCTCTCTGGCCCAGTTCTTGTGACACAAAACTTTGTTTTTCTTATTGTTCAGCAGCTTCCTTTAGAAAATCCGTCTCCTGCAAGTGTTCTCCTGTGAACTGATTTCAATATAATCAGTGTTCAATCCTCGTAACAAAACAGTGTTTGTTCGAGGTGCAGACCTGAGCGGAGCAGGACGTTAGGTGTTTGAGAGAGGTGCACCCATCATCCCCATAAGACACAGGCAAAAAACCAGATGTGAGAAAGTGTCCCCAAAATTTCTGTTTGCTCAGCTGTTTTGCCACAGTTCCAGTCTGATCCTATCTTCTGCTTGAAGTGGGATTTGTTCAATGTGTGTGAAGGAGATTCTAAGGATATTCACTGGGTCAAAGCGAACCTCTGGTTTGATGTCCTGAAATTTGTGAGGGTTTTTTTCAGGTGAAGATAAATGGCTGCTTTTTAAAGAGCTCCATTGGTACTTTCCAGGAAATCTAAACCTCATGCCCTCAGCCCAGTCAGTCTCCCTTTTCCTGAACGTGCAGCTGTGTAGGTGTGCACTATAGGGTTTGTTCTGATTTATGAACAAAAAAACCCCTTTTTTTTTTCTTTTAAAGTATTTACATCCTCTAAGACTTTAAGAGGTTTTTTTTTCCTTCTCTCTCTTTGACCCTAGTGGAGGCTGAAATCCAAATGTCAAAATAATGGTATTTACCTCAGGGACAGAGATGACCTTTTCCCATCAGCTATATTAATGAACCTCATCAGAATGTGGTGTTACTTGGCAAAATAAACCCCCATGTCCTTGCTCTGAGAAATATATACATGTTGAGGCATAATCGAAAGCTGACATTTTCAGAAGACCATAGAAAGGGCATTTGGACTGTTTTGCAATCGTGAGACATATTGACCCTAAAAATGCCCAAGTTTTAATTATGAAAATATGGTTACCCTAAAAAATAATTTTCTATTGTCTGTTATCTCAGACGGACCTCAAAAGAGTCATTGCTAAACCTCTCAACATCTCAGAGGTGGAAAAACATCTTGATGGGGTGAAATCTGTTGCATTAGCAGCATTCCCAAGCATACCCTCAGTCACACAGCGCATTGAGGGTGCAGTCACAGACCAGAGTGGCCAGTATGGATCTGTCTCTCCTGACTGGTGGCATTCTGATCTGAACATTGTTTCTGTCTCTAAATTGGACAGTGCAGCTAAAACTGGGCTGAGGGACTGATCTTTGCCCGTTTGGTCAAATCCTCAAATCCTTTCTGTGGGCTACAAGGTTGTGCTCTTACAAGTAAGCAAGAACATTTCACTTCTAATGATTGTTTCAGATATTTAAAATTTCCTGTTTGAAAGTCAGTGCAGTGCAGAAGCTTGTAGGATCAGGTTCCTTGCAGATCGAATTGCCCTGACATCTGCAAAGTGATTTGCCTCTCAGTGTCTGTTTCAAATCCAATAAAATTTACAGTAGCCATATCTGACCACAAAGTGCTCCTATCAAGTGCTGTTCAATCCTGAAGCAAAAACCATGTTTCTGTGTTTTTATTTGCACAGAAAAGCATTCAGTACTTGACACAACGTTATGGAATGGTATTATAGGATGCCAGAAAACAAATGCAATAGAAAGAGAAAAATCGTGGCATGTCTTTTCTGTTACCAGTTTCTTTCATTCTGCAGGTGAGATAAGGGTTGGAAAGAGGGCTTCGTTACAGCAGTTCTGTAGATATTCTGGAGAGGGGTTGCTTGCTGCAACACTACACTGTGCTTGAAAAACTGAAACGTGAGTCTTGCAAGGTGTCTGCCTGTTCAATGGATTAAACAGCACCAGGGAACTTCTCCAATCATCCTCTCCTCTCCTCTCCTC